>JAFBJQ010000736.1:538335-639670 GCA_016785345.1 Trinectes maculatus
GACAGAGCCTGTGTGTCTCTGGCGTGTCTGTCTGTAATTGGTGCCCAAAGGAAGCAAGAAATTAAAATGCCTCTTTTTTTCAATTAAACTATCAAAGGGGTTAGGACTGACAGGTCATAAAATAAAAAAATATTTATTTACATTTATTATTTTTTATTTCTTCGCATATCCAACATCTATATAGCTTTTTCTTTGAGGGTCTATTAGTTCTGTTGTTGTTGTTAGTAGTAGTAGTAGTAGTAGTAGTAGTAGCTTTTGGTGGTAAGTCACCCAAAAGCTATTTGCCAACGCTCATTAAACAACAGAAGAAAGAGGAAGATGAAGAAGAAGAGGAGTTGTGATCATGATAGTAGTAATAATAATAAACATGTATCTGCTGCTGGCTGACAATGTCACCTCATCTGGAACTGGTTGCTGGAAACAGACGAGGTCTGTTGAAGAGGCTCTGTGCTTTGCTGTCATCTCTCCTGTACCTAACCTCCACATGGAGCCTGCTGCAGTCTATACATGCACTGTGTTTGTTAGTGGTCGGGAGCTTTTCTGGCTTCCATTTGTCCTTTGCCTTTCAAGTCTTTATTCCCAGTGTACAATGATTCAATTTGCAGAAGGCTTTGTTTCCATGTTTGCTTCAATCCAGTAAACAACAGCCTTCAAACCCTATTACACTCTGTCTGTGAGTGTGTGTCTGTGTGTGCGTGCGCGTCTATAGCTTACTACTATCTGCCTTACTTGATATTGAGCTATTGATTAGCTTTGTGTTTTATCTGTGAGGGAAAAGTTCAGTGGAGGCTTTGTGCCTTTGTCTGACCAAAGTTCATTGCCACACCACTGACTAATAGACAGAGGGCTCAATAATCTGCACAGATCTCATATATATATATATATACATTTATGCATTTGTGAGATTAAAGGATTATAATGGTTTCATACCAGTCTTACTCAGATTCCTATTTTCTAGGCTCGTTAACCCGTCCCTATTGTTCATGATATCATGGGACTTAGAAAGCAGTAACTAGAAAGAAGTCAGGTGGGGAATCAAACATGAGCTGACCTCCGAACAGATGAGAGACTGTAAATATGCCCCCAGGTTAATAATGTGTTCTGGAGAGAGAATGAAAGGCAGAGTTCAGTTATCACCCAGCCTCTCTGCTGTAAACATTCATCACAGCTCCGCGGACTTTGGCGCAGTGATATTGCAGGATCTCCGTCTTATTCAGGCTCTGTTTCAACATGAATCCCACAGATCGGTTTTATGTTTTGTGGACAGGACGTCCCGTGTGCATGTCACCCAAACACACCAAAACAAGTCTGTATCACATACGTTGTGAAAGGGAAAGGTTGATCAAATTCTGAAATTAAAATGATCAGTCCCCTGAAAGTAATGTATAAAGTAGATTCCTACAAATTGAATTGACAGCACTGTGCTGTGTGGTTTAATATCGCGGGCATGAGATAACACATATGATACATGTATGACTAAGTGAATAAAGCCATGTGTGGGGGATCGGGGTTAAAAAGTACTTGAAGCTTTACGTTTCCGAGCCTAAATCATTGTGCAGAGGTCCTCACTTCACTGGTTCCCACAAGCAAACAGAGGTTAATGTGTAGTTGAGCTAAAGCAGCGCTCTCAGCAAATTTGACAGGAAATTCCCAACAACGATCAATTCCATTTTTTTTCCTTTAACCACAGAATCCCTCATTTGACTTGAGGGAGGAGAGGAAGGAAACTGCCGCTGCGCCAAAACCGACAAGTGAATTAACGGATGGTTTCAGGTTTTTAACCTGTGCCGCCACAGAAACAAGCTGTCGCACGAAATGAAAGGGCTAAGTCATGTGAGCGCGATACTTCCTCGTTCTGGCTATCATCATTCAATCCAGGACCAGATCGTATCAAGTCCTTTCTTACAACTCTCAAATGTTTATTCAAAATTAATTAGCTTCATACAGACCTGGCACTGACATTCATTGACAGACATGTGTATTGCATGTATTTATTTATTAATAATTAAAATAAACGCTTCTCTCGGCTGAGATGAAGGAAAAATCATGGAAAAACGCTCTCCGCTCTGAATCTGATGTTGATATGTGCCGGACAGGCCTCCACAAAAAGGTTATTGTGTGACTTAATTGTGCCCAGTGGATTGTGACTGTGGTGGGGAGTGAGGTGAGGGTGCCGCCGGGATGACGGGCTGAGCCCAGCCTTGCCCTTATGTCGCAAACGGTTCCACAGCTGTCATCGCCCCATTGTCCCACCAATTACCCATAATTACTCCTGGCAGCATCAGCGCCATTCAGCGGCGCTGACAAAAGACGCTACCTTCATGCCGGTATGATCAGGGAAGCTGAGAATGTCACAGTGTTGTTAGGAAACTCTGAGAGAGGAAGAGAGTCCAAGTGACCTGCTTCAAAAGGCCAGAGCTTTCAGAAGCAGAAAAAGCTTTCCTGCTTTTCTGGTGTCTTTTAAGAAAACAAACATACAACATGATGCCATATCCAGTGCTGTGCTCCTGACACGCCTCAGGCTTCTCCAGGGCCACTGTTTGCTTTACCCACTCTGGGCTACTATAGAAACATGGTGCAACATGGAGACTGGTCTGAGACTCTTTGTCCCCCACTGTATGTAAACACTCTGCAGTGAGTGCTCCAGCAAATTATTTCTACTTTTTCCCCCAGGGTTTCACCTTATAAGCTACATATAAGGAACCTCGCGTTATTGCTGGATGCTTAGTATGACATCATGGAGAATAAAGGGAGGAGCTGTTACTCAGAGCTGACAAAACGACTTCAACGGCATACAAAAAAAAACACTATTCAAAAGGTGTCAATCCCAACATTCCCCTTAAAAGCACACACATGCTGTGGAAACCAGGGGCAGCAGCTTTATATAGTGCAGTCAACCAGGTGAGGAGAATCTCCCTGATGACCAAACTCCACCCATCAGGAGCTGGCAGGGCAGACCTGCTCAGAGGGCTGTCACAAGGGAAAGGAAGTTCAGTTTTTCCAGAGTTTTCATAAAAGCTTAGAATTTTGGGAAATGTCATCGAAAGCAGTGAGGCTTATATTCAGATGATCGTTTTAATCTCCCGTTTCAGATTTTTCCCGTTTATTACCTTTAGGTAATTGGGGTAAATGGAACAACATGTCATCATATGGGCTTGTGTTCAGCTGTGTCCTGTAGCGTTATGTTAGAGCAGAGTTAGTCTGTGCTCCAGGCTACAGACGCTGAATCTTACACAGTGACGCTTATTGTGATACAGCATCGTACAGATGTTTCTGCTCTTCCAGTTATCGTGCTTCTATGGGCCTGTCTGCTACTGGTTATCCAAACCATTACACAGAGCCCAGACGTGTTCCCATGCTGCGACTGATTTCACTGTCATTTTTCATCCGTGAGCGTCTGGAACGAACTTTACAGCCACTGCTCCTTCACTTAATCATAGTTTATGGCTCCTCTGACCCCCCACTGCCAAGAGGAGATGGCAGAACATGGCAGGCCGGGGCCTTACACTAATAATTATAAACTAGCCCTCTATGTCTGTTTAGCCGACAGCCACTTCCTCATATAATACACAGAGCTGTATCTGCAATAGGGGCCACGCAGATTACAGATTACAGATTACAGATTACAGATTACGACAGAGGGTGACGTGAGAAAAAGTGACTTTAGATGTTTGACTTTTCAAAACAAAGTGAAACAAGGCTAATCATCAATAATGAAAAGAAAAAAACAAAAACTCACCAAAATGGAAATACACTGTTAAATTAAATGCTAAATGCTAAAAGCCATTTTAACATTTAGCACAGTACCGGTAGCACGTGTAGCCAGCTGATTGGTGAACTAACACAGTTACACAGGAAAAGTGCTAATACATTAAAATGTGCTAAAAGCTGCCATAAGCTGTTGACCAAAGTCAGGCTGAAACAGAAAGATGTGTGAGTGTGTTAAAATCAGCACGGCAATGTTTTATAGCTCATAAATTCAACCTTTCAGTCGCATGAAGAGGACTGTGTTATTTCTGCCTTTGAAAGCTACAGTCTGACTTTAACCTCCTTTCTCGGTGTTTGTCTTATTATGTCTACCCCCCTGTAAACCCCATGAGCACCCACACGTTGCCAAATCGCCATATTTCACGCACAAGCTCAGGAAACAGTGGCACACTGAACAAGGAAGTTTTATAAAAGTCACAAAGCGAGTATGATTTTTGTGGTGTGACTGCATAAATCTTACACCCCGCTGCGCCAGCGTCAATACTCGCAGCCTCCAAACCACACTGCTCTCACTTCCAGGACGCACACTGGGAACTAACAACAACAATTAGTTTATTAAGACAGAAATACATACTGTGATATTCATGTTCAGGGTTCAGCGGGAGCTGGGGACCTGTCCTCCAGCCTGGCAGTGCCGAGGCCAACACCTCCGCCTGGCTGGGTGGAGACTGTCTGGAGAAAGTGGCACTTACTAAGATCAGCCAACATTTCTGACTTGACATGTAAGACGTCAACAGAGAGACGTGTGAGTTATGAGCTGATGTCATTTGTCCTGGAAGGCATTCCCCATTGCAGCGACCCAGTAAAATGTCCTCACATTCAATTAACATTTGCTACAGATGCTGCACAGAATCGCAACTGAAACCCGGCTCCTCGCCGACTGAATGCGAACCGGATCGGAGAGGACACAGCTGAAGTGATGCCGGCTGCGGCCCAAATCTATAAACTGCGAGTCTTGAGCTCCACTCAGCTCCCACAGTCGGACTGAAGAGCCTTTTTATGATCTGTTTATGTAAGTCAAAGCAGTGGCCATTTTCCAGCCCCCCTTCACTTTGCTCTCTTGCACACCCTCCCATTGAAACGATCAGGAGAATCCAGCAGCGTGGGAACACACAAACCAGCCAGTTGCTGGCAAAATCATCTGACTTTGCACATAAACACACATGCGTCGGTGCACCCATATTCATCCACGCAGACACACACACTCCCAGCACAGGTCTTCCACTGGCGCGTCCCCCTGCGCTGTCCTCACCTGCTGCAATAACTTTGTCACATCATAAAATAACAGTGGCTAAAATGAACCCCATTTCCACATGAACGCTGGCCTGAGGTAGCATGAGGAGAAACACCTCGACAGCGCTTTGACTCAGAATCCTGAGTCAAAGCTGAGCTAGACGACTCTCATCGTGTCTCTTGCATTCGGCTCCGGGGCCAGCAGAAGTAGCAGAGTAGCATAACAGCTTCTTTGTGCATGTTGCGTGTATTTCTGGCCCTTTGGTGCTGTGATTACACAATGCACATATTATTTTCATTCACATTATGCACGGTGGAAAATGCTTTCATCTTCGAGCAGGCTTTCGCAGTGGCACTGCGCTCTGGGCCGTGGAGGCGCGCGGAGCAGAGGCGCGCAGAGCGGAGACGAGAGTCTGCGCCTGACCCGAGTCACAGTCAATCTGTGCTGAGGGAACGCAGTGGTGGCTGCAGGCGCTCGGCACGGTCGGGCTCGCCCTGCCCTGCCCAAGCTTTCCGTACATTTATTTTCCCCTCCAGTTTTCTTCCCTGTTCTCACAGAGCTCGAGGGTGGGCCGGAGGTTAGCGGGCGTTTGCTGACCATCCACACAACTTTCCAGCTTGTTTTTACACTTCACTAAGATCTAATAGTGCTTCCACCTCCCTGATTACTAACATTTCAATGATCTGCCAAACAACAATCTTCCGGTACGCCATGACTGCTCACAATGACATCATTAAAGTGGAGTGGTTTTGCTGACCCAGAGTTAATTGCAAAAGCTCAAGCAGCTTTTATGCCTGTAATTATGCGATTTATATCCCCACAGCTACCTATTCCTTTTTTTTTTCCATTTTCTGAAAATTTTTCCACCTCAATTTCCAGTTACATCCTTAACTGGTGCAAGGAGCTCAAATTAAGCGGCCGCAGTTTTAATCTGGTTCCTATTTCAGGACATAAAAGATCGAAAAGCGGGGGGGAAAAAAAGAAAAGAACAGAGAGCGAAAGAGAGCGGGCTGCTGCCACCACTGAGATGCTAACCATTTCCATGTGCCTGTGTGTCTTTGCTAAATCCCCAAACCCGCCTCCTCTTTTTTTCCGGCCACGTCCCGCTGCTTCTTCCTCTCACTAAACAGACTTTAAAGTGCGTGCATGCTCGTGGGAGGGACTCGACAAGGTGCAAGCACTCGGAGCAGCCAACCACAGCCGTCCTTCCCAGACTCGGCTGCTCCTTGCCTCCCCTTATTGGCCACGGCGGGTGCACAGATGTTGCTTCTTTAATGATTTTTGTAACCATTAAGTTAATAGTTGTTTATGGCAGTGAAATGCAGGAATGCTGTGGGGGAGGCGGAGGCAGGGGAGCGGGCTGATGGATTGGGAAGTAGGGGACTTTTGAGTGCGGGGGGGTGTGATGATGGGATAAATATGGGGAGGGGAAGGGCAGACTATGGGCCAACTGCGGTGGAGACTGTGGGCGGACGTTACAAGAGAGATGGAGACAGGGGCTTTGCACGTAGTCTGTCATGTACATACATTCACATTTACACACAGCCACATGAATGCATGCATGTGCTTTGTAGATCCTCACAGACATGAACACAAAGACCTGGACAGAAGTGCAGTTACACTGAGAAGATTAGATTATACTCCACAGCTGTTACACTGGACTGATCTATGGTCTATGGTCATTTCAATAAAAGCATCACAGGATTATTACCATCAGTGAGTTGTCAGTCAAATGGATATTACACACCTTTGGCGACACTGTTTTTACTTAGGAGCCTTGAGATTTATTTAGTTTCATCATGATTGACAGCTCTCTTACAGGTTACGTTTTTATGTTTGGACTATATGTAAAAATAATCTGTCGCTTTTTTTTTTGCCTCACGACTATATTTAGGAATCTTTCATCATCATTATGATGATTATATTCTGTGGAATGCCGGAAGACACGGCAGCTATTCTGAAAGTTAATGAGAAAGCAAATAAAGGAGCCACTTTGAGAGCCCCTCTGTCACTGTGTATATGCATATTGTGTTTGTATAGTTTGATATTATTGCGGCAGGAGAGCACATATGAAACACATTACACATTCATTTCCCTCACGGTATTTGAACTTTCCTTTAGACTTCTGTTATCATCCCACTTCCTCCTTCAGCCTGTTTCCCCCTGTATCTCAGCAGACAAAAACATTTATGTCAACCCAATTAGCCATCTGTGTCTACTGCAGGAGCCTCCAACATCTAAACATGAGTGCGCATTCAGGCACCCCCCCACACATATATTCCCACTCAGCCACTCTGGATTTATGGAAGGGGTAATGCACAGCATCATGCAGGACTTTTCCAGAGCACCAGAGCGGGGGCCCCTGTCCTAGCCCAGGTAGAACCCCGCTGAGGGTGTGGCATGCTGGGTCACAATAAGTCCCAGGTGTCCCTCAGAGTTGGGGTAGGTTGTGCTGGGACCATGGCTATTAGTAACGATGCTAACACAAACCTTCTGTCACAACTATATAAACTGCTGCCCCTGATTAAGAGGGGAAAATGAGGGATGGGTTTCCTATAGGGTCCCTTGAGGGGCTCTGTGGAGCGTGACATGGAGGGGCTGTGCGGGCGGGAAGCAGGACTGCGAATATACAGCGTAACCATCAATCTGTCCATTGGTCGTCTCCCTTGGGGAAGACTTGAAATCTCCCATGAATGATTTGTAGAGACAAACCACAGACACATGTGTGTGTCCCAGTGTTTGTTTGCTGATTCGGCAGTGTTTACTTTGGAATCAGCCCCTACTGAAGTAGCCTCCACATTCATTAGAGGGTTACTCTCCAATCGCACAACTGTGGAGAGATGAGCTGCAAACCCTCACTCGCTGAGCATGTTATTGTCACTCCCATACGCTTCTCATACAGGGACAACACGGATGATATATGTTTGAGTGCAAAACAGGTGCTTTCAATGGGACAACAACCAAACTCTCTGGTCATTATTAGTCAGACTAATCAATTTGATCTGTGTAGTAAATAAGAGTGAAAATAAGTCAGAGTCAGTTTTTTTCGATAGGGAAACAAGAAGAAGGAATGTTTGGCATTTTTGCTTGAAAGTTAGTTTGATTTATCAACAACAACATGTGTTCACATGCACATAAATCAGTTCTAATTAATAATTTTATGATAACAATGGGCAAAATGATCCAACTCAACAAATCCTGCCGGTTAGTGAGCATTTCAACTGTAAGGATCATTGGAGTTTGTCTGCAAATAATCCCTCATGTAAACACATCATATGATTCCTGACTTTTGCAGGTATAAGGTTTGCATCCTGTAGGAATAGACACAACCTTGAGAATAAATATACACTATAACAAATAATTGTTCGGGATCATGCAGTCAAAAACTTTAATTTGTTGACACTATTGAGACCTTTTTTGATAAACACGTCACTGATCATCTATAGGTACAAATGATATCGTGATGACATCATTAGAAAATGGTATTACAGTATCGCAATATACAAAGTTAGCAGTATAGAAAGTTAGTGTTGAATTTGGCTATAGTGTATGTGGGGTATACATTCCCTCTCCAATTATTTTCATTAGTTTTTATTAGTCTGAGTCTGTCAGTGACACATTCATTTTCTCTTTTGCTGCCTCCGCTGAGTAAATCTCCTCTCAACGCCTCACTGCTCTCCACACACTATGTGAGTGTTTTGGCCCAATATCTCAGATTAATACTCCACTTCAACTACCAGTCTCACGTCCCCAACAGCTGAGGGCCACAGCGGCTGCCTAATCCCCCCAACTGTTTCTATCTGCCAGTGGAGCGCGTCCATCAACAGGAAATTAACCCCAGCCTCCCTGTAATGTGAAACAGCATCGGGCTCCATAACAGCAATCCTCATTCACAACTCTTACACACACACGTTGTTAAAAATATGCCCTGACACCTGGGACCAGGGTGAGGATGAAGTCATCAAGCCACATGCAAGAGTTTGGATATGGATACACACACACACACACATACACACACACACACACACACAGAATTACAGCGAGCCACACGCAGGCAGTATTCCCACCGCTAACTGACTGTGGAGACAGGAGTGTTATGGCTTCATTGTGGGCAGACGTACAGCTGGGAATGTGGGACGTGCGTGCTGGAATACCTGGCAAGGCGAAAAGTCTGGGAAAGGAATGCTGCACTGACAGGAAGTTATGGATAGGAAACTCTAGATACTGAATGTATGTAGTGGAAACAGAGGCCACTGTTCTCAACGGGTAATTCATTTATGGCTAAAGGTAAGAGTGTCCCGTGATTCAAGCAGCAAATGACATGATTTTCATCACCCCTTGGTTCTCCACTTTTTTTTTGCTGCAAACAAAAAATAATTATATACATATACATAATATATATATATAATTATTTATATATATATACACACATACCTACATATATATATATATATGTGTGTGTGTGTGTGTGTGTGTATATATATATATATATATATATATATATATATATATATATATAAATGTCTGTGTGTGTGTGTAACATTTATCAATATGAAAACGGGAACTGGTAAGTTGAGTTCACTGTTCAAAACATTTTAACCATCAGTTCTTTGAGGATCGTCTGAACTACTGCAATGCACTCGGTAGTTGTCAAACCATTTCAATCAAAACCAAAGTGTCAACCATATTTGCTACACATCACAGCTAATAGCACAATAAACTGATCATTCACAGAATTAATATAGGAAACTGGTTTTAATGCTGTGGCTGATCAGTGTATTCCCGCGGCCTGTTTCCACTGGGAACCATTACCAGTGGGATTTACGACTCATTTTTCAACTAGGTTTCAACTATTCTTCAACTTAGCCCTTACTTCTTGACTATGTCAAAAAAAAAAAGAAACACCTATCTGCATCAGCCGTAAACCAATAAAACCAGTCAGCTATTTTAATGTTGTGGCTTGTCCTATGATTCAAGCAGCAAATGACATGATTTTCATCACACCTTGGTTCTCCACTTTTTTTTGCTGCAAACAAAAAATAAATCTATAATTATATATATATATATACTGATAAATGTCTGTTACACACAGACTGTGTGTGTGTGTGTGTGTGTAACAGACATTTATCAATATGAAAATGGGAACTGGTAAATTGAGTTCACTGTTCAAAACATTTTAACCATCAGTTCTTTGAGGATCGTCTGAACTACTGCAATGCACTCTGTAGTTGTCAAACCATTTCAATCAAAACCAAAGTGTCAACCATATTTGCTACACATCACAGCTAATAGCACAATAAACTGATCATTCACAACATTAATATAGGAAACTGGTTTTAATGCTGTGGTTGATCAGTGTATTCCCGCGGCCTGTTTCCACTGGGAACCATTACCAGTGGGATTTACGACTCATTTTTCAACTAGGTTTCAACTATTCTTCAACTTAGCCCTTACTTCTTGACTATGTCAAAAAAAAAAGAAACACCTATCTGCATCAGCCGTAAACCAATAAAACCAGTCAGCTATTTTAATGTTGTGGCTGATGGTTTATAAGTGGCTGGAGTCCAACTCCTCCAGCATTAGCTGATTAGAGCAGAATACAACAGCTAATAAAAGTAGGAAGTCATTCAGAACAATCTGCTTGGAGCTAATGCAGCAGCGTGACGTTTTCAAGTCTGACAACCTTGAGTAAAAGTAGACCACAAAAAGGGGGATAAATCATGTTCACATACAACATCTGAAACTGATCTGTTTCCCAGCTACTGACACCAACCAACACTTATAGTACATACCCACCGTCATCCAATAAGTTCTCCCAGTGTAACACCAACAATATCTCCAAACCCACAGAGAGTAATGTATTGGCACACCCTCTCTCCCCATAGCATAAAATTCCTCAGCATCATTAGTTAACCATAACCTCATAGTGGGTTTCAGAAATCCTCAAATCATAGCTCCCCGTCTCCTTAAACCCAGTCCCATCTAAAAATAAATACATGCACAGTATATTTTGTAGAAGATTAAGACTCATACTTTATTAGTCCACATGAGGGGAAATTATTTCTCTGCACTTTCACCCATTCCACATATGAATACATAAATAAATAAATTACACAGAGCACACAAATGTGGAGCAGTGGGCAGTCATTCAAGGTCCCAGAGGAGCGAGTTTGTGGGGTTAAGGGCTTTGCTCAAGGGCCCAAAGTGGACCCAACTCTTCAGCCGATCTGGGGTTTGAACCGGCGTCCACCCCCACTACATGTCCATGCCAGGAGCTGCAGTGTGTGTTCATGCCTGAGCTCTGTGTGGAGCAGACTGGGCCCATTAGCTGCTGTTTGAAACCTCTGTGAACTTCAAACAAAGCAGCAACGGAGGAGCAGATGTTGCTGATTTATTAACACAACAAGGAAACTGCTAATGGCATCTCCACTTGATTTGTTTTGGCTAATTAAAGGGGAGCAAAGTCCTGCATTGACAGGCATGATAACTCTGAGTGGTCTCTCAGGTTTAGTCTCATGTACCGCAGGCGGCAGCCAACAATGGCTGCAGGTCCTTGGTTTGTGGCATGTTGTACCACAGCTTGAGGTCACAGCGGTCAGTGCAGCTCCGTACGGTCCCCATTGCACCTCTATTGTCTGTGCACAATGCACACAACACAAATTCTTGCTACGGTCACCGGGCCAAACACGTCACACACACAGTTGTCATGCAAAAAGCCTTGGTCTTCAAATGACGTGGCTGTGCGGACTCTCACTGGAATTTAGACAGCTAAAATGTCTAATATCTACTTAATGGATTGGAACGATATCAAACACAGCCTTGAATGATGATGTCATCAGGGATATTTTAGCTTGGGGACTTCAGTGTTTTCCTTCAAACCGAACAAAAGGATCCAAACAACTAGACACAATTGCAGATCCAGTGATTTTGGATACTGACTCGTATTACAGGCAGATAAGGATGTTTACCTCTGCTGGATAAAACTGACATCATTAATGGACATTGTTATCTAAGTTATCTGGTAAGTGCTGCAAGATGAATAAAGATTGTACCGTAAGTCATCATTCCATGACCAGACGACTTTCCTGCTCCTTGAAAATGTCAAATGAGTTTGTCACAGCTCTCCGCGTACAAGCATTCACACAGCAGGTCAGAGCAGGAACCCAATTAAAGCCGCATGCTAACCATCAGTGTAACTGCATCCACCGCTAAAGATCATTTGGTGGAAAAACAAATTCTAGCCTCCTGGTTAACAGAGGGATGTTTTCCATTAATAGGAGGAGTGAGACTGGCAGACGTTAAATGGACCAACAAGCCTGTGTATGTGTGTGTGTGTGTGTGTGTGTGTGTATGCATAGTTTGTGTGCAGTAGTGTGAAGCTGTATGTGTGTGTGAGAGAGAAAGGGGATGAGTCCCATTAGGAAAGCACATGGGAGAAGAAGAGCGGCATCATGGGGTTGTGGGGGTAATTTTCATACCTGTCCTATTGGTAATGGTGCACAGATTTCATGGGGCCCCAAATAACACTGTGATGGGATTAGATGACCCGTCTCTACTGTAGGGAGACGAACGGAAAGAGAGCGTGTGTGTGTGTGGGGGGAGAGGGGGGCGTAAATGCCTTTATTTATATCAGTAACAGCAGATCTTTGTAATAAATAATTACAACTATTTTATTGCTACAGTTTTTATTTCTTTATTTTAGATTTGTTCATATTTTTGTTTATTCTTTTATTTATTTTATTTTTTTGAATAGCTATCTCTATGTGCTTATTGCATTCGCTTCTTTCTATGACTCAGGAGCTTTGTAACGTTTTGAATTTCCCTCCGAGGATTAATAAAGTACTTCTGATTCTGAGTGTGTTCTACATACCTGAGGAGTAAACATGTACATTATTTTCTATGTGTGTGTATATTTTTATGATTTTTTGGAGACTACCGGTGATTTGCGTGTGCTTGAGAGTGTGTGTGTGTGTGAGTGGGATTATAGAAGATTATTGTGTAGAAGCAGAAGCAGGATGTGGGGGGGCAACAGAGAGAGAGAGAGAGAGAGAGAGAGAGAGAGAGAGAGAGAGAGAGAGCGCTCACACACCACGCTACAGTCTTACTGTAAGGTTGGCTCAGATGAAGGGCTCCTTTGTGTGTGTGTGTGTGTGTGTGTGTGTGTGTGTGTGTGTGTGTGTGTGTGTGTGTGTGTGTGTGTGTGTGTGTCCTCAGGAAAGATGGAAGATGTAACCAGTCTTTGTGTCAGTAGTAGTTTCTACATCATAGCTACAAAATGTTCCTTCCACTAACATGGGGTTTGTGAGCTTTATGATCTATACAACCACTAGGGGGCTAATCAACCTGTTTTGTCTTTACCTTTGGCCGATGTCATGTCATCATCTCAAAATGCAGTCAGTGTTGTGGATCAAAACGTTACACTACACCAAGCACATATGTCCAACCTGCGGCTGTGTTGTGTCTTGGAGTGGCTAATTGCGTCTATATTGCTCACTAGTAGGGAATGGAAAGCCAATGAAGTCATGAATGCAGACATTTAAATACAAATGATCAAGGAAGTAATATGCACATATGCACCAGTATGTAAACAACAGGAGCTGAGATGCAAATGTTATGTCTTATTGTACTCTTCATTCACACTCATTCATCCACTCAAAGAGAGAGAGAGAGAGAGAGAGAGAGAGAGAGGGAGAGAGGGAGAGAGAGAGAGAGAGGCTACCACCGTCATCTGTCTACGTCCTCTGCCCAGCCGTATGTAAAGGGGCCATCTGGACTATCTCAACATATAGACCTTTACTCCCATTTCACCATCCACAGTGTTTACACACTGTACTCACACACACACACACACACACACACACACACTGCCCACCCTGCCTCTGTCCCAAAATCTTATCTGACCCATCGGTTTGTTTGTGTGTAAACCATTTGCATACGACACACACGCATGCACATGCAAATGCACAGTTGAATGTGCACGCACAATTAACTGAGCAAACCTTCTCATTCACACGCAAACATGAAAACATTGGACATAAATATTTGATTTGATTCTTAAGAAAATGTGGGGGGTTTGGAGTGTGGCAGTATTTTACTGCAGAGCAGATCAAATACATGCTTATTGTAATGTAACATAAATGGCAGAGAATTATAATTTAAAAATAATATGATTGGAAACCATCATAGAAATGTCCCATCAAGATGAAAGTAACCTTTGAACCATACAGTACATGGTGGTCACATGATGGGAATGTCATTCATTATAATTCTGTTTGATTTCAAAATGAGGAAGTCGTTTTTAAAATGGATTCTCAGAATCACTTTTCATCAAACAGATTCCTGCTCTAAATGCACGAAAACAACCGTTTCTCAAAAGCAAGTGGATTATGAAATGGTTTCGACTTTGCCCAAAGAAAAAAGAGTAATAATTAGGTAAAATGTGGGGGAAAGACAGTCCCTCTGGAGGACACACCCCTTCCTACAGTTAGTCCCTGCCCTCAGGCGCGTTCCCGTCTGTGCCGTGAAGGCTCTCTGTCTTGGGAGAGCTTAGAGCTGTCTCTCAGCTATCCCTCAGTTAAGACTTTAATCTTAGCCAGAAACTAGAGCCACACACAGCATTAATGGGCCATTATGGCTGACAAAAACACACGGAACAACCTGCAGGGGCTCCCTGGCTTTTCACAATCGCCTAATTCCAGCGTTCCCCCACTATCTCTCTCTTTATCTCCCCCTGTCTTCCTTCCTCCCCCTTTCTGGCTTTTCTTCTTCTCTGTAATATTAGTGCCCGTCTCTCTCATCCCTCTGATGGCGTTCTGACTCTGCTGGCATTGGGCAGGTCTGTCGGCAGTGGCTGATTCTCTGGACGACTGCATATTTGTGTCTGGCTGAAGCTTTGTTTTGAGACCTGCTGACCCCAAAACTTAACTGATTCTTCCAACGCACACGCGTGTGTGCTTCAAACAAACACAAAGAATGTGTTAACACCTATGGAAAGTAACTAAGTACACACACTTCACAACTCCAGTTTAATTTTGTGCTTGTAGTAAGCACTTGTACATTGAGTATTTCTATTTCTACTTGATGAAAATATTGCACCATCGTCCTAGTTATCTTTGAGACGGAGATGTTAAGCATTGTATAATACAACAATCTTTCAAAATCAGATCTCATTTTAAAAGATAAATCAAGTGGTTTCCAACTTTGAATGACATTTTACATTATGCACCCTTTGAATGAAACAGCTGCAGCAGTAAGATGCAGCTCACACAAAGAGGCATCAGTATGAATAATCATATTATGTCATATATTGCAATATATGAAGGACCAAATCAGTGCTTTTACTTAAATATTGTAATTACATTTTTGCTACTGATACTTACTTATATTATACATATATTATAGACTCTTACTTCACTTGGTTGTTTTCATTCATGATTGTTACATTCAGTTGTTTTTTTCATCGTCACATATATTTATCAGGAGTGTGTAACCATGTCATTCTGATGTGAAACACCTGGCAGGCTGGCGGCCGAATGCCTTAGGACAAAAACTGCTATTGTTGGACTTTCTCCTGATTTCGGAGCTTTTCTCCTGCAGTAACCTGAACAGATTATAACTGAGAAGGCACAATGTGGCAAGAGGCTGCACAAGTAGCAAGAGAGGCAGAGCAGGCTTTAGAAGGTGTGTTTGTTTGTTGTTGCTGACCTTACGACAGCTTGACCTCCCTGGTGCTTAAGTCACAGTAACCCAGAGGAGAGTTTCTATTTATGGTCAACGGGATTTGTGTGTGTGTGTGTGTGTGTGTGTGTGTGAAAATGGTTCAGGAAATTACTTACGTAATGAATAAAATATAATGAAATCATAAAGTTATTTAAAAAGTGTAATGGCCCTTTACTGGGAAAACGTAAGCTACATAAAAAAAGCACCCAACTGTATTTTTTTTTTAAACAGTCTAAATGAAAATGATGCTTTGGTTCATTGTCTGTGGTTGATTTCTGTTTGATGATCACTGACTCATAGTTACCTGCTACACATCCTGTATCATTTCTGCATAATTCTCTCCCTCTTCCGTCTTCTTTTTTCCAGTGTAATATTATCATGAAGGGACGGACTGAGTCATTAACCACAAAAGCCACCAGCAACCAACCAAATGACAGGCTCCTGGAGCCAAGCAGCACGGGAGTGACAGTGTGGGGGAATCATTGGACGCCATTGTGTTAAAGGAGACGTTGATTTAAAGAAAACAATGTTAACGACACATCCGTAGACAAACAGGCGTCATGCGGGCACTCTGATATGGCGTAATCCACACGCCTACCAGCCTCTGCTGGACGCTGATGCAACATGCACGTGTGTTTTTGCCTGTGTGCGTGTGAATGTGAGTGCTTACTTAACCCTGTAGTTTTAATATTCTTTCAATCATATTTTTTCTTTTACATATATATTTTTCATTTCGGATATGGCGAAATTTGGGCTTTTATAAACCAATTCAAAATCTTAAAAACAAATTATCAAAATTCTTTTTTTAAATTTGAATTTAAAATTTCTACCACTGCTAATTCAAACAAAGAGTCCTAGTGCATCAGTCTTTTTGTTGTGCGTGCAATGAAATTGAGAAAATTGAGAAGTTCAAAATTGATTTTGCATGGACTCCAGAAGGACGTATCTGAGGGTGATCTTCCAGAAGCATCCAAGGCATTCATCAAAGTCTCTTTCTCAGCTTGCTGCTGCATGCCCTCCCTGGAAGTTTTCTCCACTGTTTGACTGCCCGATAAGTTCAATTAGTCACTGTCTTCCAGCAAAACGGAGCCTAAACAACGGCAGACCCCTCTGAGTCTCGTGGCCTCGCTGGCTTCCATCAACGTCATGGAGAGTCTCCCCTTTTTCCTCCCCTCTGCAGGAAACTCTGGTAAGTCAGGGAAATGAGCTTCTAGGGTTTCATAAATTATGTTTGCCCTCCTTAAAGGGGAGGACGAGATGTGTGTGTGTGTGTGTGTGTGTGTGTGTGTAGCTGGACTCATTAGGAGGCCATATCAGAGGGTAGCCCCGACAAAAAAGAAACCCTGCACTCCACCCGACCAATCACAACATGACCCTGGACAGAACTGGTTTTAATCAGCGTGTGTGTGTGTTTGCGTTCTACTCTGACTATTTATAGTGCTTAAGTGGGTGTTTCTCATTCATTCATTCATTCATTCATTCATTCATTCATTCATTCCAACATATTTCGGTCTATATTCTTGAATTGCTGTGAATTACAGAACAGAATTGGACAACAGGAATGTGCACATATCGAGACAAAGTGCCCTCGGAACGCTAACCACCCTCCGACATTCCCTGACAACTCTGGCTTGGCACGGACTCGTCTCAATCCAATATGGAGAAATAATTTGTGGGGGGGAGCCGTTCTCATGCCGCAGCTTGGTGCGCTGCCTGTTTTCAGCTATTTCTGACCAGACTCCTGGACAAAAGGAAAAAAAAAACAACCTCTTTCCCTGTCTCTGCGCCTCCTGCATGTGGATGTGTCGTGAATGTCCTCCGATGCAGGAGATGGCAGGAAATTGAGTTTGCAGCGGTACAGCATTCTGTCAAGCAACAGAGACCGAAAGAAACTCCTCTTTTCTCGCCCTCTTTTCTCATCTATCTGTCTTTCAGTCCTATTCTTGCTTACTCTGTCCCTCTTCTCGTCTCTCTTTTCAGAACAGACTATAATCTTGGCTTCGGCTCCAGCGTCTCCTCCTACCCTTCAATCTCATGCAGCCATAATTATGGCCACACCAAGCATGGAGGCTTCTAAATCATTCAGAAATGGTTTGGCTTCCAGACTCCTTTAGTTTTTTCCCCTCCTCTCCATCTTAACTAAAGTGGAAGAGGAGCTGCATTTGGGCTTGTTCTGAAGGCTAAATTATAACCGTGCAGACGTTGCTCTTTCGCTGAGTCGACTTTTGATATTTTATCTTGCACTATTTCGAGCGCCTTATAAAAAAAAAGACGGGCGACATTGAACGAGGGGGGAAAATGCGGGTTCCAGCCCTCAAACGGACTGTTCCGAGCTCGGAGGCGATCAGTCGTTCCTCTTCTCATGTTTGTAGAAGAAACACTGCACTTTCTGACAATGACCTTTAAAGACTTTGGTTTTTGAGAATTAACTCTCCAGTGCTGCTGGACTACAGAATTGCCTGCCACAGAAAGACTCCAAATATAGTGTCCAGCTCGTGAAACCCTTAACTCTTCAGGACCTCCTACACGTGCATACGTCACACAAGGCCTATGTCTACATATACCATTTCAAAAAAAGGACTGTTTACAATCTATACTAATGGATACAAAACAGAGAAAAAAATGAGTCGTTACTGGACCATGTTGTGTAGACATCATCAGTCGAGGGATTCTCAAAGTGTGGTACTCCAGGGGGTACGCAAGATGAAAATGTCAATGGCGGATCTATGGTGTAAAACCATTTTAAATTGGTTATTTCATTTTATAACACCAAATTCAATGAAATCATTTGTCAACTTTCATTCGTAGACATAAGGTTTAATTAAAAAATAATTACAGGCTACCCAAAATGCAACTTGTTGATGCATCTACAAATAGAATGTGTTGCTCTTTATGTGTTGGGATTAAATTTTCCAGTTGTAAAGCATAAATATTTAATGGTTAAGAACCTCTGCAATGAACAAAGGCCTTTTAGTTACACAAAATATAACTAACTAACACCTGCTTTGTTGAGTTGAAGGTTTCGTATCTATTTAACAATGAGATCTGTCAAATAGAGAAGTGATTTCTGACAGGGCCAAAACTAAAATATCACAAAAAATTTGACAAATAAGAGGAAGAAAAGAAGTCTGTGCCTCTCTACACTTTTGTAATGATCTGCTCTGTCTCTCAGGGAAAGGCCAGTGTCCTCAGTGACATGCACTTCACTTTGACCTGATAACCAGCAGAGAGGACAGACAGATGAGGCCGGAGAGGCAGCAAAGTGAAGACACGACAGAGACAGATGCAGAGGAGCATGGTGATGGTGGAGGAAGTATGAGAAGAATAAAAACTAACATGAAAGACAAAGGTGGTGGTGGGTGGATGACATGAAACAGATCTTCCATGTTTTCTATCTGCCATCCATCAGTTTGTGATCTTCTGTAAATACATTTCTTAAAAAGTTTATTTGCCCAGAGCGAATCCCTGCAAAGGGAAGGAAAACAAAGTTCAAACACCACTAATGCGATTATGTTGAGATCAGAGCGAAGATCCTATCACTCCCCTCGATTCAAAAACACACTCGCACCACGAAACTCCACAAGCCGAGCGCTACACACCGCGGCGTACGAGGCCTGAGAGCAGAGAACAAGAGAGCTGGTGTGTTCTGACTGGATGAAAAAGAAGTTGGTGTGGATGTGATTCATGATCAAATGTGACATAAACAGAAAAATATGGTGTTAAGTGCTTTTCAGACATTGCTGGCTTTGCCAAACTAATGGATATTAGACCTTCAAACGATTATACATACACGCATACATACACATACACGCACGCATGCACGCAACAACAAACAAAAGATTTTTATTTACTCTTGCACATATTGGAGATGTTCAGATAATATGGCCTGTAAAGTGTTACGAAATGTCTACAAAGTGGTTTATGGTCTGTAATTTGCATCGAAAAATGTAGGTGCACAATGAAGCCATGTACTCTGCATCCACGTGTACCTCTGTTTTTCCATTCACACATTTAAAATGTTTAGAATTTCCCCAGCAATATTTTTATGGCAGTGTATTATTGAAGCTCTATAGGGACACGCTGCTGATCATAGGCCTCCTTCCCGTATTACACCGCACACATGGCCTCAGTGTGCCTGCACAATGACCCCCATTTACAGTGTCTGCCTGCTGTCTGAGGGGCATTAACATCCAAACACCATCAAAGCTTCAGCCGGATTTCTGAGGAGACGTGAGCTTTACAGTGCGACTCCAGCCACCAGCTTCCATCTTAGTTCCCTCACACCTCTGCGTGTCAAACGGCTGCCGGCTGAACACTGTGGTAAAGTCTGAGGGTGGAGGCGCGTTACATAGTCTTGATATTATATCAGTGTTCATTCATGATTTGGAGGGAAGGAGGGAGGGAGGGAGGGAGAGACGTGCTAAGAGCTGGCAGAAAAACGTCCAGCCAGCTTCCATTCTCCCCCTCCTGTATGGGAGACAGGCTGTGTTTATGGCCTCTGTTAGTGATTTAACAGGGTACGTGACCTTGGGGAAACTGGAGTTTGGAAACAATGTGGGGCAATGTGGAAAAAAAAAAACGCTAAACCTAACTCTGGTAGAGCAACACTGCAGGTTATGCAAACACATTCTGCTCACACGGTTGGTGCAATTAATCGATGGTCAGGAAATGGTTAAGTGTTTTTGGTAAGCACATGGCGGGGACTGCGGGAGGTACAATGTCTCGGGTTCAGTAAGTTGTAAATTTACGATTGCATGACGTTCTAGCATTAGGAGACTACATCTCAGAATCGTGGGCTGAGAATAATAATTAAAAAGAGAAGTTTATTGCAAAAGATCGTATTCAACTTTTTTTTTAATCAAAACTAACAACACGGTCTTGAATCAAGTGTGCAGTGAGCAGCTGCTCCACATCCACTCACATCTGGATTCATTTTCACTGGTTTTACTGTTCACACAACACACTGCACCCTCCTACTGGAGACAAACCATGGCTTTAATGAATGAACAAACAAAGCCGACGCCACGTCTCTCTATGTGTGTATCCTCAGTCGTACAGGTGCACCAGGGTTAAAGCTGAGAGGCGGCAGAGACTGTCTGGATCTGCCCATGGGCGGTGATGATTGAGCAGCAAGGGATGGCAACAGCTGAGCGTGTGCAGCATTGCAACACCTGCAGAACCTTATCACCTCCCATCTGGCCCCTCTAGGACAGATGGCAGAGGCACCTGCACTCACCCAGACAGCTGAGCGACGGGAACCTCTCACTGGGCCACAATGACCAGGGAGGTGGGTGTCAGGGGGATGAAGCTGGAGGGTGAAGGGAGAAGACGGTGCATGGGACAGACGCTGGACACATGGAGCCAGTTTGCCTCACTAAAAGCTAGTGTCACGTCTGCACCGTCTCTGCCTTGTCATTATCTGTCCCTGCATGCCCTAATTTCAGCCTCGGTGGCTCCCCGGGACACCTATAATGATGGCACGGCAGAGAGGAGGGCTGGTGCCAGTGGAACGGGCCCCGAGGCGAGCAGCGGTGACTCACACTGGAAGGAGGGATGAGCACGCAACTTAACTGGACTTTCAAGACACGCTGACAAATAAGAGGCTGCATGCGACATAAACACACACGTAAACACGCAAAGCAGCGTCTCGACTTCCAGTCGCTCCAGCTGCCCCTTAAGATCGTGCCTCTTAGCTTAGGGACCTGCAGGCCGGTGAGGGCCTCTGTGGGGTTATGGAGGTAAGTGGAGTGTGTGTGTGTGTTTGAGAGAGAGAGAGGGCTTTGTGTTGCTGAACCCTGTGGAACTCCTGCATCCAGGACTAATTCAAAGCTCTGCTGAGCCCAGCACCCTGCAGGCTCTGCACTTTAATGTCAAGGGGGCACGGACGGAGCCTATGGTGCGCCGTGCAATTATCAAGCATGATGGGACATGGAGAGAGGAGAACATCTGGCACTGGTGGACGGGGGCGGGACACACCTCCAGCCTCCCTCCCTCCCTCCCTCCTCCTCTGCACAGGAGAGGCTCAGCTTTGATCTCCAGCTGGAGCTGTCTGCTGTGCCTGTCCAGATCAATCACACCGGCACGATTAGCTTAGCCGTCAGTGTCATCATACCGCTACGGCTGCACACAGCCCAGCGTGTTCCTGTCTACTCGTATCTGTCTCCCGCGCTGCAGTGTCTCCAGTGCAATGTTCTTAACTCTATTTATCATTTTTCCCACTGGCAGACAGACAGGCAGACTCCCAGATAGGGAGCAAAGGGTTATACATTAACTTCAAAGTTCCCTGCACTCTAACGAATATTGGACGTGTCTTACCCGGGGGATCAGTCGCTGTCCAAACAAAAACAAACTGCTCGGCCCATGCAACAAAAGGGGATTTATGCTTCCTGGGGCCTTGATGTAATTAATCCAGACCTATTAATACAGCACATGGTGTAAAGTGAGTCACAGAGAGCACAATATTTACAGAACTTCTCACTGTCCTGTTTACATGGCTGATCTCTCATGTCTTCTAATGATTAGCGCTGCGAAAACATGTCGAAATGTAACAAATGACAGTCCTTCGCCGACATGTGTTCGCCATCTTGTCATGTTTAGGACGTTGCAGAGCCATGTGACATCATATTCCTGACTCGCGGGCACACTGTCCTTTGTCCAATTAGGGATGTTGTGGGGTAAGGTAATGGAAAACGGATGTGTCCTGTAAAAGAGGGAGCGAGAAGAAAAAAACTAAAAGGAATAGCTTAATCGAAAAGTTAAACAAAATAGCTCAGTAAATCTCTGTGGGCTCTTTGAAAGAGAAGGTTTCAATCGGGACCAGGGATGCTCATGAATGAAAGAAAACCAAACAAAACCAAAAGGGAAAACTCTTTGGCGTCTCGCAAAGCGTTACAAAAACCCAGACAACTACACAACACTACGCACATCGCTCATGGCATTGTGCTGGAAATGCAATATATAGTACAAAACCATCCCACTTTGTCAAGACATGAAGGTTTCCTGTATGTCCCTGCTTTGTTGTGTGCAAGTCAAATCACATCTGATGACAAAAAGCACTGTCTTTGTCTTTGTTCCTTTGGTTTGTCTGATGCCCATTACTGAATGGCATGACAAACAGATGTTACATGAAGATGTTTGGAGCACTTATTATTCACTTGGGTCCCTCTAGAAAAAAAAAGAATTGAATCATGTGATATTTTTTTTAAACAGGATTCACTGGAAGCTTTTTCAAAGCCTCTGTCCTGAGAAGACATTTTCATTGGAGGCAGAGATTCGCCTTTGAACTACCAACCAACAGGGAGCGATTTACGGAATAAACCGTTTCCTGGCTATTCTTCTCCCATTGTGGGCCATTGTGTTTTAGCTTAACTCTACCATTTTGAGATCAACTGCTGAGCGTCCTTTTTTATTCCGTGACCTGTTATCAAACACCAAATCATTGATTTAAAGCCCTTAAAAGCTCCACACTGTGGTTACTGTTCTAACTGCCGCAGATAGCATCTTCCACGTCTCTTTCTTTCTTCTCTAAATATGGGTTTGGGAGTTTCTCAGCTTTCAACAAGTTGCTCGAGGCACGTTGAAAGACCATTTCTTGCTGCCACTCCCTACCTGGAAATACACCTCAGAATAACATGCACAGCGGCTTACGTCATCCCTGCACTTAAAAGGAAGAAAGGCCTGCAGGTTAACTCTTCTTTTCAACAAGTTCAGAATTATCATATATTTCAGAATTATCATATATTATATATATATATATATATATATATATAATTAACGTCAAACATTACAAAATAAATATGCATGTGAATAACATACAGTATGCAAACATGCATGATTCAGTACTTAAGGTTGTAAATGGCACAATTATCCGCAATGAGGATGCCTCTTTGGCTCAGTGGCTGATGTGGCCCCAGTGTAATCAGAAGGTTCCTGTGTTTTATTTGTTCACTTATCTTCTCAAAAACCTTAACGAACCAAGCGCCTTAGCGCACATTAAACAAATACCCAGTTATTATCCTCTCATTTAGCTTATCAGGGTCAAATCTAGTACCTATAGCTAAACTGTCTTGTTAGCTTGGACTGGACTAAGCATCATCTCAATTAAGAGCCAGAGTTGTATTGTTTGCTAGTTCCTGCTGGCTGGAACAACCAAAGAGAAGGACCGTCTGTGTTGTACAATAATGTACTACATATTGTATTTTTTCAATGATTGATGTTATATATATATATATATATATATATACACACACACACAACCACACACAGACACACAATTATTATTAAATTGATATCAAACATGGGGAGCTCAGGGCAGAGAATGGGTCATCCACTTATTGGAAGGTTGGTGGTTTGATTCCCAGTTGCTCCAGCCTCACACCCATGATGTAAAAAAGTGAGTTGAGTTGTCAATTAAAAAGCTCTACATAACTACATTCAATTTACCATTTTGGTTTGTATAGTGTATAGTGTCCTCTGAACCTTCATTCTCACATTCATGCCATAATTACAGAATGCACGCATTGTTGTGATGCCACATGCCCTCTGTAATGTGTGTAAATCATGTCATTACACCGTTTGAACAGGAGAGGTTAGACCTAATTACACACCTGCAGGGCAGCCAGAGGTGTCAGAGGCGCCGAGGTGAGCTTCAAGCCTGTTTATGTAATGGAAGAGAATGTGGGGAATGACAAAAGCCCTGCGACAGGAACAGGCCAAGGGGTTAAGAGGCAGGTAGATGGAATCCTCACCATTCCAACCATTGTTCATCCAACCGCAGGAACAGGCTGCGTGAAATGACAGACACCAAGTTCAGCTGGCACTAAAACAGTATTGTTTGTTTCTGTCACCAGGCTATTCATCAAAGAGTGACTGAGATCCAATGTTCCGCATTCTTCTACCAAGCAGGTTTCATCGTGGTCTATGTCCGGCCTTTCTGTCGTCAGCTCAAATTGAACATGTCTCTGCAGTCCTTTGTCCCCAGCACCAGTATCTTGACAAGGACCTTACGTGCAATGAGTGAAAAGACTCGAAGGAGTTATATGTGTGTGCTGTGAACTGTAACATACTTCAAAGTCTAACCAAGAGGTTGTGTAAACAGAGTCTCAAGGTCTGGACCTCCTCAAGCACTCATGTACAGTATGGTCTTTGATCAAAAGCTATTTCACTCCAATGTTTGTCCAATAATAAAGCCCTGTTTCTTCATTACAACTTCATGTTTTTTAGTCTTATCTCTGAAGGCCTCAAGATAAATGTGTCCTCTCAGGGTCCCCCCAAGGTCATACAGACATGGTCCCAGTGATGGGGGAAGTGGAACCAGACCAGGAGATATCTCCAGCATACTTATCTGGTATTCGTTCCTCCTCCAAGGTTCTCAGCTGAAGGACGGACACATGGCAGATAACGAATGCAATCTTCCGAAAATGGAACATGTGTCCGCCAGTGTTATCATGCAGACAGGGGAAGAGGGAAAAGAAAATGATTGGTGGGGGAAGTGACGGGAGACTGGAGAGCTGTATCATGAGTGGGATATGTAGAGACAACATACAGTTGTCGTGCAGGTCAGACAACAAAAAAAGAGCTGCTGTTTAGACTCTCTTACGCTGAAGTGACTCTTCAATAGAACAGAGTCAATACGAAAACACTGGCTGTGACAAAAGCCTTCATTCAAGAATGATATGTGTCAATTAGGTCACATCTAAATAAAGATTCATTTGTATAATACACTGGGATGAGACTGACCTTATCTTAGCGTTTTGTCTCATCAACATGTGAATTTCTTACTTCCCATGTACATAAAATTATTCTGAACTTCATTAAAAGTTAATGAAGTACATGAAGTACATGAAGTACAATTTCTAATCACAGCAGCAGCTGCTCAGAGCATTTCATTACTTCAGAGTTTAGTTAAATAAGATGATAGAGCGGAGCTTTTTCTGTTTTATCAGAGATACGATTCTCGTGTAAATTCTTGTCCCGCTCTCGGTCTGTTTACTTTCCTCCTATCTTTCTGTCTGTCTAGACTTAAAAATGCAGGGAAAAAAGTCTTCTGGTTGTCATAGACCTAATAAGGTGATATAGACCTTGACCTAATAAACGTATATTTCCAGGAGATGGTACTTCGCTGGATTAATTATTTGCTGTACCTCCGCTCTTACTTTGCATCCCGCACTTATCAGGCCTCAGTCCACCTCTCGGCTCCAGCACACAAACCCTGGGGCTGGGTACGGCTCGGCTCAGCACAGCTGAGTCCCTCTGAACCCAAGAGGACGGCCCCGGACCCCAGCACTCAACACAAAGAATTCATTGAAAAGCAAAAAGTGAGGAAAGACAGTTTCTCAGGAGAGGGACAATGGGCGCTCTCCTCCATTTGGCTCGCCCTTTTATTCTTGGACATCCACAAGGGATGTAATTGTTCGGACACAATGCGATATGGGGCAAAGCTTTAGAAGACGCATCGCTTTTAATTAACTGTTGGTAATGATCTCATTATTGGGGCCGAGTGGGTTCCCTGGGCCCTGCGTTGTGCACAGAGGTGAGTCTGGGGTCATCGCTCTGAAGGGCCCACACTAACCAACATAACACAGAGGAGTGTTTTTATTTGGCATCTTTTCTTCTGTTTGCTTCTTTGGAAGCCATCAACAAGCTTCTGCCTGAACTCTGGACAGAACTTCGACCACTCTTCTCAATAAAATCATTAGAGTTCAAATCCTCTGGTTGGATTTCTTGCATGGACTCATTCAGAGAGCGTCACGTTTTAACTTCAAGACAGAGGTCAAGACTTCAGGTCGGGAAATTCAGAAGTATGGAGGAGCAGAAATGAGGGTATTCTTTGGAGGGGTGTTTAAGGCCATATCTCCAGACAGTCTGGTGGAATGGCCAGTTCCCCAGGGCTGATCCTCCACCACTCCAGCGTCTCATACACACTGTTCTAGCAGCATGTTTTCAAGGATGCATGCTCTCACATGATTCCCCACATCAGCACATTCACATGTACTTTAAAGAAAGAGAGGAAAACAGCTACAGCTTGCTTTCAGGTTTTTCCTCCTATGTCTTTTTTTGATTTATCTTTCTCTATGGTTTGTAGAGCTCTGTCTGCATCAGTGCAGAAGACCTCATCTGCCATCACAGAGGTAACACTGTTAGCTGTGTAAGTCATAATCAGTGACCCATTGCACAGAGTCAAAAGAGGATGCCTTTCAGAATGCTGCAGTCAGAAAGACTGTCTGCACACATCAACACACAGACTTAATTACACAGTGCATAATAAAGACCCAGCACAACACACCTGAAGGTTTAATGGGTGTGGTGAAAACACTGAATCAGTGGGTGTGGCCACTCTTTCTACCAGCCCTAATTATGGGATAATAGGGTGAAAAGTTTGCCTGCGTGTGAGTCTCCTTTGAAAATGGAGCAGCTGGATGACACCGGATGATGTTAACGAAATCACCCTTTAACACAGGAACCAGGTCTGGGGTGCTCTTTGACTTTTAATCTCGAAAACCTGTTGTGTTATCCAGCCATCACACAATCACATGTGTGTGTACTGTTCTCAACTCAAAGTAAAATCATGGTCAAACAGTGGTGTCTTGTCAACATGGTTGGGCTCACTCGTGAGATTGTTTATGAGACTGATTGTTTGAGTGACAGCCCTCACACCAGCTTATAGGTAAGCTTAACCACACCAGCAAATGCATCTGTGTTCATTTTAAAGCTGACCAAGCTCATTAGGTGTGAAAGCAGTTGGGTCCTGCTGAGTTTTTTTAGGGTTAGTTATTTCAGTTTACCTGCAAGTAGGTACTGAAGCCACCAGTGCATGCACACTGTGCAAATGTTGCAACAACAACTGTGTACACAAACACAAATCATACAATACTCTGTTTCTCCCTGTCAAAGAGTGGGTTGAGTATCTAAGGTGTGGGGCCTAGAACAGCACAAACCGTGTCACTGTATCTGTGGGCCATTGTGACACATCACGCCACTATTTCTCCCCACATTTGCTTCCTACCACGACACTGTCACGCATCAACATGAGGCTGAAAAGAGTTTAATTATCATTTATTATCACAATAACCAACTACTGGATAATCGTTTTAGATGTTAAAATCAGCTCCACATCAAAGACTGGGTACGTTATAGCCAGAGGCCAAACTGTTACATCCCATTTAACTCCCGGGAGTCACCAGTCAAATCATGTGATGTGTCTTGTGTCTTGGTATTGTGTATACATAATGTCAAAGTAAAAAAAAAAATAAACAACTTAGACATATAGTCATTGTTGTGCCTAAAAACAGTGATCATTTTAATGTGTTGCATAAAGACACAATAGAAGCATTGAAATCGAGCCTAAACGGACCATAACTCTTTGGGGTTAAGTTAGTTGTTGGCATGTTCACACGTATCTGTGTCACATTTATGTCTGGGATGTTTAATAGCCAACAAAAGAACAGTCTTGTAATATCAAAGCAAAGTAAATTTCGTATCCTCTGTATTAAGAAAAAAAATAATAAAGTAACACAGTACATTTAAAATTACTTGTGAAAAGGAGAATGCTACTTTTGTATTCGCCAAACATCCCAGGGAGAAGTGGCTGAGGGAACCTGAGCAGTCCCAGTGGCAGATTTGCCAGATCTCATGTTTTATGTGTTCTCTCTGCACCGCTTGAGGCTGCACCGCTAATTCAATTGAAGACACTGAATTAGTCCAAAACTGCTTTTATCGCCCGTGTCTCAGGGTTTCGCTGTTACTCAATTTTGGTGACAGGGATGAATACGCACATTGTTTATTTTATTCATTATTTGGAGGCTTGCCAAAGAGCCTATTACAGCTAATAGACCATTCCGTGGTGCATGATAATATAAACAGAATGTTTTACATGCCCATAAAGACAAAATATGAACGTTCCTATAGTGAGGCTCTAACTCGATCCATGTAGGCCTCAGCAACCCTAAACCCAGAGCAGGGGGAGATGCTGGAAGGCATGCTCAAGCTTCTTAGGAGCTTCAAAGGAGGGGCGTTTCCTGGACTTTTAAAAGACTAAACACAGGGAGTGCACGCAACGTTGTGTGTGTGTGTGTGTGTGTGGACTGCACACTAGGACATTGTATGCGCCTGTGGTCAGATGAGTCAGTTGCCTCACTTCTAAGACCCCTTCTCTAAACATAGTGCGGTGGGCATCTTATGTCAAGTGGTGCACTAGAGGAGGGAAAGAGGAAGAGTTTGTGATAAGGATGTGATAAGTGCTTCCTGGAGGAGCCAATGACACAGACGCCAACGAAACGTCTTCAAGCCTTTACAGAGTCCAAGCAACAACAGAAACAACAACAACGAGAGAGGCGACGTCAACAGGCGGCCTCTGTCCTCAGATCATGATCACGTCCATCCCTTCAAAAGCTTTACTCCCACAACGTCCGTGTTGATTCGCCTCCGCAGGTGCAGCGCCTGAGTCACACAGGACTGTGTACAACTTCGGCGCATGAATTTAAAAGCCATGGCGGTGTCACACAAAGCTGCATGGTTGCTGCTGTGAACTCATGCGTCATCGCAGGCACCACACGCAACCTGCCGCCACTTCTGAAGCATCCAGCCTCACGCATCTGTAAAGCCTATTGGCAGTGCTGAAGAATGCAGGCTGTGTTCAGGCTGTGGCTGAACATTGCTGCATGGTCGAGTTTGGTCAAAATGATTTTCAAGACAGAGGTGGAAACATTCGACCTTTGCAAGATACCGACAGATGAGTGGCATCATTCCTCTCATCAAACTGTCCTCATTCCCCTAAAGGTACAGAATAGCATTGATTACACTTAGATTTAAGACTCTTACTCTTATTAATCGCTTTTCAAAACATCTGGATGTTTTTTGTTGTTGTTGTTGTTTTTTTTAAGAGGAGCCGACTGGTTTGAATCAGAGCCACTCCAACTTTACATAAACCACACACTCAAAAGTAGTCGTTTCCCGCTGAGGAACTGCCACAGTTTACAGTTGGCAGGATCAGAAAATGTTTGATCAAAGTTGAGAGAGGAGTAGGAAATGAACATAAATAAGGTTTGGGTGCAGTAGTTCCATAGGTGCAGTTTTGCTGCAGAGGGAGAAGATGCTTCCTCTGTAGCCATTTATGAGACATAATCACTGCTTATGCTGTTTGTGACCATATAAAAACAATCAAATATTATCTTTTTTAAGCTTCAATGCACTGAATATATAATAAAGCTTACAATCAGCTTTGCATTTATACACTGAGCAGATATAAGCCAATGTCAGCACACATTTGGAGTGTGACTCTGGCCAGCACCGAAAGTCATTCACTTTTTGGTTCTGTTGTGGTCTCCACCATTTCCTGTAGTTAAAAACCAACATTATGCTAATTAGAGCAATGAATCAGTTATGATTTGTCATATATTATGATCACAACTTTATTATTACATAATTTCTCAGATATTTTTGTTGACAAATCACGAAAAAATCCTTGCAGGCCACATGTACATGTGGTTAATGATTGAGGACGTATCGCAGGACAATCAAGATCTCCAGTTTTTACAGTAACATTGGTTGAATGTCTGAATTGCCCTGAGGCCATTACATACCCATTTGGGCAAACTTTGGTTAGTCGTACACCCTGAGCCTTTATTTGATTACACAGATTACACACATGCTATACATTGGTGTCAAGTTGTTGTGCCTGTTAGTGGAGTGTTGTGCGAGTATGATTTTGATTAACAGGGAAATGAGAGCTGGATGCCCTGTACCTAGTGACATAAAGGGAATGGTATTGTTTGTTGGCTGTAAACCTAATGGTCTTACAGGAATTTTGAGTGAGTACCTCCTTTTTTATATATATAAAGGCTGCTGGCGAACAATTTCTAGGTGCATTACCACCATGTACACTACATTACACACATTCTGCCCCATTTGTCGCCTCTTACAATCAGCAAGGGGATGCTAGGGATCTATTCTACCCCGGTACCCCACAGGGACAAGTGAGTCTGAGTGACTTGTTTTTCAGAAAAGTGATGTAAAGCTTGACCACCCCAGCCCTTGCACTCACACACACACACACACACATATATATGCAGATATGAGGGTTATCTTGACTTGTCAAGAGAGTGTGGCTCCTTTTATCTTCCTGCTACTCCCTTAAACAGCCGAACAAAACCCCCTGAAATACAGAGAGTGTTTGTTCAGTGAATGTGTGCGAATGGCATTTCTGAGGCCCTGGTTAGGGTTATGGGTAAGAGGTGGATTGTTGATTATGGTTACAGTTGGGAGAACAAAACGAGGAAAAAGCTGAAAGTTTAATCTAATTTGGCACTAAAGAACAGCTTTTGTGTGTATGTTACCATTTTGAGTATAGATCTTCTATAGGCAGGACATTATGGAAAAGCAAAGCCATTTTGACTTGTCTTCACTTTTTCAAAGGGATGATTGAGGGTTACGACTTGGTTTTAGGCTTTGGAGTAGGCATTCAGCTATGATTTGTGTAAGGGGCTAAGAAATGCAGCATGTCAGTGACTGTCTAAGACAGACTGTGTGTGTGCATCCAGGGAATGGTATCTCGCTATCTATGGTTGCAGGAACACACCACCGCTGTGAGGACATTTTGGCTCCTCACTCCTTAAATGGTCTGAGGGTTTAGACTTGTTTTTTAGGTTAGAGTTAAAAATAGTTTATGTTAAGGTGAGGGTTAGATAAGGGCTGGGTTAGGTATTCAGTTGTGATGGCAAAGGACACAATAGGGTAACATGGCTAGGACACAATCTACATCCACTGTATGAGTGTCCACACAACTATAGAAGGACAAGTGCTAATTGCTCTAGTGTAGTTGAAGACATCAGTTTAAACAAACCCCATAGGGTTGTCAGTGGACAACATAAACACTGTTTACAGAATCAACACACACACACACACACACACACACATCTCTTCCCTCCTCAGACCACCACAGGCCCACCCTGAAAATGCCACTCACAGTCAGGATGAATGGGCTTTAATTAACACACACACACACACAAACAAATACACACTTACGCTCACATCCTCAGCAAACAAAAACCCACCCGTCCTCCCTTCCTCCAGCACCACAGTAGCAGCATTTGTATACAAACTCCTGTGTGCTGGTGGGAGCTGCTAATTGAACAGCCGCACCCCTCCTCTAAACACCCCTCGTCTTTCATTAGACAGGGCTCCTGGGAAGTCCAACAGACAGCACAGTAAATATTTGTCCTCTATCTGTCTCTGTACTCCTCTGCTGACACGAGCAGTGGATTTCCCATTCCTTCCCATCCCGTCCAATCATCCCTTACGTCTGCTTCTTCACCTCCATCACATCTCTTGTGCAAACAGAGAATGAAAGCGAGGAGTCGGCAGGACAAACAAAACACGAACAGTAAACATTCAAAGAGCTGCTTGTTAAGCTTAAACACATGTCACGCATTGCACACACACACACACACACACACACACACACACACACACACACACAGCACTGGATATGCAGCAGCTGGACAGAAAATGGACAATACATCTATTTAGTTCATGAAGACACTGCTTTCATTGCAACTTTGGTGTTTTAAGATTGTTTCAACATGCAAGTGATACTAATGCAGAACTGTTTGAAGCAAGGCTTTGGGTTGCAGTGATGGAAATGAAGTATTTACTGTAGACTAATTCACTTTTAAATATCAAGTTTGATGTGCCTGGTTTATTTTATATGCTACATTTCTTACAAAACTGCAGATTAATGATGTATATATACATATTGATTATAGACAGTATGTTATTAGGGTTTGACAGTCTCTAATACATGAGACTTTGAATAGGTATTGGTATGGTATGATAGCTTGGTTAACTTCCTTCCTAACCAGTGGCCCGGTGGGCAGGTCTGGTCACGTGTGACAAGGGTCTCAGGCGGTTTCCCGTTTCTGTGTAGAGGAGGAGAGCTTTGCTTGCGACTGTGTATGGATGAGTCGATTGTTTTCATTTCCGATACCATGATGCGGACTAGTGTGGACACCACCTTAGACACAGGAGGACAGGAAGTGAAGTGACTTGCAATGAGATAGACTCTAAGTGCAGCAAAAATAATGAAAGAATAAAAACATGAACTTCACCTGGCGACATGGACATGACAGTAACACATCAGCCAAATCAATTCATTCAATTCATCAATACTACTTTTGAATACTTCTGTCATTTTGACCTTTAGAAGTGTCACACCCACAGTGTCCACCCCTCTATGTGGTAGATCTATGTCTCCCTTGACCTTTATTCCCTCGCTGTGTAAACCGTATGAGCTAACACGTCGTCGCCGCGGCAGTCCAGTCATCAGGACTTTGTTTTGGTGTGACTGTACGTTTAAGTGTTTGAGCCAACAGCTGCCTTTGACTATAATAGATTTCAACCCTATAATATTAATGTTTGGCACTTCAGGCCTTTGACATCATCCGGCTCTGCTGGAATGGAAACACTGAGTTTAACGAGCAAAGCCACAGCCCTCTACATGCCAATGCACCCTATGGGCTGAATAACTGGCATGTACAGTATGTCATCCTGTCAATAATGCTATTTATATAATTATCTAATGACACGGTACATGCAAAGCGGGGATAGTGCCTTGGGTAATAGCAAAGCCTGTAGACTGTCTGCAGACGTCAGACAATGGATGGTGCCAAATGTATGTGTGCATTACAGCATAAGATAAACAGAGCCGTGTCTGCGGATCTTGGCCCGTGAGGAAAAGACTGCAGGCTGCTCTCAAAAGTTACCTTCTTTTATCAGCCGCTCGCCACCACAGGCAAATGTTCGCCTCCGTCTCTGTCTATGTAAACGTCCGCCATCTATGTTTAGTGGCCATTATGAGTTGGCGCTGGAAGGGAGCCCGAAGGATAAAATGAATGGAGAAGCTGAGGGAAGATGAGAGGTTTCTCCCGGCTCAAATGACAGAGTATCCTGGACCTACAGAAGCCGTCCCACACACTCAGGCAGCCTGAGCTGCGGCGGAGGCTGAGTGTTCGTACACAGTTTGTGCATAATGAACTTGTATGGTAATGCTTGATACCCGATACTGGAGCAAAGTGTTCTCATATGCCCTCTGTGTTTCAGATTGTTTGGTTGAAATTTGGTTTGAGTTAGTTTTTAGTAGATTTTCATGCAGATGTTTATGCTGTAATTTAATTGGTGTAGATGAAAGCAGGTGTTGGCACTAAAAATATGAATATGTGAGTTTCCACTAAGGAAACTGGCCATTTACATTCACCCGCACCCAACACCTAATGAGAGAAGGCTAACACTGGCTATACAGCCCTTTAGTTACATAACGTGTAACAACATTAGCTGCCAACGCAGGTGTAGGAAAACATGAAAGAAAAACCTATTTCCAGCCAAACTTTGACGCTGCAAAACACTCGATTGCCTCGCATGACTGTTCAACATTTGTTCAGCACAAATTATGATACAATTTTACTTTAGAAAATATAATTTATCCTATCTGGAAACCAGATTACTTCCGGCATTGATGGTATCGCCCGTTCTGATAGTAGATCTGGAGATGAATAACGATGCGCCCAGGTGACATATCCGCTTCAACCTAAAACACAATTGGCTTTAAAAAAGCTTCTGCTTTAAGTCAGCACTTGTGTGTTGTCTCTCAGTGCAGTCAGAAAGTCCCGTCTAGCTGGTTGAAACCAGTTTCGGGGGTTAAATAACAGGTCTGGAGCTCCTGGAATTACACCGTTTGGAGGAAAGCTTCTGTTCGCAGAAAATTATGGCAGAAACGAACTGTCATTGTGCAGACACCTCCGTGGTGTGGAGGGTGTGGCGCAAGTGCAGAGTGAACGCGCGGCCAGGTCTGTCAGTCCCGTCAACATTGGACGTCCCCAAACGAGACAGTGGTCACCCGGGTTTGTGTTTTCACACTTTAAAAGGGTAGAAGTGTGTGCGAGTGTGTGAGAATGCCTGTGACTAGGTGCTTCTTATTTTTAGAGTGCTGCTTGCACACACAAATTACCATGGCAAACCATTCCCAGGCAATATTGACTTGCACATTATCATGACAACGGCCTCTGGCAGTGCACCACAAAAACACAACAGCAGGGAGGCTGGTGTGTCCAAACAATGGTGTCACAGACTACAAGATGTTTGATAGAGGTTACAACCTCCTACTGTAGCAGTGCATTTTAAACACATACCTCTTTTCCATCAAAGAAATTCCAGTGCTAGTTCGGGGCTGGTGCTGGTTCACAACTGCTTAAACTTGCGAACCAGTTTGCTTTTCCACAGCTCGGGATGCTAAGAGGAGCCACGTCACTATGTCACTGTTTACATCAGTTATGTCACTGCTTTTCCACAAACCCTGGTGCTAACATACGCCGAACGCGTAAGAGGAAAAAAAAAATACATTCGGCAAAAAAAAAAAGTGGACATGTCGGTCATGTCCACTTCCCTGTTTATACCAGCACCTCAGGTGGTTTCTCTTTGAAATGTTTTTGAGCAGGATCAAGAATCAAAAACACTCCCTGGAACTGATCCTGCTGTGAAATCATCCTGATTTGTTGCCATTAATGAGCAACTGAAGCCCCATACATCCAGATACCACCACGGCAACACAATGACCATCCTAGGAACCAGGTTTAAACCAGGTTCCGGTGCCATAATTGCATGTGCTCTGAGAGCAGCACCTGGCCCAGCAACTGTTTGTTTTATTAGGTTAACATTCTCCACAGTATCATATAGCAATTAACATTCAGCAGATCACTGCACCTTGGCAGACAGAGTTGTCTGTCTCCCTGTTTGACACTTAATGCTTCCTCTGTACCCATTTAAATATCATTTAAAAAACAGTCAACGCACTGAACCGTGTCGTGACAAGCACACCTCACACGAGTATGTGATGGGTTTTTTGTTTCCTTTTTCAGACCATTGTGTCTCATCTTCACTCTTTAACTGGTTTCATACCAGATTTGGTTTATGTAGTTTTTGTCAGGTTACAAACTTTAACTACTACAACACCACCTCCTCTGCAGTTAAACAAGCAGTGCCTGATTCTGACTGCATCTATGCTAGCTTAGCCTAGCTAGTTCGTTAGCACTTCTCTCAAAAGTGGTAAAACAGTCTAATCTCTTTCCTGTTTATAAGTTGGGATTTGTGTCGTTACAACACACAAAGACCAACAAATACCAAATATCAAGTTTCTGTGCACAGTAGCAACAAGTGATGTTGTGTTTCTGTGTGCCATGATACCACAGACCTGGAAAAATAGTCCCGTTGTAATTTTCCGTCATTCAGTGGCAAGTTGCCTGGGAGAGCAGGATTTCAGATACTGTTAATAACTTCCCAATAGCTTTACTGACAAACAAACCACTTCATTTATTGTACACGGACACCGAAACACAGCGGCCACTGTGGACGGTCGGTTGCTAATGCGCACAAAAACAGGCTGAATCAAACACACTCAGATAGACAAAGAAATGGAATGGGTTAAAAGGAATCCACCACTCTGTATCTGTCTTTTGTCCTGAAACTGTTTGTTTGAAAAGAAAAAAATATCACCGCCCAACAAGATGATGACAGATTTTTTTTATCTTAGACTAATAAAGATCACATTTCTCCCTGTTTGTGACATTCTTTTCAAAAAAAAGTATAATATCCCTGTTCTGTGTGTGGTACATTTACTGAGTGCACAAACTGCACCGTAGTGGCTGGATTCCACAAGAGGTAGTGTTTCTATGTTATGTGTTTTTAAATTTTAGGCAAAGTGTCCCTTTAATCATTAGGCACCATCAGCTGCCATTATCATGCGTCTTCATCAGATCTAAACTGACGGTTCCTGTCGACAGTTACACAAACAGGCTGAGGACATAGGAAACGGGAAATAGGTCTGACCTCGGCTTTGGCAGTTGGTGACCCTGCCCTTATTTGTATGATGTCACACCGTAATGTTTGCACCTATTACACCACAGACCAGAACGTCACATCCAGTACTGTCCCACCCCTGCTGCCGATGCACACGACTTTTGCAAACGCAATGCAAATAAACTTTTAGATGCATAACCACCACCCTCTCAAAGTTCTCTGCAACATTGCTCATACGCAGTGACACACATAGACATGACAACACACACACATACACACACACACACACAGTCATCCTCGCTGGTGAGCTGTTTTGCCTGGCTCTCATCCTCCTGACTGGTGGATGTGGACGGACGGCATTTACCGAAACCCAGATCATGACTTGATCCAATTAAACTCTGAGCCATTACACATAATTTGGTAGTAAATGAGGGAAAACACAGACGGGGCAGACACAATCTCACTGTGCTCTGACGCCTCCCACCTACAGACAATGCCAGCCTTTCTCTTTTTTTTATGTCTGTGTGTGGGTGTGTGCATGTGAGGCAGCGAGTGTGTGTCTGTGCGGAACCATACCCACACTCAGACGTACTGTACACATTTTTTGCCAAATCATCCAACACACCAAATTGATCTCATAAACTTGCATGCAATTACAATTTGGTTTGGCGTCTGTGGTAACAACCGGGGCATGGAATTTATACAATGCTTCCCCCAGTTCCTCGCTGTGTGGTACGTCCTCTCCTGAGAACTCATAAAACTGTGGCTTCGTCGGAGGACTAGTTCCACTTTGGAGCCTCTCGCCACCTCTGCACCTCTGCTCGTGGCAAACATGAAGCTGTGAGCGTCCTGCTGAAAGCAGCCGGTGGGATGATTGAGTGAAGGGGTGAGGAAAGGACTAAGGCCTAACATGAGGTGACTCATCACAGAGGGACAGGAAGTTGGACGTTCAAAATTAGGTTTTCACAGGGTGAATATTGTATTTGGATCAAGGTGGCGCTTATGACACTGTGAGGCTGTTATGTCTTTCAGAAGGTCACTTCCTGTGACCCTGAACATCATGTTCGTGTGTCTGTCTAAACAGTGTCCACTGTACAACCTTCTGGAAATGCACGTCACGTCTAAACAACACTTGCTTTTATCAGTGGGAGAAGAAAAATACATCCTCTCAGCTCTGTCTGTCTCCAGTGGCAGGAAGTCGACTGCCGTTTGAAACTGTAACCCAACCTGTCCTGTGGAAATGAAAAGGTAGGGCAGCCTCGATGATGTATAATCATTGTGTGCAATAAAAACAGAGAGGGACACAAACCAGCGTGGGGGAGGGGAGGAAAATGGGCAGTTTGCGCTCGGTGGAAAACAAAACAGTAATGAAGCCATGATGAAAAAGACCGACTTCAAAATGCAACCTTTCCTTCAGTTTCACATTAATATTTATGTCCCTGCAGAGGACGTGTACAGTCCAGAGACAAAGGGGGAGTCTCTCACAGCGACATCAGTGGAGCTGGTGGGCTGCTCCAGGCTGTAACTGGATATCATAATGAGGCGGCCCCCCTGCTGGGCATTTCTTCCTGTCTCTGCGCTGAGACACTCTACCTGGAGCTCAGCAAACTGCTCTCTCTCTCTCTCTCCCTCTCTCTCTCTCTCTCTCACCATCGCTCCCCTTCTCTGTACGTGATGCTTTTCATTTTATATTCCACTGTAAGTCCAGCCGATGTATTCAGGCACACTCTGTAAGTCACAGCGCTGTAGCCGATCATCAGTCTAAACTGGCTCTAACGACACACAGTCAGACCCACACCCCACTCGTCTGTGAGTCAGATATCTCCTTCTTTCCGTTCCGTTCCCTACTTTCTCTTTGTTCACTGTTGCACAGCAGCTTGTGTTTAATTGCGTTTAATTGCATCTTACCGGCACAAAGCTTTAATTTCTGGGGACGTGTGCAGCTAGCGTGTCATAACAAACACAGGGTAGGTAGTCATCATGAGCTGAATGTGAATGTGCAGTTAAAGCTTTGTTTACCTGGCAGTTTTACTGTGTGTGAAACTGACTTCATGCAGCAGATGTGTACAGACAGGCAGCGGGAGCGCTGGTGTTCCAGCCATTCCTGACACATCTGTCACCTGTCATACACCGAGCCAGCTGTTAATAGTCTCTGTCTTTATCCCACACACATAGCAATAGCAGGCGACAAAAGAATAGTTCAGGCCCTTCGTCGATACGTGTTGTGTATTTGCAGTGAGAGGGTTTCAGCAGATTCACACGTATAAGTGTACTTTCATTAACCTGGCTCCTCCACCTGCAGCGGATGACAGGCGGTGAGTTATGGAGGGCGCGGCGTTACTGATTTCTCCCAGGTTGTTTTCCTTTGATCTCAGGTAATGTCTCTGACAGGATCACGTGTTGATTGCATTCCGACATTGACATAACAAGCTTTTCTTTCCCCCGCTGCTGTTGTGACTTAATTACGTTGATAACGATCGACAGAGAAAGTCCCGACGTGATGTCGGGCAGTAAGCGTGTTGCACTTGCTGAATACAAGTGATGAGATCACACAGATGTCTGACTCTCATAGATGAATAATTAGTCAAGAGGAAAAACTTGGCCAGGGTTAAAAAATGATGACTAATCTATTTAAGCTGGAACTATAAAACTACATCAACTGATCAGACTCCATTTTTCTATTCATCAAAACTGTGATACTGTTGTTTCTATGACCGAGTACAGACTTCACACTTTACTACTTGTCGACATGGACAACACAACACTGTCATTTCGTGTTGGAGCACTTCCTCCTCTTCTTCCTGCAGTTGGCGAGTGCGGATGGGGTGGGGGGGTGGGGGGTGTATGCGCCTGTGCTTTATGAGAAGCAGGTAGGAGCTGAGTGGAGCATTGATGTGTGCTGTGGCCAGCATACACAGGGAGCTGGATGGAGTGGGGGTGGGGGTTTGGGGGGGGTTAACACTACCGTGAAGACAGATATATAGGGGAATGAGTTTCATTAGCGGAGCACTCAGCAGGCCCCTGTCAATCAGTCTGCTACTGAAATACACATCTGAGGCAGTCTAATTTAAAGCATGCAACACGAGGCATCAAAATGTAACACACCCTGATGGTAAAGGTGGGATAACAACATCCTAATGTGCTTGTACATAAGCAGCTCAAGAGAATGTGCCACGGCAGGTCATGAGAGCGCCATGTCTGCGTCTCTCATCTAATTAAAACTCCTGCAGTCAGTCCAACCTGCACATGTGTGTCCACTGCAGCATCATTCAGCAGGCGAGGACAGAAACCTCACCGCAGCCACGGCCGTGGGAACAGAGACAGAATGTGGTCATGAATTCATGTTCCACTTGAGAAGTTCTTATTCGGTGCAAATCGACGTGCGAGAACCTCTTGGCTGAGAAGTGATGCTGCAGATGTTTACACATGAGGAACTTTGTATTCTCCTCTCAACCAATCAGGATCCAGCTGAGATTCAACAATCTGCCACTGGTACATGACTTCACTTACACACACACACACACACACACACACACACACACACACACACACACACACACACACACACACACACAACCTGTCTCTTTATCTCCTGACTTCCACCAACTCATCCTCATCAATGGGGAGATATGATGTAAATTTACCATTTTGCAGGAATGTTTTGGTTCTGTGGTTAAAAACAAACACACACAGAGAGCGAGAGAGAGCAAGAGAGCGAGAGAGAGAGAGAGGCCTGTCTGTAAGTCTGTCAGCACTAATCACACCTCATCTGGTTCCTGTTTGCAGTTTTACGGGGCTGCTGCCATGTCGCCCTCAGCGCGCTCACGATTCCACCGCCACCTCTGGAGCGATCATTCGTCTGCACAAACACGCACTTCTTTCTAACACAAGTTTGGCTCAAGGGCCATGACAACAGGCCATAATGCCGTCACACTGCTTCCTCTGCAACCAACACATTCCTATGATGATGTGGCCTTCATTGAGCTGAGATGAGATTGGATGAAACTGAAATGATCCTTGTGGTGAAGCTGAGTTGTCGCAGCTGCAGGTAATTGGACACAGCTTCGTCAAATAAGATGTAAAGAAAACTGGAGAACAGGAAAAAAGGAAGAGCTAGCCCGAGCGACATTAGCACCATCATCCACACAGAGCATCCAGCCGGTCTGTGTTAGATGTTTCAGTTGGTTCTGTGCTGTAGCAGCAGACGGGAAATCAGAGGATTAGCGTGGTGTCGTTGTGTTTGAAATTCACGGAGATGACATCACACAGCCTGGGTCACGAAAACAGGGAAACGGCGGATGAAAAAGTCCTGGATGCTGTTGTGAGGACAGACAGGTCCTGCCAACAGCGGAAACGTCTCACCCACACACACACACACACACACACACACATTAATCCATGCAAAGGGGAACTCAAACTTTTCTGCATTTACACACCAGACCGACTGTGAATGACGAAGTGACCCAAACACACACACACGTAGGCCTGCTCACTAGTCTGACGTTATGCAAGTACAACAAAGACGCTGGACGCTGTGGCGCTGACCTGGCTGAGACCTGAGGTCATGTTTGCATATTTGTGTGGACGTATATGAGCTTTTATGCGTTTTGTGTAACCGTTTTTCACTTTTGTTGATAAACCTCTTTGATGAAATGGCTATGACTCACCTGCTAAAACACGTGCAAATGTCACATTAAGGTAAAGGGCTCTTTCTTACACACACACACACACACACACACACACACACACACACACACACACACACACACAGCTCTACCTGTAGTCACACTTTTACTCGAGTGTGGATTCTTCAGACTCAACACAGCTCAACTGTAAATACAGCGTTTTATTTTAATAGGAGCAGATTCTCCCTGCAAAGCCAAATTAAAGCAGTTAAGGAGGCTGCATTATTTCTTTTCACCACCAGACTGAGGCTCTGACATGGCACCAGTAAACACCCCCCCACACACACACACACACACACACGCACACACACACACACACACACACGCACACACACATACACATGGGGCACCCTACCTGGGCTATGTGAAATTAAGTCAGATTACTTTGCCAAAAAAGAGCAAGTTGATGGAAAATTCACAATAAGTGGAGCAAAGACTGTAAACATTGCATAGCAGCCAGTATTGGCTGCTAAACCTGAGCTCATTTTGAGATGTTTAAACTTGTTTTGGTTCAAAGAAATATGTTGACATGTCGGAAATATTTTCTACTTTCTAAGGTTTAGTGATGAAATATATATATATATATATATTCAGAAATGGTCAGTAGAATTAGCCTTATTTGATCAGAGCTGAAGCCCGACGCTCATCAAAGCCAAGCCACACCAGGCCGGGCCGGGCCTCCTGTCATCTCACAGGGACAGGAGGTAAGCCAGTGCTTCCTGTTGGACTGCAGGGCTCTCAGGTTCCACCTCTGGTCTAAATTATGTCTGTCTGTCCCAGACTGCCACACTAACCCTCACCCCTCCTCTCATCCCCATGCCCACATCCCTCTCCCCCTGTCACGACTCCCCCGACGCGGGGCTTGAAAGAGTCCCAGATCCCCTGCTCAGGCAGAGACTTAGTGGAACACTGTGGACAAGTCACCTCGGTGGAGGTAAAATTACCAGGTTAAAAAATAAGTTCAAAAGACAGAAGGATTCTTGGCTTTGTGTGGGAGCTGAACAAGTTGTGGGTCTCAGTGATTCTTTGAACAACTGAACTGGAAAAAAAAAACAACCTGGAGACAAAGTCCACAGCACAGCACAGTGTGTGCCAATTAATAAGGCAAACGTAGCACGCGGTGCTGTGTTTAGCCAGTTTCTGACTATGAAGTGATGCTTCGGAACATTACAGACAGACTGCAGTGACTCTGCTCAGTCAGAGAAGGTTTGGTTTTCTTCCTCCTGCCCCCCCTCTGACGCTGTCTGCAGGTCTGCCCAGTGTTGGGGAGACAGCCTTAATCTGCTTCTCACTCTTAATGCTCCACAGATGAGGGACGCCACCATCGCTTCAACCACACAGGATGCTGCTGGCTCCCGGACGGAGCCGCGCGGGGCTGGGGAGCAGGCGGGTGCAGGAGAGGAGAGAAGTGACGGGTGGAGGAGAGGGAAGCAGTAAAAGCATTTTCCTGTACACCCCACAGGGGAATGGGGCGGGGGGATTATCACAAAGATCTTTTCAGTGGGGGGGAGAAAAAAGAAAATCTTCAACGTTAAAAAGGTTGGAGTGGTCACGTAACCTCCCACGCTGGAAAAAAAAGACAGTAAATGAATGCCAGAGTTCCTGCTCCCAGCTCTCGGGTTATAGAATTAAAGAGTGGCCCTGGAAAGATAATTTGATGTATAATTCAACATGTCTCACAGGAAATCGACAGCCAATTAAAATGACATTTGCATAAACGTAGGGGAATGAATAAGAGTGAAGAGGGCCACAGGAGATAGATAACCAGGCATAGCGGATGTCTTATCCTGAAAGTCTAAACGGGTTAAATAACCTTCTGTGGCTTGGACTTATGAATCTGGTTAAAATGGGCTCCTCTCGGGCCCCGGGGCAGAGGGGCCCTGTTAGATATGATCTGCAGTGTGGCCACTGCATGCACGGGGTGCGCTTTAACAACAATGGCCCTTCTGAGAGGGCCCGTAAACATGTGCCTGGGACCTTGACCCCGGCAGTAAACAGTCTTTCCACCTGATGATGAATAGCAGAGCTCGGCAGGGCGCACAGGCAAAGCCTGCTGCTCGCCCACTATCTCCTGCATCTGCTTCCACAGTCCAACACAGCTACAGGCGGTCAGCTTAGAAAGAACTCACCTTCTGACTTTGTACTCAACACTGGATCTATAGGATCTATTTCATCAAGGTCATCAATTTATTTCTCTATTTTACCAAAGATTATAACACGGTGAGATCAGACCGATATGGAGCAAACAAATTAAAGTAGTGAGTATTGCTCTTTTTTTCCCACCTACATATTATCACATCCTTATTGCATTCTGAATTGAGTGCATGTGTTTGTGTTATCTCCGTCTTCAGCCAACTGTCAGTGCTGCTTGATAAACATTTTTAATCTAAACGCGTCTGCACTGTTTCTGGTTCAACACGGTTATAAAAGAGGATCAATAAAACAAAGTGAGTGAGTGATGGGGCTGAGTGTGTCTGAGGCTCTGTTAGCCACAGGGAACCTCCTGATTCCCGCTCCACTGATGAGTGGACAGAGGAAGCCCCCTGTTTATTTTGCTTGACCTGTTCAGAGGCAGCCTCCAGACACAGGCCCACGTCTTGACATATTTATGTTTGGAAGTTCGCTTCCCCCTTCTGTCCCAGGGAAAATGGAGGCACCCTGGGGTTTTCAGTCGAGCTGTTCTTACGTTTATTTACCAGGAGGGAAACTCTTACTCTCTATAAAGACAACTGGCGTGTGGGGAGCAAGTGGAACATGTTGGGTCGTTCTGGAGAACACAGTGGTTGAGAGATGATCCCTTCACTATTCCCGGCTTTCCCCAATGTGCAATTGGTTGCCATAGTTACCATATTAATAGTTTGTCTGAGAGAAATTGTCTACAGGAGGTGCACACCTCAGAGAGGCCCCCTGCTGAGAGCATGAAACACTGAGGTTAGGATGAGGTCACTTAACACTAAAACCACTGGCCAAACCAAACCTGCCTAGAAAAGCAGCCACTGCACCACAGAGTAAAGAAACAAGTCATCCTGCCTCCAGCGCTCCCCATCCAGATGCCAGGTTGACTCCTGGAGGCCTCTGGGCAGCTGCCTCAGAGCAGAGACACAGGGACAGACAGGACAGACAGGACAAACAGGGACAGACAGGCCAGATAAGCCGACGCGCTGCTGTTTATTTGTGCACAGTGCGGTTCACAAACAGGACACAGACTTGTGAGAGCACAGAGAGGCCTGGTGCCTGGATGGACTTCCCTCATCCCATGGAGCAAGTAAAACCATCTGGGTACAGTTCAATGCAGACAGCATCTTACCACCCACAGCTAATAAATGTAGACCAAGCAGATGAAACATTAAATACAAGATGGTGAAAGAAAATCACAACAAAAACTTATATAATGTCAAGTTTTATATCGTTATACAGTGAACCCTCGCTATAACGCGGTTCACCTTTTGCGGCTTTTCTGTTTCACGGATTTTTTTAGTGCAGTTTGTTATGCTTTTTTTTTTTTACAGTGTATGCACGTGCATTGTGCTCTGTGTCCTGATTGGCTAAGGGACTGTAGGCCAATGTCAATCAGTCTCCTCCCTGCCTCGTCTCTGTCCAGTACAGAATGCGTTCAGCTCGGCAAATTTACACGTTTGCATATTGTCTCCACGACAAAACCCACAATGTTGACGAAACGTTCTGCACCGACAAAGACACCTGCACCGCGGCCTTCAGTAGAAAAAGACGCTACAGTGGAGCTGAGTCAGCACGAAGAGGCACAGTCAGAGGAACTGTGAAATACGTGTCAGTCACAATGTGTCCAACCGCGTAGGTCGATTATTAAAATGATTTTTTACAGTATTTCTAAAAACTATCATAGTTATTTGTTAGAAAATGCTTCTATAAAGCTGACTACTTTGCGGATTTTGCCTATCACGGGTTCTTTTTGGAACGTAACCCCCGCAATAAACGAGGGTTCACTGTAGTCTAAATTTGCATATCTGTTGCCGAGTTAAAAATGCCACCACTAATGGTTTTCAGCTAATGTGTTTCTAAAGTCTGGTGTTGGACAAATGCAGCTTATATGTGGAAAAACAACATATAGCCCTTTACACTGTTATTGTGTCTCAGGCATAATCAGGCTTTTTGTGTTTTTCAGGCAAGCAGATCAGGATATGATGGGAAAAGCATTGACCCATAGGTGTCTTGTCTACAGGGGGCAGGTTGAGGGCCTCCAGTGCTGGATCACTGGCTAATAAGTATCCGGTCGCTCCTCAAGGGAACAAGACCGGAGACACGCAGGTGGCGATGATGTTGGTATCTGTTCCTCTGTGATTTATACTACTGACATACACAGTAACACTATACGCAACACTTTATACACCTCGTCCATGACAAAAATCTTGCCTTTGTTTATGTACCAAACATTTGGCTACACTGCTGTCACAGCCAGCACATACGTGTATATACTGTACTAACTGCTCATGCAGACATTTCTCCAAAACAGTCCAGCCGTCCTGAAGCGATTCAGTGAGTAATTACCCAGTGTTCAACTGGGCACTAAATGTCAAACGTCTACTAAATGTCATATGTGACATGCCTGAGGTGGGCGCTGTATCAGTTAGCGGCCCCTCAAACGTAAACAAATAGATACAGATTGATTCTGCAGACAGAGGAGGAGTTTTGGGCTTTTATCCTTCACAGGCTCCTTTAGCGGCATAAAGTGAAGGGTCCTCACTGTCAACACACACTCAGACAGCCGCCTCCACTTTACAGAGGCAGAATAAACAGTTGATGAGGGAGCGGGTAAAGCTGTATACAGCTATACCATGGTATTTAGTCTGTGACTTGTGTACTCACATTTATCACAGTTTCAATTACTTTCATGTTTCTCTGTGAATCTGCCGAGTTAGCGAATTATTAGACGACTAATTTTATAATAGTGCAACAATAAGCAGCTCAATGCACTATCCAGCCATATGCCTTTATGTAACATGTTTGTTTTGGTAGAACATAGATTTAATGAGCAAGTGGTTTGTAGGTGTGTTAATACAGTAGCCAAGTCCCATAAATCACCAAACAATAAAAGGAGGCATATAAGAAACACAATATACAACAATCATAGCCAACAGTGACATCAAGTCAAACAAGAGAAATGAGATTAGAAACCAGAACCATACTTAAACAGTCTTCTGACATTTGTGCACGAGGTTTAAAATGTACACATATATGATGCTTTAGCAGCCTCATTGTATCATTGTGTCATTTTAACAGTACTCATTGTTATGCCTGCATCAGATAAATGGATACATGTCAAAATATACAATGCCTAATTTACAAAACATCAGTGTGTCCCAACTGCACTGTTTACAAAATCATGCTACATGTCACAGGCCAATGGCACGACCCAAATGCAGACACACAAAAACATGACCGGGCGAGTGGTGATTTTAGAAAACATGTAAAGTAATGTAAAGACTTACATGATCCAGTGGGTGAAGAGACAGGAAGGTGTAACACATAAATCCAAAAGGAACCAGGGAACACAAGACGACACTGGCAGCCCAAACACATCCAAACGACAAATCCAAGGCAAATGGACTAAACAGACTAACTGAGCAAACTAACCAAACAAAACAAACAAAGCAGCCGACCGACACAACACAGATGACCTGACCAAGACTAATGGGAAACTATATCCAGACACAGGTGAAACCAATCAGCCAGAGAGGTAACTAGACAAAGACAGGAAGTAACACAAGGCACATAAAGGAACATACTTCAAAATAAAACAGGAAACAAACTAAGGCATGAATCGCCAATCTAACACATGGGCTCAAAGACGACTGACTAAGAAGGAAGGAAAGGAGCTCAAATACTGTAAACCAGAAAACGGAAAACAACATCCCATAATTAACAGAATGAAACCAGAACAAATACAAACTATTTGTAAGATTTTGCTGAATGTTGGCAACATAAAAATTTAAACCACATAAAACATAACACCCATGAAATAAAATTGTGCTATGAAATTATGACTTTTGCCTTTAGAGTGAGTGTATGGCATGTGACACAACTCAGACCCTGGACACTATCTTTCCATATGAGTATTGGATCAGACTCTGTCTTAACAGCTACATGTTATTCTAGGCCGCTTCCTTAAATCTGATAGTGGGTTTTAGCATCGCCTTCTCTGCTTTCAGCCTGCTAATCCCTGGGATCTGCGCTCACAATGAACACATAGCAGATCCTGCCAGCTCCAGGACACATCTCCGTCAGCATGCTTCAGGAGGTCACCACAGCCCTGGGTGTTCTTCCTCCTCCGAGCGCTGGTTTCATGTTTTACCCCGTGAGTCTGCAACAGTCAACTGCTCACATACCCACAAAGACGAAACTCTACCGCCCTGTCCGTACTGTACATGGTCCCATTCATGTCACATACGAGTGGAGGAGCAGTAGAGGGACTGTTAACCTCTTAGATGGCAAAAGGGAGAGGACATTGTTCTGCCATCTGTCTCCAGGGGCCCTCAGCTGACAGACAGGGGCCAGTGAGCGTCTTCAGCCGCATAAAGAGGATGAAATGAGTCACCACCAACGAAGCTTCCAAGAAAGTGGACCTGCATCTGACACTTTAATAACAGCTCATCACTGAAGACTCCAACCGTGTGTGTGTGTGAGATGAGATGCATCCAGGCCTGTGGATATGCACATGAGTGTAAGCATATGAGCGGCGTTGTTTAGACGTTCCTGCTGGGCTTTGCTGGAAACCCTTCGTTTAGGAGCATAACAAAACTTTTTTTTTTTTTTTGGCTATTTACACACTGTGACATTTAGCTCCAAGAAGCCCAGCCCGTCCTGTAAACATTCCCAACCTTATTATTTTTCATCTGGGGCAGATTTCTATCTAAATGTTAACAACAGACTGGGGTAAATGTTTAGAGGGGAGAATGAGGACACACACAGCAAAGCCACGGTTTTGTCCTCTGAAAGGAAATGAATTAGCTAAATATTTAGACCGCGGCTTATTCCAGCGGATGCCTGTCAGCGCCGAGGAGGACGCGTCTCTGCTGTCATGCAGAGTTGTCAATTACAAATTGACCCAGGGTTTTTGTGTGTGTGTGTGTGTGTGTTTTAGATGACAGGTTGTGTTTATTTTCTGGAATGTCTCTGTTTGTTTGTGATGTGGAACTGGTAAACAGCCTTCAAGTGTCAGAGATATGATTTCGACCAATGATTACATCACACTGGGGCTTTGACAGAAGCGACATGGATCTCAGGAACACAGCTGCAGACGATCATCTGACAATCCATCTTAAATACACAATCAGCTGACGGCAATACTTCACCTTGCCACTGTGCAAGTCGCTGTGTGATTGTTCCCATGTGTGGACACTGTAGAAGAGACCCTGCACAACGTAATGGAAGAACATTCAGTATCTTCTCTGGTGAAAGACACAAAAGAGCCTGGCATGAACAAAACAGCTGGATCTACCTCTGCAATACCACGAGGTCAGTGAATCAAACAGAGGCACATGTCCACTGCATTGATATGAACGCACACGGCGCAGTGATCGCAGTGATCGCAGTGAGGATACTCACGATGATAACATCCTGGGACATTATTATCCTTTCTCTCTCTGTGACAGGCAGTCTTTTGCCACCTGATAGGCCTTTCGAGCTCAAACAGGACGTCCTGGATCACAGGGTTGTTTTCAGTCTAAATACCAACTTCTACTTTAATCTCTTTTTTTCATACCTCAAGGCCTTTGAGCGCAGTGTGCTTGTCTTATCTCAGTGTGTATCGCCCTGCGCATAAAGGATACAAAGTCAGCCGAAAAGGACGACTGCACTGGTTCTTATGATGTAGGCGAATGACAGATTGTAAGGACTGGACACACACACACACACATCATTCTAAACTGTACAAGGACACACAACAAAAAACAAATTGAGCCGGAAACAGCTGATGTTTGCATAATTTCTATGCAAAATTTAAATAGCATATAATATTTCAGACGGTTGGGTAATCGTTGAGGCAACTGTTTCAGCTGAGCATCAAATCAGAGTCTAACCTGAGTGTGTGTGTGTGTGTGTGTGTGTGTGTGTGTGTGTGTGTGTGTGTGCGTGTGTGTGTGTGTGTGTGCGTGTGTGTGTGTGTGTGTTGAACCAGGGGAACTGGTGAAGCTCAGTGAGGGAGAAGGAAAAAAAACATGCAGGGATTGAGGAAGGCTGGTTCTCACCCTGGGAGGTGTGCATCCATTACTGTGCTCAGGTGTTAACAGGTTCCATGTGCGTTCACACTTTGTACATTGTTCCACATGCTGCTGCTGTCACAGTGGATACAAGGCCCCTTTACACTGTTACTACACTGCTGTCGAGGCGAGGGGAGAAACACAGTGGCTGTAGGAACGACAGGCCTGGAAAAAAAACATACAGGGATTGAGGAAGGCTGGTTCCCACCCTGGGAGGTGTGCATCCATTACTGTGCTCAGGTGTTAACAGGTTCCATGTGCGTTCACACTTTGTACATTGTTCCACATGCTGCTGCTGTCACAGTGGATACAAGGCCCCTTTACACTGTTACTACACTGCTGTCGAGGCGAGGGGAGAAACAGAGTGGCTGTAGGAACGACAGGCCTGAGGAGGGAGAACTCTCAGGTCCGAGATAGGCCCGAGACAGCACTGATGGTTGGTGGTGAAGCTGTAAAGGTAGATTTTAAAAAAAACAAACGGATTTCTGCTGGAAGTGTGCATCTATAAAAAGATCAGCTGGCAGACTGTTGGCGCGGGGGGCAGCTTGAAGTCGCTTCAAAACAAATTGGAGCTCTTTTGATGGAAACTAGTCAGACACCTCATTACATTTGCATGTGAATACAAACCAGTCGACCACCTGGTGCTGCGCTAAATGGCCGATGCTAATGGCCGTGCCGCGGCTGCTGGCTCCGACCATTGTGCGACTGCTGGATGTTGCTGAGGCGGGAGGAGGCCTGGCGACGTCTGCACACTGGGCTGCGGTATGGCTGAGTGCTGGTGGTCTGGGAGGGGGATGTGTGTGTGTGTAGTAAATGCACAAAAGCGGCGAATGCGGGACAAAGTGTGTGTCCTCATATACAATCTGCTTTGTCCTGGCGTAACAATAAAAAGCAACACCTCTCAGGCCTGTGTGTGTGTGTGTGTGTTAAGGTTCTCAGCTTTCTGTAGCCACCTGACACCAGCGGCTGAATCAGGCTAAAGCAAACAGCAGTCACATTAGGCGAGTCAGGCAGAGGACATTGTTATTACTACATGGGTAATAGACCTGGGGGAGGCCCCGAGCGTGGGCTAATGCAAGCTGCCGTTAAGTGGTTAGCTGCTAATAGTGTTTTCCTGTCGTCCTAATGGAGAGAAACAAGGGTCACTGCTCAGCACGGAGACACAGACCCGTCAGTGAAGCCGTCAGGATGTCTTTTTTTGCAGTTATCATGGTGACGGGGGGAAACTGCTGAGTGTGAACCATTCAACCCCGTCATGCTTTATGCGACGCACACGTTGCATAATCCACCAACTTTTGCCCCAACACAGTCACTGCGACATTTGGTCTTCTGGAAATGTAAATATTCAGCCGGGGTTCGGAAACTCCTGAAGAATGAGCACGACAGAAACCTGACGCCCGTCTCCAAACAACCTGTCACAACCAAACTGTCACCAGGCCACTTGTTGCTGTTATTGTGCACGATTTGTGAGCATTCAGCCCTGCTGTCCAGTATCATAGCACTCATTCTTCAAATATTCCATTTTATGGAAAGTAGGACAAATGTCTCAGAACCTGATGTCCCACATTCAGTGAAATATAGATATCTCAGACTTTGGATACACACACTTGTTGTAAGACTAATTCACTACCTTTTCAATGGGATCTAATAACAATAGGAATTATATAATGGAAATATAGGAGTTAACAGGGATCGTTAAAGAAGCACTGAAGTCCTCGTTTGACAATACACCCAGGTGAATACAGGAGAGACAACGTCTTGGGTGTTTGCACTGACATACAGGCAGACTGACTACAGTGCTTGCTGGCAGTAAAGCAAGTATAAAATAAATAGTGTTACAACTTCCAGGATAAATCCAGCATGTGTGGGAGGAGGTGGGGCTGAGGAAGGTTATTTGAAGCTAAAACCTGACCTCTGGAGAGGGTTCAAGAGCAACAGAGACAGATGGAGCAGCTCCTCTCAAAGACAAGGCCTTGCTGTCTGCAACACACGCACACACTCAGCACACCGAAGCCACGCTACGACCGAGCACTGAAGCATCACACTCACGACTGCCTCACATGTCCCCGATTTTAACAAGAGCGAACAGAGCCAATGACGCTGTCGACAGCAACAGACGCACAAAAAGACAAGAGTGAACCGTGAAATAAATAAAAAGTCACTTTTAATGGAAGTTTTGCATTCACACTCACAATCAAGCTTATAGTCTGATCACAGAAAGATGTTGGACACTCACCCAGGACAAGACACACACATGCACACCAGTCAGTTTTATCAGACAAAAATATATATATTTATATATATATTTAAAATCTTTACAATACGCTTGAATCATGAAACGTACACAGAGGAGTGTGCACATCTACAGTCAAACACTGAATTTTTTTTACTCCTCAAACAAGTTCTTTTTGTACCCTGGTGTCAGTGTAAGATTCTTTTTTTAAGCAATGACAACTCTTTTTTTTTTGTTTTTTTCTTACAAATGTGCAAATAAGACAGATTTGGACTCCTTCAGCGCTCAGTGTAAAAGTCCAGGATCCTCAGGAGCAGCGGTGGAGCTCTCACTCCACCTCAGTCCTGCCCTCTCAAGCTTAAATACAGCCTCTTGCTGCTTTGCCTTTCATTTTCAAGTAAAGTGCTCATCTACCAAAAACCACACGGCATGAGATCAGTCTTGTATTTTTTCGCCATTGGTTGAAAAAGTAGAAACATAAACCCAACAGTCCAATGGACAAAAAATATGGGAATGTCTGTAAAGAAACAAAATAAAGCCAACTACTGAGAGGCAGTCCTGGCTGGTTGTGGAGACGAACAGTCATTTAGTTCCTAGCAGGAAGTCATACAAACTCCAGTTTGCCATGGCCGCTGTACATCCCCCAGTGCACCAGAGACAGGATTTTGTCATTGCTCAACTCTGCTTGCCTCATCTTGTCACAGGTTAAACAGCAGTTTTCGTGGCCTGTGACCGGCACCATGCACTCCAGGTCCAGCTTTGCTACGTGGCCCTTCTTGGTATGGTGGCCATGGAAACTATAGTGGAGTCGCGACAGCATCTGCTGCCGCTGGTCCTGCAGCCGTTTGTTCTCGCTGCGGAGCATTCGCAGTGCCAGCATGATGAGCAGCACCAGGATAAGGCCGCCAGCGATGGGTACGGCGATTACTGCTGCCCGGAACCACACCTCTTTGGCCGAGGCCAGCTCCTGCACTCGGGTCACCAGGTTCCTGTTGTTGTTGTCCGACTGGAATCGGTTATCTGCACATACAGGGACAATCATCTGTTAAAATGTGATGCACATTGACCTGAATTCACTGCACATCATTGTCTTTGAATTTAAAGAGCGGTGCTCAGAGCTTCATGAGAAGATCTCGGTGATTCTGCTTCTGCTCCACAGTCATCAGTAACCACAGAAAAAACACAGTCAGAGAGAGTGAGAGAGAGCAGCAGGGATAAAAACAAATGAGTCACCTTGTCCCAACCAGAGAGCCAAAAATTAATTTGAACTAATAAACTATAGACTGCTCTGGTCAGGGTCATAACAGAACCCCCCTCAGGAGAGCTCCCCTTCCCCTGCCTCTCTCTATGCACCCTTTCATAACTCCCCGAGCCAGTGTTCCTGCCCAACATGCAGACTTGTCAGGGAATATTCGTTCAACACGGCACATTCCTACTCAGTGGGAAAATTACATGGTGCACACATAATAAAAAAAGAATATATCTGATCTCTTTCCAAGCGCTTAAGGTAAACTGGCTGTTCCCTGTCTTCCCAGGCACTGAGCTGGATCCCATTAAAAGTCTAACTCGAGTTCTGTAAAGCTGGAAATTAGCAAAAAAAAGGTAAGTGGGGGGGTGGCAAAGGTGGCCGGGGTGTCCATAAACAGCAAAGTATTTGAAGAACCCTAGCGCTTGACTTATTGCTTCTGGAACAGGAAAGAGGAAAATAGTGGGTATTTGCTGAGGAGGAATCATAAAATCCCCCAGAGAGTCAAATCGTTTTAAAAGCAGTTGAAGAGCATTTCATATTTCAGTCGCAGAGAAAAACAAACTTCCTGGCAGCTGGCGATTTGGCCCTGCGAGTGCTTTTTCTTTACCTGTTGAGTCCCTGGTGTGCGCCAAGTCATGCAGGCCTCTGTAGTTGCACATGTCGTCGTGGCAACACTCCACCGACGTGGACAAGCCCCCGGCGAGGGCGTCCGTCGCCCTGGAGCTGCCGCTGCTGCAGATGTCTGCGGTGTTGGCGATGGGGTCTAAACAGCCATGTGTGAGGGGTGAGTTTGCGTTGAGGGGGTCCAGGACCTTGGTGAAGCAGGCGTTCAGTTCTGATTTGCACATGTATCCAGTGGCTACGCAGTGCGGGGCGTCACAATAACACCTTATTTCTCCTGGTAAACACACAAACAGAAGTTGCTTTAGTCAATGTTAATTTTATAGTTTTGAAGCATTTGACTTTATTAACGACAAAATCTCTTGTTTTGATTAAAGGTTTGTCTAAACCTAAGATTAGGGGTTTGATCCTGATCACAGATATCCAAAGGTTACTACAACTCTGCTCCTTAACAATTACTGTTTGGATTCAGGGTTGATTTTATTCTGGGAACAATCACAGCAGTGGTTCTGCCATTTTTTATGAGTTTCTTTGACTCACTCCTGTCAGACTCCACAGAATCATAATGCACCTGGTGACTCGGATCTACACCTCACTTCACTCCCATTCCCCACGTTAAAGCAGCTACTCTGTCATGTACGGGCTTCTTTTTTTTCTGTACTACAAAACAGGAACTGTGAGCTTATAATTAGTGGTTTGTTTGCCTAAGTCAATTTCTTTCAGCCAAAATGGAAACTTGCAAAGAGGGGGTGAGGAGAGTGCGACACAGGAGTTCCCCCCAAGCATTACTTGTGGTCAGGGCTGCCTGGGGGGAGCAGGGTGCACTGAGGTCCCATCTAAGGAGCTTCCAGCAACCTTATCATTATGGCTGCCTGCTTTTGCACAGCCCCCCTCATTACTTCATCCACGGCTTTCTTTAAAAAAAACTTCCCAACAACATAAATCTAGGGCAAAGATCTGCCAACTGTGTGTTCCCTCAACATGTTTATATGCTCTTCACAGAACGGATGATTATTTTGCATGGAAACCGATAGTGCTGCATTATCAAACGTGTCTGAGGTAATATGGTGTATGCAAAGCCATTCCTTATGTTTCCATCTCCTGCTATAAAACCTGGCCTGTAAAGGCAGCAGCTATGTCCAGATACTTTCGGGAACATGGTTGTGTTCGTCTCGGTAGTGGCAAACTGAATGCACCGACATGCGGTGCAGGGGCACATTCATCAGATCAGTGTTTTCCCTATGAGGAGCTGGAGCAGCAGGACCCGGAGAGGTCATTTGGAGAATATTTCATTAGGAAGGAGAGGCCCCTTTGTGGGTTGGGAGAGGAGGGGGGGATCAGGCCAAAGCACTGAGGCTTTTCAGCCCTGCTCAGTCTTGTATGAATGGCAGTCAGCTTCAAAGCTGATTTAAACATGAACTAACCAAGTTACACACAGCGACTATCAGCTGTGATTTGACTGTAGTCATGTGTTGGTGAAAAAATAAGCTAACAGTGTGTCAACACAAAGAGTGTGGATGTTAAACATGGAGTTTTTGACTGGAAAGAAACTGGCTAGCACATGAAAGCAGTTTTCTTCAAAGCAGTCAAAAAGCATGGCAGGGATCAGTTTGGCTGGTTTCACTGCAGATACTTTTTTTTAGTTTGATGTTAGTTAGTTGATGGTAGATTGGAATAAAACCAACACTAGATCACTAAATGGGAATTTAAGAAAATAGTTTCCAGATGAAAACAGTTGATTCCTCACTCGTCCCCGACAGAAAGATCATAACAATAAACCCTACATTACTGTGTGGCTAGAAAAGCTGTTTCACTGGGAAACACTGTTGTGAAGAAACTGAACGTGTATGAACTTTATGTGTGTGTGTGTGTATATACATATGTATATGTACCTTTAGTGAGAAGAACAGCCATGGCACAGAGCTCCAGTTGTAGCCAAATGGAAATGAAACTGGACTGACGATCCATTTACACCAGATTAGTGCGCACAACAGTCTCGTATATCCAACAACAACAGCAACAGCGGCGGCGGCAGCAGCGGAGTCCGCCGAGCGATGACCGGCGACAAACAGCGGTTACATGGAGCTGCAGCGGAACCCGGACACACGGCTCCACAAGCGGCAGCCACACGGAGCTGCGCCGCGGTGTTTCTACCCGAGCCGCACACACCGCGTCCCCGTCTTCTTCTTCTTCTTCTTCTCCTGCTGCTGCTTCGCTTCCTCCTTCTTCTTCTCCTTCAACCCAGAGTTCAAAGAAGCCTGGGAGGAAACATGTAAACTCCTCTGGAGCCAGTGAATAGAGATATGAAGGTGTCGCCGCGGCTCCTCCGCTAACAGCGTGAGCGTCACTCCGTCTTCCTGACGGAGACACGGGAAGGGAAAGACGGACGGACAATTCCACAGGACCAGATAAATCTCTCTGTCGCTCGCGCACACAAACACACTCCGCTGCCTGCAGCTTCAGCGCGATTAATAACTGCGGACCGCCCGCAGCTCCGCCCACTACAACCTGATTGGCCCGCCCAGCGAGTGGGAAGTGAATCTCCACACGTAACAACAATGTGTTTGGTACTTTATTTTTCAAAATAAAACAAATCAGTACATTTGCGTCGCAGCTCAAGAAGTTAAAATAAAAATAATAAATATAAACTAAACATAAAAGTACGAAAACATTATTTTTTGGTTCAGGCGTTGTGCGACGAAGCTTTCTATTAATATAATGTATCTTTATACAGAATTCTCTATCTATCTATCTATCTATCTATCTATCTATCTATCTATCTATCTATCTATCTATCTATCTATCTATCTATCTATCTATCTATCTATCGTTATTTTAGAACGCAGGTTGTGTATTGATATTGTTGTGTTATCCGATAATGTTGTTCATTGACCATTTTCAATCTGATGAAGCAACTTGTATTTTGTGAGGGTGCATCACCTGTTTCCGGTGTAATTTTGCCAATCACGTTGCAGTTTGATGTCTTGGATCAAGCCAAATCCTTCATTCATCAGGGTGTTTTTTTTCCATAATACCATATTCCATATGTCACTATGTTACTGCACCGACACACACTGCACAGTGGGGTTTTTTGTGGTAACATGTTCAGTGTGTAAACAAGTAAACAATGTCTAGAATAGGTGATCTCGTTAATGTCCTTAACACAGTAGTATATGCATGTTCTTTTTTCTGGTGATTCAGTACATACACAGGCGAAATACAGCTGATCTCCGGCTCTACTGTGATTTGAGTTGATACTTGAGGTGAGCGTCAGAGACCTGCAGCCGATACCTGCAGCGTCATCCTGCAGCAGCCAGCAGCCAGAGAGACGCCGCGCTGAGCCGCTTTCCTCCAGGCCACCAGACTGCTGCTGCTGCCGCGGGCTGCACAGGACAGACAGCCGCTCACACGCCTCAGCCCGAGCCCTGGCGCCACCGACTCACACAACCACACGCACACACGCACACACACACACACACACACACACACACAGAGCCGTGTTGCCATTTAACAATCAGCAATGCAGTTGTATCAGCGCCAACTGCTTTCTGCGAGATTAAAAAACTCAAACTTGTCAAGGACATTAAAATACATATGACAGGTATATTTATTATATTATTAGTATTATTGTTGTTGTTGTTGTATTTGTAGCAGTGGTAGTACTATTATTAATATTATCATTATTATTATCGTTATTATTATTATTATTATTATTATTATTATTATTATTATTATTATTATTATTCATCTAGAGCTCAGAAACTGTAATTTCCCAATTTGGGATCAATAAAGTAAATCTATCTACCTATCTATCTATCTAAACACACAGTACACTGCTGGTTTCGTAGAAAGAGTCAGTTAGTGTTATATCATAACAGCACGGTGACGGTGGTATTATTATTAGTATTCTTTCATATTATTATTATTCTGATTATATTCTTATGGGACGTCCCAGGCTGTCTTGTGTCTGTAGTAATAAAGTATGGCCGCTGGCCTAAACAGTGAGTAACAGACAACAGGGCGAGGAGACAGCTTTAGGGAACGTACACAATCCATACACTGCAATTACCGCAATTATGCGCAGTTACACAGAGGCGCCAGTCCACCGTTGGCCTGACATCACCATCTGCACAGAGGAGTGCACGGAGAGGGTGAGGTCCACAGACATGCACTGAAGCGCCATCACTCCATCCCCATGACCGATGACTCGCTCTGCTCCTCATCAGTTTCGGTGACACTGTATTAGTCTGTTTTCAGGCGAATGGCGGCGCCTGAAAGCAGCACGTGCTACAATGTGCTGTTTACTCTGACATGCTTCCATCTTCACTGCAGTAAGGTCCGCAAGACATGTGACAGGGGACACGTTTGTCTTATGCCTGTTCAGATCAATTTGATGCGAATGTCCCTTTAATAGACCGTGAGCTGCATGGGTGCGCTACCATCCTCCAGGCCAGCCTCTGCTATAGCTAAACAGCACCATCTGGTGGTCAGTTCTTTTCCTGTACTAAGTCACTTAAAATGAATTATTTTTCAAGTGTTATAACATCACACAGTCTTTTAAAAGTCTTTAGTTGTAAAAGCCACGAGTCTTAAACGTCTTGAATCCAGAACACGTGCTTTGTAATAGCAGCTTTAAAGAAAAAAGAAAGGAAAAACACAACTTGACACAGGAACACTTCCAGCTTTCAGACTGGGAAGCATGATACTGACCAGTATGTAAAGCACAACAGTGTGTTTTCTCATGCTGAGAGGATGAGTGTCAACAAGTATTCAGCTTTAAGGGGGGTTGGGGGTGGGGGTCTTGTAAGTGGCCTTTCAGGGAGTGATTACACCCCACAGGCTGTCTGGTTTCACACATTAGAGACAGTTGAAGGTGTGACTGGACAGAGACAGTGAGGACTTTGCTTAACAAAAGGGTCTGACATTTCAGCAGGGCAACGATGGCTGGAGATGGCTACTGGCTTGGTGGAGGGGGGGTGGGGATCGGAAATCTACATAAGATAGTGTAGCACAAAATGAAATCTAAACTTAAACACAACCTCTGTTTCTGATATACATCTCTACAGGAGCTCCAGCTGACCAACATGAGCTTTCATTACACAAACAGTCCTAAATGTGAAGATGTGACCCACAAACTGAGACTCTCCATGATCCACGAGGACACGGATCAGGTCAGACAGACTTCCTCCAACACCTCTCGGCTTCCTCTCCCCTCTTTGATGTGAGCCATATCAAGGTCTCTGAGGAGCCAGAGAGGAGGCAGACTGTCTCCATGCTCTGTGATCTACTGTATTCACCCAGAGATACTGGAGCTAGGGTTCTCTGCATCAGAGTGAGGGGAGCGTCCGACGGCTCTGTGGGTAGACGTGCAGCTTTGATGTTACAGACTGAGACGTTCAGGATCGCTCAGCGCAGACTTTATCTAGAGCTCTGCATTCAGACAGGAAACTGACTGCATCCACCTTTGTTTTATGATGTGAATGAATTCAGTTGTGCTCTGTCCTCTTATCCCCATGAAAGAGATGACTCTGTAGATAATGTGCGTTTGATCATCTGGAGGGATGATTATCAAACTGTGCTTCTACATGCAGCAGACTCAAGTACGAGCTGACAGTCGCAAACCCTTTATTCTTATGCTTCAAGTCCTCTACAGGCTTCTTTGCAATTTTAACCGTTTTTGTATAAAAAGAGTATTCTACACATTTTATATTAATTAAGTCTTGACAAATGTATTCCACAATTCAATCATAATCTTAGCCAGAGCATGTGGATCCAGTGTTGTGCTGGGTTTTAATCAGTTTCAGATGGGGGTTGAGTCTGCTCTCCTTTTCTCCTTGAGGTTTGATCTACCACAGTATCTACCTACACTGCTGAAATGTAAACACAGCCCACCTCGGGGCATGAACAACTGAGAGCTACTCACATCACAACCAGCCCTGTAATCTCTGTAAATTCCTACACACTGCAGCACTATCTAAGCATGTAATGTTTTGTCCAAATGTCTTGCTGAGGAAGCACAAGGACATCGCATTGCATGCTGAGACAAGAGCAGAAGGTTCAAGCTATCTTTGATCTGATAACATAAATCTTACAGAGGCCAGATTTTCCACAGCCTGCAGCGCAAGACAGAAGATCACCAGCAGAGGCCAGCAGAGTGCACACCAGTATTCCACCATATTTTCCCATAGACTTATCAAGGTCTTGCTAAAGAAGGCAATTTTTCTGTTGTGCATAAATTCATGTAAGTCATTAACTTACTCATTCATTCATTTTCTACAGCTTAATTTTTTTCAGGGTCGCGGGGGGAGCTACAGCTGATCCCAGCTGACATCGGGCGAGAGGCAGGCTACACCCCGGACAGGTCGCCAGCCTATCGCAAGGCCAACACCTATAATTAAAATAAAGTGCAAAAAATAAAGTGCAGCCAATTCAATACGTCTAGATGAAGTCAAGTGAAACAAACGGAAGGTAAAGGGGATCATCAAAAACCCAAGAACAATATGGGCCTGGAGAGGCATATTTTATTTCACTTGTCAATATACTTAAGGAAACAATATACAAAGCAATGATGTGGTCACCTTTACTGAATGTGTGGTGCAGTTCAGTTATAGACTTAATAGATAGTAGATGGTGAAAACAAAAAACAAGACAGGCCTTTGCAGCATAGGACCCTGCTCTTCGACAGTGGGGACCAAATAAATCAGAGGGATGGGACGTGCTACAAAAAAAACCTTGTGCGTGACATGCTTGAAGATTTTTTTGCTGTTGTTCAAAGAGGATAAAAGAAAAGGTTGCATTTTCAGGTGAAAGAGGTTTAAGACTTACATCAAGGCACTAGCGTTATGATCCAAACATAATATTCCAATAAAATAACCAGTGCTCACTTCAGTTTAATATGTTTATTACAATACATACATTTCACATTTGACCTTTTGACCCCTTGTTACCCTGCACTGACTGAAGTGATCCATAACATCTGTCTATGACCGCCTGTAATAATACCACTCCTGAACTGGGTGCAAATTAAAATGTATGGAAATCATTGTGATTTACTGTTCATCACTACAACTGTTATAAATAAAACCTTTATGTTCTGCATCCTGGTATTAAAACTTCACTGTTATGTTAGCGACTGTACAAAGGAATGAACCAGTGGTAACACCTCAGCTTAAAAAGTTGGAGCGGAAGAGAGGACCAAAATAGTTGGAACATACACATGAATAATACCCAACATGGAGGGTGTGAACTGTTGGCGTCTCAGGAGAGGGTGCAGCAGGGCAGAGGCCAGGGGAGGGTAGTGGGAATGGTCCAAAGCAGCACGCCATCACATCTCTAATTTTTTTTTTTTCAGTTTTTTGTTTTTTAAATCAATCACTCCACCACACCACCAGGCACTGTTTTTTTAGACTGAGAAATGCAGGGCCACCAAAAGCTGCAAATAGATCACTGAACCATTTTGAGCAGTTAGGATACACCTGCAGAGAGGGGATGTTTACTGTGCCTGAGTACATGTTACAGTCACCCAGAGGGCAGAGAAAGAGAATCTAGACAGTCTTTAGCTTACCGAGATTTGAGGGGAAAAAACTTTGACACCAGTGCGATTAAGCTTTGTGCTAAGCTTCTGTGTAAATAAATGGCTTCAAACATCCTCCTCGGTTTACATGCAGGCCGAACATGATCGATGGTTCAATGATCTATGATCTGACAAAATGAAGTCTGCGGACGAGTTATGAAGGAAAGGCTGGCTAATGAGTGTAGCCGCCTTGGTGTTGATTAGTTTGGATGTCAAAAGCTTTGATAGGCATGGCTTTCCATGGCTTCAATCTACAAAACATATTTACAACATAGATAATAACATCTACAAGAAATCTACATTTTTTTCCGTCAAGGGTTTTTACAAAAACTTGTAAATCACCCCAACCTCCCCCTTCTTCCACAGCAGCTCTTCATCTCTCCCCCTTGTTTTTCCCAGCCCAACGGTCCAAAGGTGACCCAACTGCAGTTCCCGTGTATGTGTCAAGACAGGGCTCAAGGGGAACTGAAAAACTGCTGTCCTGCCAGCTTCCAACTATGTGCAATAGGTCTTTTCCCCTTTCCCCCCCTCAACGCTCACTTCAACTCCACCAGAAGTTCTTAGACCATGAAAGAATTCTGATTCTTCAACTTTTCAAGTTCTTTGATTTGCTGTCTCAGAAACAGTATCCTGTGGGAATGAGACAGAAACAGCATTTGTACTAATGTTTATTTTACATGCCAACAGATACATTACTCTGAACAAAGCATCTTCTTACCTCTGCTCACGCAATGTTGCTTGTATTTCACAGACTCTAACCAAAGAACGGAGGTTTTTGAGTTCGGTGCAGTTCTCAGACATGCAGATACTCCCCATGGTGTGTGCCTCTTCACGTAGTCTTGATGCCTTTAAGATCACAACAAAAAGCTAAATGTGTGTTGCAATGAATAGCCACAGCAAGCCAAAATATATAATTTTCAATTTGGTCATGTTGATGAAGTCAACACATGGTACAAACCTGTTTCTCTGCATGTTCAGCAGGCCAACCCTGCACATGTTTGATGAGATTCTCATTGAAGTGGGCAGCAAGGGTGGGTGTAAAGGAACAGGAAGGGCGGGCTGCTGAGGCATTGGGGGGGGCCGAAGCAGAGTTAGGGGCATTGCTGCTGCTGGAGGCGACATGGTTTGGACCTGGAGAGGGACTCCTCTGACTGCTGCATCAGTGATGATAGAAAAGAAGAGAATAATAGACTCTTTCTCATGTTATGGAATATTTACATGAGTAAATGTGTGTAGCTTAATCCATCAAAGCAATGCATAAAGAGCAGGATTTCCACTACATGTAATTTGTTGTGGTGGTTCCATGGCAAAATAAAAGCCGTCACACCTTCAGAATGCTGATTTTTTTTAGATGTAAAAATGTAAAGTATTGTACAAACGGATACACATACACACACACACACACACACACAACCAGAGTTTGAAATTACAATTTAAATGACATGAAATGTGACCTTACGCTGCAAATAGCCTTATTTTGAAAAACCAACACCAGTCACCACCTGCCTGTCTGGCTGATCCCGTTACTGTGAAAGACGAAGAGAGCTGACAGTCCAAAGTAGAGGGAGAGAAAAGGGTGAAAGAAAAGTACCTGAGCTAGGTTAAGTTTCATGCATCTTTGTTTGAACCCGGGACGCCCCTAATGTTTTAGATGAATTACAGAAAGTCGAGATTAATTTGTTATAGATTGATTCTCTAATACAGAAAAGACACTATTTGATTGATTGATTGTAACAAGTGAATTGTTATTTTGCTATTTAGTTTGCCATCCCCCGCCAAGACTTCACCACCACGGGCCATGCCCCCAACCACGCATCCCCCCCTTTTATTTGGGAGGAGCAGGGACCTACCTCCCCACAGTTTACAAAAATCCCGCAGGAGACCCTGAAGAGAACAACTTACTATGGGATTGTCACATGTCAACAGGTTGGATTACCACAGTGGAGCGGTAAAAATTCAGTACAAAAACATGTCACCATTTAATGAACCATTGTACTTTGAGACTTGTAATTTTACCATATAAAATCTCTCTCAGTCTCTCTTCATTATCAGCAGCAGGAAAAGATCAGACAAACCATTCACCATAATATCATCATCACTTGTAGACACCTGTATTTCCTGTGTACCTCTTTCTTATGCTCTGATGCACATGGGAGCAATATGCATGCTCCACACACACATATAATGCCTTCCCCAAACACTAAAAACCACCTAGTCCTGCTACAGTTTAACAGTGATCACTTAAAGTTTTACAGATCATTTCTATTCACACACACAGTTCCACTAATGACCAGCAGATGGTGCTACAAAACTACAGAATGGAGGCTGTAAAAAACACGTTCATTCACAAGATGATTTGAATGGGCTGTTCCAAGTTTAACCTGATACCATGTTTTCTCCCATGCAGAAAAATCACACCAATGCACATACTGCTATAATTTATAAACACTTCATTTCCAATACTTCAACAATGTGCTGCAGAACGGGTGCCAGCACTCAGACACTGATTAGTCTATATTACTAAAAATAAATCATACACCTGTGTTCAGTCGTAGATGCATTAGTGAAAGCAAAGTTAATTATTAGAGGACGCACCAGTACATCACACTGTCCTCAAACCTACCCTTGGCGCTGCAGGGTGCGTGGGGAGGCCGTGGTAGCATCATGACTGTGCTGCTTATCACTGGAAAGGGGCTGCTGGGATGTGGGCTGCAAATGAGATGCCTGCTTCACTGCTGGTGTATTCACCTGAATAGAGCAAGGTAGACATCCAACATAAAAATATGTCTCCTCTACAGGATGAAGACAACCACACAGATGTTAGAAGCATATTTTGTCTAGCTTTCCATCAAATTGTGTTACGTTCATCATCAAAAAGCATCTGATAAAAGTCTGCGGCTAGGCATGTCTGTCAAATCTGTCATCTCGTTTCTAGATGTTTTGTTGAGACACCACATAATGCAGTATGGTCAACATAACAATTCTATTTTTAATATAAGATGCATGAACACTCACTTTGCATTAAATTTGTATGAGTTTGAGTTTTCTTCATTCATGCCATACACAAAATGCCTTTGTTAAAGGCATTCAAGTAGAATCTCAGTCACTTGTTCTTACGTGCTTCAACAGCATGTGGTACGTGTTCAAATCTTGTTTGCTACATGTACTAACTTCATTGTGTCACTTACTTTTTGCTGTGAGATGACAGACTGCGTGCTAAGGAGGGGCTTTAGAGGACCAGCATTGGTCTGCGGTGTGCTGATCCTTGGAGAAACATAGGACCTAGGCGATGAGGCGTCCGATGTTAATGACATTGGTGACTGGTTTGATTGCTGAGCTGCTGCAAACACAAATAAGAAAATTTTAGGGGTCAATACAATCTTCTAAATTAAACAACCCAGCATGACCACCACTCTGAGTTTATGTCAGGGAAATTTTAAACTTTAAACTAACACAGGGTGCTGATTTTCTAATGGCTGATGTTATAGGCTTAATAAGAAGAATTTAACTAATGGGAAACATGCAGAGAATCCAGGAAGTTAACTCTACAACAAGCCCACATATGTTGAACAGCTACATTTCTGCAGAAGGTTCACTTACCTTGGTTGGAGAGTTGAGCAGCCTGAGAGAGGATAGTAGTGATATTGAACGCTGAAGGTCCAGCAGTGAGGATCTTATGCAGCATTGACTGTAATGACGCTTGTGTGACAGCAGCTGTAAGCACTAAAGAAAGGCAAACAGATGCACTGTCAACCCGTGCTGTACAGTTAAAGCATTGCTAAAATAGTTATAGTTGTGTATCCCATTTAAATACATAAAACTGTAATTTAGCTGAACAAACTATAATGGCACAAAGTAAACATGTTTGCACTGAGTTAAGTCATTTTTGGATACAGTAAGATTTGGATAGTATGGCCTGAGGATACCAATTGTTCACTTTCTGCAACATGGACTGGATGAATAGAAACCTTTCTTTCTTTTACAATAGCTATTATAAGGGTAGTGATACACAAACCTGCTGGACAAAATGTTAGAAATCTGATGGGTGACTTATCAAATAATGTAAACTGGAACTTAAACCTCAATGGATAGTGGGTCCGCTCACATTTTAATTGCTAAATGCAAAAGACCACAATTACAGGGTGCGTGTTTGATAATTTTTTCTAAAATGTCTGCAAAATCAAACTGCCAAGCCCCCACAGCAGCCTTCTCTGAGACTATCTGAACGTGTACATTGTTTTACCCATATTTACAATCATTTTGTCGTCATTCTGACAGCAGTCTTCTCATCCTACCGTCTAATGCAACAGTCTGAACAGTTATTAACCTATTTGCCTTTTGCCTTGACCCATGGTGAGACGTCCTGTTGCAAGAACAGATTATTTTCAAGCATAATCCACCATGAGGGATTCTTTATCTACATATCTAGACAGCAATAGATAAGATATCAAGTAAAACAGGATGCTAACTATTTTAATATACCCAGGCCAGTGTGACAGATCACTGTATCATAAAGAGCCTTCAACAGTAGCTACTGGAAAGGGGACACCAGTTGAAGTATATTTTAGATCAGCACATTTCTGACCTTCATTGATTTTTGCCATGTCCACACTGGCATTGTTTAGCTGCAGGGCTGTCTGAAGTGCTGGGAGAAGTTGGCGAAGCAGGGTGGGGTCCTGGAGAAGAGGAGGGGCAGATGACTGCAGAACTGGAGACACAGGCACCGTTGAGGCTGAGGATCCTGGGGGCCCTGATGATGGGTTCAAGCTCCCTGAGCCTGAGGATGATGACTGGGACTGTGTGGCAAGATTTGGTGCAGGCTTCTCCATCTGGGATGACTCTGTGAAGTCAGCAGAGAGGGGATATGTAATTTGTTTAGACTGGGGCAATCTTACAAATCCATATAATTCTTTTTTTGACAATAATGCATATTCATTAATTAAGATGTTTCTCCTGCAGTGGATAAAAGCCTCTCTGCTGCATTCTAGCAGCCATAAAGCCGGAGTGGTTGTGGCGGGAGGGATACCAGTCAGTATCAGGTTTGGCCACTATTTGCGTCAGGCCAGACAACTTATAACCTTCACACAGAACTGATCAGGTTGCTGATGGTGGCGTGCGGAATAATGGTCTATTCCCCTTCAATGGCTGTGCAAAGTTGCTGAATTTTGGCAAACTGGAACAGGATGTTATATATGACACTCCAGAGCATTCCAAACATGCTCAGTGGGTGACATGTTTGGTGAATATGCAGGCCATGCAAGAACTTGGATATTTTCAGCTTCAAGGAATTATGTACAGAGTCTTGCAACATGGGGCGGTGAAATATCATGCAGCAACAGATGCAATCGAAGGTGGGCCATTTGCCCACTCAAGTCGGGTAAGACAATGAAATGCAATCAGGCCAAGACCCCACTGAAAGAGACAGGCATGCAGGCGAGCTTCCTTGAGATCATTTCTGACAGTTTGTGCAGAATTCTTTGGTTACGCAAACAAATGCTGCATTAGTTGTCTGGGTGGCTGATCTCAGATGATCTTTCAGGTGAAGATGCTGGATGTGAGGTGCTAAGCTGATTATATGTGGTCTGCAGTTGTAAGGATGGTTGGATATACTGCCAAATTCCCAAACTGACTTTGGAGAAGTTTATGGCAAAAAAATGAACACTCAGTTCCAAACAGTTCTGGTGGACATTCTTTCAATTAGCTTTCCAACTGCATACTCCCTCAAAAGCTGCGACGTCTTTGGCATTGTGCTGTGTTGTGGTGCCCCTTTACTGTGACCAGTCTAAGACACGCCTGTGCAATAATTATCCTGTCTAATTAGCAACTCACACAGAACAGATTAAAACAAAGTTGTGATCAAAATATGGATGAAATAGGCCTTTTGTGAATGCACAAAATATCTTAGATGTTTGACTTCAGCTAAAGAAAAACTGGAGCAAACAAGAAAGTGTAGCCTTTTTTCCAGTTTAGTATGCAAGCACACCGCCAAGATACATACAACACTCATGGAACACTATGACACATGGAGTGGATTCACCACATTTGTGGGCCACTGGACCATCAAAAAGTCCAAAAATGTTTTGTTTGCCCTCTTGATGTGCTTGTCACTGACAGCTCCTGCATCTTGTCACATATACAGTAACTGGCATAAAGGTTATTGCTCTACAACCCTGTGTACATAACCACTGATGAAATTACCTGAGGGTAGAACCCATCACATCAAACTGATCTCTAACTGATCTACTAACAAAACAGTTAGCCCAGTCAGCACACTAAGCCACTGTGCCGAGAAAATGTTTGCTGGCAAAAGTACAAAAACACTGTTTTATGGACAGAGGGTTAACATAGTGATGCCAGGTCAAATAAGTAAGTAATAAGGGAAAAATAACACAACTAAAGATGATACTGTACAACATTAGTTGGTATATATAAGTATTTTGAGGAGTAATTAATAGGTTATCTGAAACATATTCATGATAAGATTACTTCATTTTATAAATAATAAAAGCTCTAATATTTAGAGTAGTCTAAGTTGTGCCACTGTGTAGAAGAAGTGCTATTTTGCCTCAAATAGCTCAGGATGCATTTTAGATCATTACTGTAATACAATTGGTGCTTTGAAAAAGGGCTAGCACTAGGGATGACCATAATTGTTGTTTACTTACAATAAATATTATGTCAGATTAATACTATGATAAAACATTTTAATCAGTTGCACCTTTTGAGTAAAATAGTAATGAATGTTTTGATGGTCCACCAGGCAATAGATACAATGGGGTTCCTTTGTACTGCTGATAGCTTGTCTGACTATGAAACTGACTGTATTTATCTGTGAGAGAAAGACATATCATGTTTTTACACCCAGATAGCACCACATAATGATCGGCTGAGTATATAAGCTGGACAACAGACTCAACAACAGACAACTGTGTTTCACTACATTCCCCAATAAACACCAAAAGAACAATAGATGCCCATCAGTCACTGTTATTTGTGTTAATTTAAGATGCTAACTGATGACAGGAACGAGCAGGGGAAAATGCAATGAATGACTGAAAAGTTATGACCAAGTAGAAAAGAGAACTGGAGGTGAGTGAACTTATGTATTAGTAATGTAAACTATGGCTCTGCACTGAAACCTGATTAACATGACTTTGTTACAATTTTGACTATTTTTTGCCATTTTTCTCCTGCTCCTGTAATGTGTAATCGATTATGCAGTTTGAAGCCAAAAAAGTTCTATCACCAGATTTTAGTGCAAAGCAGAAGATTTTAAAGCTAAAGCAGCAAACATGGCTCAGACATTTGTAGTCTCAGTCTTTTGGTAAGCAGTTCCTTAGCATTCATCAGCCAAAGGTCAGCTCAACAACAGTCATCATAGACTAAACAAAAGTTAAGAAGCTTCGAGACAGGTTTAATGAGGATGGAGAAATAGATGGAGAAAGCTAATTTTTGATATTTTAGATCATACAAGCGAGAAACTGTACAGCTATGTAAACATAGTATACGTGATTCATTAAAATCAATGACTGCAAACTGGCGAAAGAAATAGTATTTCAATAAAAAAAACTTACTGGAACCAGCGGGGGCTGCTGATGCTTGCATTGCCTCCCTTCTGTAGTCCCTGTCTTTGGGGAAACTGTTAACCACTGCCGTCTTTGTTGCCTCTTTTTGCCTCTGTTCTCTGTGAAACAGATAGAATGATTCAGGAAACAGTTACCTATTACATCGTACATTTCTGACACAGATAAAATGGTACAGAAATGGGATAGAAAAATACCTCTCAAGCCACTCTTTCGGCTTCTCCCACTGGGACACCTCTGTCCTGCAATTGTAATAGTATTTCTTTCCAGAAGAGCTGATGTGCTCTGACCAGTCATCACCAGGTTCATAAGACTGAAAAATGCATCAAATGTTTAGGAACACGAAGCTTACCAGACAGTATGCTGATGCAAGCTCTTGTAATGCAGTCTGAAATGTCCAATAACTTTAAGCACATCGTCTGCCGTAAGCAGAGATTACACTTACTGTGTCTGAGGTCTTGCTGGGGTTTGAATGCGAGTTTGAGCTATGAACGGAGCTGTGGTTGTGAGAATTTTCTTGAGGTGAATAACTGGTACCTGCAGTGTGGAGAAAAACAAAAGTTTGTTCACATTTCGTTCCATTAGCCATTTACTCATTTTCCAAGCATGTCTATATATGAAAGTAACAGCATAATACTGTATAACAACTGATCCAACAACTTCAGTTTTAATTGTTGTAACCATGCCACAGTTGTGTAGTTACCTTCTACACAATAGATCTGCCACTGCAATAGGTAAAAGAACAAGTGTAGCAAATAGATGGCATGACTCTAGGGCTGCAACGATTCGTCAATGATGTCGACTATTAAATGTGGTCGACCAGAAATTTTGTGGTCGTCTAGTCGTATATTATTTTAAGCAACATGATGAACGCCATTCAATTCATTAGAATACATGCAAATAAAGTTGCAATGCACCACCGGAAACGTAAGGGGCAATAGCCTGCACCATCTGCGTCCATATTGAACTGAACACTGAAGAAGTTCAATAGCAATAGCAAAGTCGATGCAGCAGCAACGATGGCTGAAGCAGAGGTGCATAGTGATGTTAGCGTGAGACCGCGAATGTCTAAAGTCTGGGAGTATTGTCTGGAAAATAAAGAAAATAAACACGTCAAGTGCACTATCGGGAGTTTTGGCATCCAAAGTCCCGGAGGGGTAAGTTGTTCTCTTTTTTTAGCCTACCTTTCAAAAAATGCACCTCTCAGTATAAAGTAACAATAGCTAGGCTACTTTAAGGCCCCTTTCTTAAAAGATGATGTTAATTTCGTTTACACGTACCAGGATATCCAAAGCCGATGACGACCGTCATGTTACGGTGCTAAAACTGTGTTTCACCTTTTCACGGGTCTGAGGAACACCCGGAGTTTTTCAAAGTAACGTTAACGTACTATTATATGCATCACTAGTGGACACATTGCTTCTAATACTTGTCACAAAGCTCAATACACATAAAGATACACTGGTTTTCAGTGAAATCCAATTAATACCCAATTTTGTTAAAAACGGGAAACGTAGCAAATAAATAATCGATAATCGCTGACTAATCGAAAAATTAGATTATAGATTAGTCGACTACAAAAATAATCGTTAGTTGCAGCCCTACATGACTGAACCTCTTTTTAAAGTCATTTTCTCAGGTTCTTCTGCTCATGTATTATTGTAGCCATAAAAAGTTCTATCACCAGATTTTAGTGCAAAGCGACAGAATAGAGTTGAAAGCTACAGCAATGAACATGGCTCAGTCATTTGTTGTCTCAGCCTTTTGGTAAGCAGTTCCTTAGCACTCATCAGGAGTTATGCATATAAGCCACTCAAACTTTAAGTTGCCCTCCATGTAGAACTCCTGACCATTACGTTTGGTGCAGCTGTCCACACTCAGCAGCAAAGTGTTAGCAGAAAATGTCCTTTTTCAACAATAACAGAGAAACACTACCCTGATTTGGAGAAATGGTCCTTCCTACCTCATTAATTTACTCTCCATTTTGCATAATTCTGGTCTTCACCAAATTCTGAGACAGCCACGAATGCTGTGCTATGCTTACTTGGAAATATCTAATTGCCAAGTCTGAGTCAAATGGAGCTTAGTTGTGAGAGTAGCTGCCTGCTGTGGCTGGAAACAGGATTGATAGCAGCAGGGAGTCAACCACAACAATAAAGCTATTGGCCAGAAAAACCAAACAATTCCATGTACCTAGAGATGTGGGTGACTTTAAAGTTAAGTGATCATTCTATATGGGGACATCACTACAAGGAAAACCTTCACACTGATCTACGATGACATTATATACGAGTGAAGCTTAAAACTTACATAGAGCTCATTCTTATTTACATTCTTGCACCCATATAGGTTTACAGTTTTCATTAACAATCTGAAAATAAAAAAAGAGTAATTCTATTTAACATCTGGTATTTAATTCCATCTCTAATAATCTTATAACAAACAGACATCCGCGTACAGGCGTGAGATGTACCAACATTTACTGATGACACATCTGGGACCGAATTACATAGCCCAAATTCAAGGTTGGTTCAGTTGCGGTGTCCCTAAGCATGTTAAACCACAACGTATGAATTTTCAATTCATTATTATTTTTAATAAAAAAATAAACATTTCAGCTGCAGCTCATTTCACTCAACTCTGTGCCTAGCTGTGTCCATCTCCCACATGGGAAGAGAGAAATGTGAGATCGGATCACAAGTGAACAATGGAGTAATGTTCTACTGCTAGGTGTAACATAAGCTATAGGAAGTTGTACACTTGTGACTGGATCACTCAAGACATATTGTATGTTAATACCAGATTAATGTTGACCAATTTGTCATAAGAAAACAACACTAAAACTTTTTCAAAGGAGTCACCCAATTTATTATACGTGTGTTTTACTAATACTATTAAATAATCATAGTTTACACAATTAATGGTGACTCACTACACCCAAATGACATTTTACTCATTAACACTGCATGTTAATATTGGCCTGTGGTGTTGCGTAATGGACACTGTTTATTCCAAAAACCTCACCCTTACTGGTGCATATAATAAAAGCATAAGAAAGAAATTAGCTTTCTAAAAAAACAGAGCCAACGTCTAAAGCATCTGACACACCACCAACCTCAACTATCTAAAAATAGTATAGTGCAAAATTTTGTCTTTCAAAGTCTCAAAACAAATTCTAATAACTTGTAATTGGTATTCCTCTGGGTCATATCCCCAACTCCAGACAACAAAATAACCAACCCCACAGGCATCATCTCTAACAGGCCTCTCTGTTAGTATACCCTCAGTTGTTTTGTAATTTCCGTGCCAAGAGAAAGATCCTACACACCCAACAGTTCAACGTTGGTCCTCCAAATGTGCCAGCGTATAACTGATTAAAGAAAAAGAGCTACACAAATAATTGTTTCCCAAACACTGCTATCAACACAACCTAAGAGTTAGCTAAAAAATGCTTTGTCATTAACCACTGTTTTGTGACATACAGCAATTAGACCAAATGCCAACTGATCATGATTTTATAGATAACGTTTGTCACGTTTATAATCTCAATGAGGAAATCACCTTCCTTCCCTCGTCTATACAGTTCTACTGAAAGCCACTGGAAATGTATTATTTTAAATTAATTCAGATATAAACCAAAGACAAGGGACATATTCGCTCAGTCCCTCAAACAAGATATTTCCAGCAACGCCTAAATGCTTGGTCAGTTTATGTAGAGTCCCTGTACATGCGAGTGCAACACAATTTCAACACATTCATACACACATCTTGTGCTGTGGCTTAAAATTTTAGAATACACAATGTTTTTTAGTTTTTGACACTACCAACATTTATGATCTTATAAATTTTAGCTTTTGCTTTGTTAAAACAAGACTGCAACAACTACAACAGAATAATTCCAACCTTACAGTATAAATATTCATAGAGTAGTTTGTACTTTTTAAGATGTAAAAAATAACAGCTGCAGAGATTCAGTGGTGCACTGATAGGTTTACAAAAAAAGACCTACTCCTATATGAGATATGACAGCATCATGAGTAGCCATTAAAAACGCAAATGCTATTTAATCTAAACCCAAGATATTCCTAATAACCAGAGTTTCTCACCTCCATCCCTTTCTCTGGCCCGATGTGTGTGGACAGCCTTTGCTCTACTGTGCCCTGAGTTGTCGATGTGTTTGTTTTCAGGGCTGTCAGACCTCCTGAGCATTTTGCAGGGAGGGGTGACATCTGAGGAGTCCCGCATCTTTTCATGTCGGTGGTCCCCTCCTGGATGGCTCTTGGATGAGTATTTGAGAGTCTGTAAACACACACACACAAACCTCTACCTCACTACAATCTAGTGTGTACTGTGATTTCTTCCTTTTGTTACCAGGTCTCTCAAACCAGTTTTATCCTCTTCATTGACAGGCAAAGTGCATATGCATGACATATGTAAAAAATTAAGGTGTAGTTTATGGAGCTTATCCAATTGCAGTAGCTAATTATGATTTCGGACACAAATTTAACTAGCATTATCATGTAGCACATTAATAAACATTTTTAACATTGCTAGTATGACTGTTGACACGTCTCTGACTTCAAAACATTCAATGTATCTTTAGTGATGCATTTGTAAAATCTATACATGAAGGAGTACACAAAATTTCAGAAAAACGATCCTTTGACAACTTTATTTCCTATTAACTGTGTTTAGAGCTTAAATTCATATATTTGTTAGCAGTTCACTTCCAGAATACTTTGATGTTTCGAGAAACTAGCGAGGAATATGCTTAAAATGACAGACTGCGGTGAGGCCCTAATCGGACTAGCTAGCAGGCAAGCTAACAGTAACAGGCTATCATTAGCTTTGAGCTGCAATAAAACTCGCCTGCACCCTTTTTCCAAAACAGTCGAACTCGACGGATATATTCCATCTGTGGTGTCTTTATCTTACAATCCTCACGCTAAGTAATGTTTGCAGCGACCGTGTGGCACATACAAACACATTCATTTACTTTTCACATTATTTTCCGCACTGACTGGGGCCTGTTATGCTTCGCAGAAGCCTCAACTGGAGTGTCCATTTTAATCTTATTTGCTGCTAGCAAGCTAGCAGGCTACGGTTAGCTTACAAGTACCTGATAGGGCTGAGAATCTCTTCGGTCACACCTGCAAATAAAACAGAAACAGTCGTAAATGATACTTCACATGGCAATGCTGAGAAATAGCTAGTCGTGCTACAACAGCGGAACGTCCAAGTTTCTAGACACTTATTTTGGTTTCAGTAAAAATGGCGGATTGTCAAAGCGTAGCTACGAGGAAAGGAAAATCTGAACAAGTAGCGTTAAAATAACTGTTTACCCATCGCCGAGTCTCGGTTGTTTCCTTGCATACATTACCATCAATGCCGTGTTAGTGTGTTTAGAGTGGGATGTGAAAGACTGATAACGGTACTGTTTTTTCGTACGGATTCTGCGACCTGAAATCGTCAATTATTTCAGCCTAGCTTATGGGTATTTCAATGCTATTGGCAGCACTGGTCGTAAGAGCGCCCTCACTCAGTCCATCTCCCACTCAGACACACAGCGTCTCCAACTGCCGAGAGAACGTAGCAGCAGAGCTGCGCTCATGGTTGCCAGATATCAGGCAGGCGCTGCTACAGGAAACCCGTCATGAACTAAGTAGTACCGACAACCCATACTGGAAGCACGTAATTATCTTACTAATAAGAACTCTGTTATCGTTAAAACACACACACGGTCTCTTATATTAGATAAATACATCTACTTTATTGATCCTATTTTGTGTTACAGCAACAAGGGATCAGGCGGGGAACATATCCCAAAAATAAAGTTATTAAAAAATAAAATCCACTAAATACATGATTAATAAACACTAATAAATTAACAATTGCTTGGTAGTAACATTCTTGGCAGCACGGTGGCGCAGTGGGTAGCGCTCGTGCCTCACAGCAAGAAGGTCCCTGGTTCGAATCTCGGTTCGGGGGATCTTTCTGTGTGGAGTTTGCATGTTCTCCCCGTGTCTGCGTGGGTTCTCTCCGGGTACTCCGGCTTCCTCCCACCGCCCAAAAACATGCATTGTGGGGGTTAGGTTAATTGGCCACTCTCTAAAATTGTCCATAGGTGTGCATGTGAGTGTGAATGGTTGTTTGTCTGTTTATGTATTCTGTGTTGGCCCTGCGATGGACTGGCGACCTGTCCAGGGTGTACCCTGCCTCTCGCCCGATGTCAGCTGGGATCGGCTCCAGCCCCCCCCGCGACCCTTAACAGGAGTAAGCGGTAGAAGATGAATGAATGAGTAACATTCTTGGTTAGTGTCATATAAAAACGAAAACGCGAACCGTACCATCCCAGTATCGTAAACAAGGTGGGTATAGTGCAAACCTGGCAACCAGCACCGCAACCCAAATCTCCACCTCCCCCGTCCGATGGTAACATCCGGGAAACACTGGCTGGAGTCGAACAGTCTAAAAACTTATAAACCATGTTGACATGGGCAAACTGTCATTATCATGTCAACAACTAAACTATTAGTTTAGTTATTAGTACTATTTGACAATACACACACAGTTAACTCACAGCCAGACGCCAGAGACTTCATAATGTTTTATAGGCCAATGCAGGCAGTAACTTGTCCTCTTCTGCCATCTAGTGGTTATAATTTGATATCACAGATAACCTTACCTTTATTAATTATTTGAAGCTGAAACATGCAGGCTTGTCAAAGATCCATAGGCCTGAAAGAGCAGTAATTGCATGATAGAGCAATAGTGTACAAATATAACAAAATACATCATATGACACTTAACTAAATCCTTAAAAACAGTACTGAAACAGAAGTTTGTCAGTTAGGACATGTGCTCAGTACAACAACTATTAGTCTACACCTGAATAGGAAAAGGTTGAAAGGGTTGTTTCATTTGTACAGGGTGTGTATCTGACAGAAGAGGGCCGCTGCGCTGGGCTCAATTGTTCCTGGACAATAAACCCCACATCATATCCCAGGCCAAGGACAAAAGATGCTGCAGTTCAGCGTTTTGGCGCACAACACATGTTAATGTGAGGACAAGCGGGAATGAAAGGGGTGCTGCTATTATCATTGTGTTTTTGGAACCTGTTCTGGTCATTCTTGGTGACATAATATACGATGATATTTTGAAAGCAGTAGTATACGAGTCCATTACTAGTAGACATTTATGACCTCTGACTAGAAACAAAGTGTTTGTACAGCAGTCTTAAGCATCAGTGAGTTGAAATTAGACCTACACTGCCCTCCACTGGGCCATTAAAGAAGTCTTCGTGCTGTGGATATTTAATTATATTTGGGAAATGTTCAGTTCAGTGAGTGACGCTGGTTTTACAGTGGGGTGGAATATAAGACAAAACAAATGACTGACTGAAATCATAAAACAGCTCTCAGTTATCCAGCGTCCAATGTTTATTTCTCTATTAGTTCTTCATATCACAAAAAGTCTTCTATGATCCGTATAGAAACTGTACACAAAGCAAGGCACTATACACTGTAGGGTTTAAAAATCAAATACATTTCATCATCACTCTCTCTTCCTTAAATCACACCTTTTGTTCTCCTAACTGAAACAATAACAGCACTAAATGCATCCACAGGAAGCTGCATCATTTGAATTGTAAGTGGCAAATGGTGAACTGTACAAGACAGAATTCCTGTAATATCCAATATTAGTTAACATACACACTAGTAGACACAAACCTCCATTTTTCATACAGTTTATTTCACTAGTTCAGTTCAGTAAATACTCATGAGGTTAAAAGTCCTATATAGATTTGATATAAATATAAATTATTTGTAATGCATACATACAACATACATACAAGTATAACAGAGTCTGATGTGATGTGTGATGAACAGGTTTACAGGCCTGCTCCCACTCTAATAGCATGCACTGCTGACAAAGTAAGGGCACTGGTTGTCCTGCGTACTGTACATCTGTACATACATTAATAAAGTGTCAATTTAACTATTACACATTCGCTCTTAGGTGTATCTGCCTATATGTTACACACCTACTTCAATGACCATAACACCAACACAATAAGTGGATGAGGCAGAATCATCTGCAGCATGAGCTGCTGGCAATCCTGTCAAATGCTGATAGCCTCTACTATGACTTTCTGACTCCTGTCCTTCATCAAAGATCCATTGCTAGGTTATCTCAGGAGAGGTTTGGTTATATTTGAAAAAACAACAACATCTCTGTGGCTTTCTCTGGTGCATGGAGATCAGCTCGCTGCTTCAGTGGTTTAAAAAAGTCCTTTGGCTTTCTTCAAGTTCACCTGTTTCCAGATGGGCAAACCACCATACTCCTCTCTGGTCATCTCCAGGGCTTTCTGTGGGACCAGCCGTGCACACAGTCAGCATGAAGCACACACTATTGTAACAGGAGTAGTTTACCATTCAAACAGTTCAGTATTTCAAACCAACAAATCCTGCAGCCGGCGCGGTGAGGAATGAGCAACCTCTGAGTACACACTCATGCATCAGTGAGATTAAAAGTAAACACTACTCTCCTGTTCCAGTAAAAACCATCTGTTTCAAGTCTGATTAAGATGTTGTGTTTCCAGGATTCAGTGCAGCGTCCACACCAGCTTGCAAACTGTGAGCGAACGACATGCTGAGAACTTCGATGTTTTAGCGAAAGTAAATGAAACATTAGTAAGGTACAGATGGGAGGAAATGGATTATGTGCGACAGAGTTGATATAAGGAGTGAGGAAGCTGTGCAGTCAGTCCAGCTCATCCATGCTCAACTCAGACGACTCACCTTCCCATAAGCCCCTACACCCTGGAGGGTGGAATGAATAAAATAGGTAAATTCAGCAACAAACAGTAGGATGGAGAAAGGATATAGAACATGATGAGGGAAAATGCATAAGGCTGCAGATAGAAAAGCAAAAAGAAATAAATGAAGGAAGTAAAGTTATCAAGGTTAAGGGTCAACTATCAGATGTATGTATACATTAAATGCTCACACACAGGAGATTAACTTGCATATGTTTCCTGAAAAGTTAATTCTGACCACAACTAATCCTAACACTTAACCTAGTACACACACAGTAACTACTGTATGAATCAATTGCAAATACATTGTACTGATCCTGAATATGCTCAAATAAGTAATAATTCATAGTAATTCATAATAAATCAACACATCCCCCAACCATTACTATGAATTTTAAAGATTAGAAAATATGTTAAATATGTTAATGATTGCAGTTGAATTGGGACTGGGAGCAAAAGACAGGAAATTCAGAGAAAAAGTCAAAAAAAAAGGTAAAGTAATATCATACACCGATATCACCTGGTCCCCTGCTTACTTTCACAGTCAGTGATTTAATAGTCCTTTTTATGATGTAAAAAAAGAAAACTGTACTGTAATGTCTAAAAAACTATAAAAGATAAGTGACAGACTGTAGTCAACAGGCTCCTACCTCAAAGTCCTCCTCAGACAGGTAGACCTCCAGGCGGAGAGGGTCCACTCCCTCAGGCAGTGGCCGGGCCAGAAGCTCCACCAGGGGGTAAGTGGTTTTGCACAGTCTGGCCAACACATCCTCTACCAGGATAATCTGGTTACACACCTCTGCCTCCTACGAGCACACACACAAACACTGTGTGTTCAACTTAAAAGCAAAAAGAACCCAGACACCTGGATATTATATAATAGATTTATTAGGGAAAATCAATACAGGGGGTCCTCGTGTTACGACGGTCGCGAGATACGACGTTTTCGTGGTTACGACACATTTCCCATGAACTTCCTTGTTTCGGCTTAAGCGGTTTGCCCCGTAAATATGTACAGACTTCGCACAGGAACTAGTTGGTGCCGGCTCTCCAACACCTCCACAGCTAGTCTACTCTGCATTGTGTTTACTTATGTGAAATGGACGGCTGGCGGGGGGTGCAGCGGCAGCCGGTAAGGAGATGCACACGGACACAGATGGGTTCGGGATCGTGGCGATACCGTAGGTTTATTCACAACACAGGGTCTACACGGTTGATATCAGAAATCTAAAGGAAATGCTCATTACACTCACGATATCAACCCCTACGGTGTGTCAAGAGGGTCAAGAGGGACAAAAGGCAATTCACCATAATAAACTCTTATTTTAGCGGGGTATTATAGCGACATCTAGTGGCACAACTTATTATCTACATACGAATACATACATATGAATGTATGTTCCGACTAACGTCGAAATTCGGTTACAACACTTTCTCAGGAACAATCTCCATCGTAACACGAGGACCCCCTGTATATGACATTGCGGCTCTCACATGGACTGAGCTGTTTGTACACTGAGTGCATGTATTTTAGTTTATAATGGCACAACCATGAGTAGTACTGCCTCATATCAGATAATGTGGCTCGCAGCAATCATGACTGAATGTACACACCCTCTCGGTGATCTCAGCGATGTCCTCCCTGTGCTCCCAGCTGGGGAACATGTTGGTGAAGGTGAGTGGCTCCAGACCAGCATGGATCAGATACGCTTTTGGAGGCTTCTTCTCATTCTTCTCTGAGGGAATTGAACAAGAATGGGTCACGATAAGACAAAAGCTGCAGTATGATGTGAGGTTTCATGCTGCTCAGATATAAGGACTGGGGGAAATGTTTTTCATATAAATATTATGTATAAATATTTCGTAACATATATAACATAGCACGCATGCAAACAGGCCCGCGCGCACACACACACACACACACACTCATGTAGTAAAAATATGAACATTGTGGCCTGTTCAAGTCAGCAAATACAGACGATTAAGTGCAATACCTTGACAGTACTGCAGCACAGTCTCCATGGCACACTTCCTGTCGCAGTCCCAGCGGATTCGGGCTGAGCCGGTGCTCTCAGTGTCCTGAGGCCACCAGCCCTGCCACAGGTACACCTCATGATGGTTGTCCACCAGGAACAGGGCTGGACAGAGACAATAGGACACGGGATGATGACGCACACACTGACATAAATATTTTCACAAGGAATACTAGACAAAAACAACTCTTTTGTACCATACATTATTCACTGATTTAACCTTTTCACTCCAAGCTAGTTTGTATTTTTATATTAATCTCCCCTGAAATTCCTTGGTTTCTGGATGCAACCACAACAACAAAAATATGCCATTTAAGCTTATGTTACTATTAGTGATTATTGTTGGCCTAATTTGTTATTATATGGCAGAGAGACTTCATGCAAAATGCTTGGAAATATTTTTGGAAGTCTTATTTTTAGAGTACGACAGTGAAAGAGGTCTCTTTGGTTCTAAACTATTTTGTAACTCAAAATTAAATGGTTCAATCTGAAAAACATTACAAGCATTGAAACGTAGCTTTGGAGCTGGACCTTTTTTCTTTAATTTGATAATGCATCCTGTTAGTCCCCCAGTATAGCTGAGCAGTAAGATATTTATTTATACTTTATTGGTATTTATTTACTTTTAAGAATTTATATTTAAAGATGGTGTCACCACTTGTGTGTGCGCATATGTACCTGGCTGGGAAGCCACGTACAGATCCTCCTGTAGGAAGGGCATAGAGTTGACCTGCTTGGGGTTTCTGGCTGGGTAAAGAAACTCCACAGCTGCAAACTCCCCTGAACTGCTGCTCAACTGGTAGAGACGAGGGGTGAAGTTAAACCTGCCTGGGTCTGCGGGTCAAAGGTCAAAAATTCCACACATAAATAAATAAAGACATTAGTAGAGTGCACTTTTCACACCCTGTATCTGTTTGACATACAGAAAAGACATACGATCTTATACTTGGATATTTCCTAACCTTGCAGCATGCAGTCATATGCTTTCCTGTCTCTCCGCCTGAGGGCTTCCCAGAATCCTGTGGGCTCCGCTCCCTCGTCACATTCCCGGATGGTCACATTGCTGCTGCTGTGGAGGCCTGTCTCCAGAGGACAGCTGCACAATGACAACATCACAATGATAAGTACAGCAAATCAGATCTGGCTTAATAGTAGAGGGTTTTACAAGGTGTCCAACAGATTAATTACAATCTAAAGATCTTTTTTCATTTAATTTAAGGCACGTTTCCACGCACTGTTCTTTGATCTTGTTGGCGGCGGTGTGTGCCACCTTCCGCGTGTGCGTCTGAGACTTGCAGCCGTGCCACAGGTAGATGAGAGCTTGGCTGACGCTCAGCAGCACCATGGAGACTCTGGAGCGCAGGCTGCTGCAGTGACAGGCGACCTCCAGCAGGTGGCCCTCCAGCTCCACCTCTCCCCGCACACAGTACAGACGCCAGTCATCTGAAGAGGACAGCAGCACAGTGAGTAAATATATTTTACCTCATGGGAGTTGTGTTTTCAGTCACACTAAAATAGAACTTAAGTGTAACTTTAGACAAAAGCGAAATCACCACACATTTAATGAAAACTACAGAGCTTCTTTCAGTAGGAGTATTTATCCTTTTTTTAAAAATGACGTCTGAACGTCTGAACCTACTCTGTGAGTTTTCCTCCTCCTCTTCTCTCTTCCCCGAGTGGACAACCATCCCTCCTTTGAAGCACTGCAGGAAACATGGCGGCTCCTTGCCCTGCAGGACCTGAACCTAGGGGAAGATCAGGTGACACACAAGGAGTCATCCCATCTGCACACAGTGAGATACACACAAAGAAAACCGGCGATGTGTTTTGTGCACAGTACCTGTGCTCCTCGCTCTTCGTCCAGTTCCACCGTCATCAGTGCCGATGTTCCTTTCTCACTGACGGTGGAGTTGCGTCCCTGCCAGAAGAAGTAGCAGCACCTCTCCTTCCCAGGCCCTGCTGTCTTCACCTGCTCCGGGTTCTGTCGCTTCCCAACTGATGGCACACAGTTCGGAAAACACACACTAATGCAAGAGTGTGACCGAATACAAACCTGGAAACATACCTGTGTGGACTGATCTAAACACTGCAGCAGGAAACCATCACTAACCTGCAGTGCTGACCATGTACTTCCACTTCACCACGTAGGTGTCGCCCTCGTGGAACTGGCCAATGCTCTGGCGTGGCAGGCGGCTGTAGTCGAACTCCAGGATGTGCCACACCTCCACTGCTACTGTGCTGATCTCATGGCTCCGCCAGTCCTCTGCCTCCACCAGGCCGTAACCCCGCCCCACATTGAAGCCATCCAGTATGGAGCAGACAGGTGTCTGAGTGAGGGGCAGCATCAGGGAGGCATCATATGCACGGGGATGGTCAGAGGTCGACTGCTCCTGTTGTGGAGTGAGAGAGACAGATATGTATCGTATCCTGTGCATAATTCACTATGTCATATTAGGGGTTTTACGTGTTGGAGCATCTGGATACCTTTTGATCAGTGACGTGGTTGTTGTTGTTCTTAGTGGGGCTGGGTGTTTTCCTGGAGTCGCTCCAGTCCAGAAACTTCTCTTTGAACAGAGTAGTTTCATTGTGTTGAGTCAGTCTGCCGAACACTGCCCAGTCAGGTCGGCCCTGACCTTTCCTACAGGTGAACAACAGAACAGAGCGTCTCAATGACACAACACAGGATATGTTTTAATTGCCATTTCAGTATAAGCTACAAATAAAAAGAACAAATGCATTCAATGAAAGAATGAAAGAATTAACTGAATAAGCAAAGGCAAAGAGCCTGTGTGTCAATAATGCCTGCATGTGAATGAGCTACACAGTGAGTATCTAATCAGAGTGCCGAGCTGCACTGTGTGTTTCCATACTTGGGGATGAGTGGGTTACACTCTCCTGGGTCAAGCGGGTTGATGTCACAGTTTGTGTAGTCGAAGGTGCCGTTCCACAGGTGCTTGGCCAGCTGGAAGGCCACTTTCCTCTGTGCCAGGGTCACTTCCTTCCCATGCCATATGTACATCTCACTGCCAAAGTCAAACACCAAGACCTGCACAGGACGCAGACAGAGAGAGGAGAGATGACTATCAACAACTATCATCACCAGTAAAGCTGCGTATATTGCTGTCTCGCATATGACCACAGGGGGGAACCAATGTTTAACATGATATACTGTTACACATGCTGGTTTTATTAACATCCAGCTTTACACATTCAGCTATTTAAAATGTTTAAAGTTTGTCTAAAAGTTAATTTGTCTGACCTCTTTGGGTTTGAGCAAAGAACACCGAGGCATCTTGGCCCAGAAGTCATCATCTGGGACCAGTCTGTCATCCATCAGGCGGTAAATGCAGTTTGTCTCCACAATGGCGCCTTCATACAACTCATCTTCATCTGGTGTTCCTGCAGCTGCGAGGAGACGGAGAAGGTCACCGTTGCATTCAAGGGTTGTAAGTTTTGCTTAATTTCTCCAGTTTTTGTTAAAACTCCTTACCCTGATAACTTTGCTGCCCACCCACACTCTTCCAGAACTCCTTGGTGGCATGGCTGTGTGTGTTGACACCCTCCTCGATGAACTGGACATAATTAGCGCGACAGCCCAAGTCTCTTTTGCTCTGGATGAAGTTGGCCAACTCTGCAGCCTGCCAAAACCAAGCAGAAATACAGTCAATAAATGTATCGTGTCTCTCTGTGGATGAGTTCAATAAGAGAAAACAATGAAATACAGTTTATAACTGGAAACCCAATGAAAGCATCAGTGTTTTTTTTTTAAAGATGGAATTTCTTTTTATTGGAAAACATGTAAACAAGTTAAATCTGTCATCTGTTTTGGTCAACTATCTATGAATTGAACTAAAATAGCTGTTATTTCATTACATGGGCCATTACTCAGAGCCAGAGTCAGATTGAGGTCAGCGCGATGTTCAGCCAATCAGAGGCCATCAACCAGTCAGAGCTTTGAACAATGGCCTTGTTTTGTGTCAGTTTCCTGTCACAGTCCCACTGGTAAACACGCACGCACGCAAGCACACACGCAAGCACACACACTCTTTTTGCTTTGTCCTCACACATCTCTTCCTTTACTGTGCCACTACATCTTCCTCCCATTGCTGTGTTTACATCCTGCATGTGAAACCTGCCCCACATAACAACATCTCTACTCCAACTGTGGCGTGATTCATACTGCCATGTTTTTTTTATGTTTTCTATTTTCTATTCTATTTTGAGTAAAAAGACAGACAAACCTTGTTCCTCTCAATGACGTTGGCAAACTCTCCGGTCCAGATGAAGCAGTGGTGTGGGGTGATGAGCAGGAAACAATCGCCGCTGTTTAGCGAGGACGCTCTGGGCTCCACTAGCCTGGTCTGGACATGCCTTCGGCCTGGTATTACATACAAATACACAGACAGGTGGTTCCTCAGTGTCACCTCTGTTTATCTTTAGTTATTGCACCATGGAGAACCAAAATGCTCCGACATCACCTTTAATTTGACTATGTACATGTATTTATGTACCCACTGAGACTGGTACTGCTATAACGCAACACAGCCACCATCAGGTTACCACTTTACAAAGTGGCTTCCCTACTACTTCCCTTCCCTAACTACTCCCAAATGCCCCCCCTACGATTTACACATTGTGGGGTCTGGAGGGAAGGATCAGGCCAGCATAGAGCCACAGCTGTCACCACCAGACTTGTGGAGGAGGTGCAAAGACACAGAAATAGACCAACTCCTATCTCCCCTTTTAGATATCCTCTGGAAAGGACACCGTTCAAGCAGCATCCTCCACAGCTTTGTGTAAAACAGCAGCTATCTGCTTTTCTGTCCTCTGGAGCACTTGAATGAACCTTCAAATAAAACTGAGTGGGGGTTAAGTAAGTGCCTGTGTAGAACTGATCAAATGACTGCTCTTTACTAATTTAAAGTGCTACTGATCATACGTCTCTGAGAAATGCATGTGCATCCATCTGTATTGGTAGGTGCACACTACAACTACACTTCAGTCTCATCAAAGCTCACAGTTAAAATGTATTTTATTGTCATTCAGACCATACACTCCCCTTCAAAATATAAGGACCCTGCAAATAGATATAATAATTTAAAAAAACCCTGTTGTGTGGGGGGTGCACCTGTTTGTGTACAGTCAAAGAAGCCTGTCAAATCAGCTGACCTTTGACCTGCAGGAGCATGAGTTTCTTGTAAGGCACAGCGCTGTTGTTGGACATCTGCTCTGAGATGCTGACACTGCGGAGGTTGACATTGCTGAAGTTCTCCTTGCTGGCGAGACCAGCCAGAGCCACCTCGGAGAGACCAGAGGACTTCTGGTTCACTGCATTGAACAGAGTCAGAGAACAAACATTATAATGATTCAGTCATTATGTATGAAACCAAGAGACTGATTCTGAGCATGTTTAACATGTAAACATCTGAGGGTCTAATAGTCTAACACGAGGAATAGTATTAAAATTAGTATTTGTGTTGATTTGGAACTAACATCTGCATCCCTGAGCCTTTTCATCTTATGTATTCTCCAGCCTCTCATCCAGTCTCACTCACTCTTCTCAGCCTTCATCCTCTTGCTCTCCAGCAGGCCCACGTTGAGCCTCTGCTCCGTGTACTCTTGTCTGATGTCCTCCCTGGCAGCCAGCATCTTCAGTGGGTTCCTGGATGACTGGACATTACGCGCCGGACGCACTGCTCTCTTGTGCTGCACCATCTCAGATGTCAGCCTGAAAGGGGGTCAGAGGTGAAGGGTTACGATCAACAGGAAAGCATCTTATTAAAATTTGAAGGTTGTTAATTAAAATAGACCTCTTACTTTGGCACCTGGGGACCGAAGATGGCATCAAAGTCGTCGTCTATCTCCATCTTGTTGCTAACAGCGGGAAGCTCCTCCACTTGGCGGTAAAACTTTGAGAAAGTTTCATCTTCGAGGGTCATAACTTCCTTTACCTTCTTCTCTGTCACTGAGATGGTAGCCTCTGGCAGACCAGACCCTGGGAGGTGACCAGACGTGCACGTTTCAGGATCATACAGTGACCAGGACTCATTTAGCTTACTGCTACGGTCAAGCTGTGACATTATATCTGCACACACAGAGCTTGTGTAGTGTGTGATGAACATGCAGACGTCACACTGGACAAGACTGACCTTTATTGTTGAGCTTGCCAAGGAATGATTCAAGTTTATCCAGCTTCCTGTCTGACTCCAGGTTCATGTCTGGTATGGCCTTGATCTCTGCACACACATGCACAGGCACACACACCTATTATAGCTATAAATCTCCATTGTACTTCATTCTAATCCAATTGTCGTGTCACATTTGTGATGCCAATGTTTAAACAATGGATGTGATGAACAGGTACACAAAGTCACAGTGAAGTCCTCTCATGCATATTTACAGTTAACCCTATCCAATGACTGTTATTCTATTAGCCTTTGTAACCTAATAGAAGTCTCAAAGCGACGAGAACCAAATTAGTGTGGATGTCATTGGTGGATTTGGTGAGAATGATGCGTTGTTTATACAGTGTAATACAAAAAAGTAGGGATACACCTTCAGTGTCAGACATCTCCTCCGTGTCTTTTGAAAGAAAAACAAAGGTCATCAGTTACAAAATGTCTAAATAAGATCTGACCAATATCAGAAATCAGACATTAAATTAATAATTGATCAGATGTAATATTTGCTTGGGAAAATGTGTGTCTGTTACCGGATGTGGGTGTAACAGCATCATGTCACTAAGTCTGATCTCTTCAGTCTTCACTAAAATATAGTCGATGGCTCTGCCTGATAACACTGTGACACAACAGCTCACCAGAGGAACCTGCTGTGCAGCTACATGAAATAATATAAAGTTAATGTAAATGAGTGAGAAAGGACTGACCTTCCTGTGGTTTTGAAATAGCGGGGCTGCTGTTCTTAGGTTTGGATGGCACTGTAGACTGGAAGGCAGAAGGGGAGGCCAAACCTGATGAAGCAACACAGACAGTCATTATGATCCAAACAATGAATATTTTCCTTATGCTTGCATTAAAGTGCCCAAATGTTTTGGCCATTTACAGCATCATAGTTTTAATCTGCAGGTCCACAATATGTGGAATGTTATGTGGAATGTGGAATGTTCAACATATGTAGTATTTGTGTCACGCTGTTCACTGGTGCAGCATCTTTTTTAACTCTGTGTCTCTGACTCGGGTTTCGCTCTCATTGGTAGGTCTGCTCTGATTGGTCAGCTGGTGGAGCAGAGCTGATGAGAACTGCTCATTGGTAGCTGCTTTTGGACTAGTTACTATGAGTGACACCTTGCACATTATGGTAATTACTATTGCTATTATTGTGGATCCCTTCTATGCCATTTCCCATTAGCCTTTATCTAACACAACCACAAAAACACAAATCAAACTGCAGAGCAAAAAGGGAGTAGAGTCCAGCCATTAAGTCATTTTTTGCCTGAGCAGAGGCATCTGAGCAGCCATGATGGAGGGAAATGAGACTCATTTTCCCTGAGCTGCTAACAGCCAGCAGGGCTTTGGAGGATTCGGGGCAGGGAGCTGGCACTGAACAGTGTAATTACTTCTCGGAGGTTCTGGGACTGAATGCATGTCAGTATGCGTAGACATGCCTCTGAAAGATGGGGAATGAGAAGTGCAGAGAAGGGAGGTGTGGTCAGTTCGCACTCTAACCTTTCTTCACCATACGTGCAGCCACCGTGAACTGGGTGGAGTCGTTGGCAGCTCCGTGGCCTTTGGTCTTCCAGGCCTCTTCTTGGGCCACAATCAGCTGTTTCCTCTCCTGGATGGACATCTGCGCCTCAATCCTCTCGCTCGCCATCTCAGACTCCACCGCCCTCTGAGGAAGGAGAGACGAGAAGCTGCCGTCACTTGACCGAAGGTTGTAGTTGGACACTGCAATTCAGCGTCACTGGGATGCACCGTGCATTCTCATTACCAGACAGACTGGGCCACATTCAAGCCTGCAGATAATATACACACCATCCTCCTCCAATGCTCACAAGAGACAAGTAAGACAAATGACCGGATACAGTCTGCGACAATCTAAATACTGAGCCACAATACTGTCTCTTGCAGTGCTAAGACACTAGCTGTCTTGTGTTGTTAGAGTAGACAGGTTTGCTTTAACAGTGGGTCACATTCACAAACAGACAGCAATAAAAAAGGAAGGTAGCAAATAAACATAAAGCGCATTCATCTTTACCTCACACAGGAAAACAGCCTTTCACCAGCATCCAAAAAAAAAAAAAAAACGATTTACTGTTTTGCCCTCTGCTGGATGCTCAGGCCTGAGCACCGTCCCATTAGGTGTGTTAGGTTATGCAGCGAAAAAAAGGGATGATGGCAGACAAATCGCTTTAGCAACAAACTATTGAGCAACTGGGTTGCTGTTAGTTTATGAGAAACTTGGCTCAGTATGTGTGCATGAGCTGCCACTCAGCAGTGGGAAGTTGGTTTTGTGGGGTGGGGCTATGTGCCAGAGCGCAGGACACAATATTACAGCACACAGGGCTGGGCGAGTCACCTTCCGTCTCCAGGGGTGTCTCTCATCCACCTGCATGGGTCTGGGAGAGCTGTTGGTCTTCAGAACCAGAGAAGGGGGCAAGGAGAGGATGAGGATTATGAGATACGGATGTAAAAAAAAAAAAAAATCTCCACACAAGCTAAAAGCTGAAGGGGCAGTGGCCATTCGTTCATAATATGCAACACAATAAAGCTTTGGGGAGTGGATTGATAATTGGTGGTCATGGCGGACTGCAGATTATTATTAATTACAATGTGCTTGTGGCAAAAGGCTGCAACTGAGGGAGTAGAACGAATCAAAGATGAAGTCGTTTTTGTGGAGAGACTGTGCCAAACGACCGCATATGAATGTCTGAGTTTGACAGCTTCTTTGTTACAGTAAGTGAACAAAGAAAAAAATGACTGGCCACTGAAACAATGGTGTTTGTGAATTTTGCATTCATTTCAGAGGTCAGTGGTGTAGGCGAGGAGATGGGGAGGCAAGCGAGGGGCGAGCAGCTCCGTACCTGACTCGCTGACTCATCGGGAGAAATGGTGTGAAAAGGAGGCTCAGGAGCAGGAGAGTAGGAAGAGGCAAATACTGGCTCCTATGGAAGCCACAGATGGCAGAAACACACATTCACACACACTAGATTTTATTATGTATTAATAACAACACAATGTCAGACAGTTCAGCCTTTTTAAAGGGTCACTGCACTCAATTTACCAGGAATGTTTAGGGCGGAAAACTTTCTTTCCTCTGCTTGTGGCTGGTGGTGAAAGCTTCATAATGAAAGACCTCCATTTTAAACTGGAGATGTGTAGTGTCAGAGTGATGGCTGTTTATCAGGCAGGAAGGGGAAGGGTCTAATCAAAGACGCTAATGAGTTTCATGATTAAAAGTTCTATAATAGATCCCACTCCAACATTCATCTACAGCACCTCACACTACCAATAAATATCTCTGGCAAAGGTACACTGACTAGAGACAAATAATAGTTCAACTTGAGACGCAAATGTGAAACACTGAAGAGACGGACATAGAAACACAGAAACCACCTCCACACTGAGTGAGACAGAGTAATGATAAGTTAAAAACACCTGCGAACCAAAGGTTGGGTTAAGTAGAGGACCACACACCATAAATACAACACCATCACTGTAAGTGTAAAGAGAACCATCTACTCACAGTACCACCATCACCAATACTAACACATGCACACACACACACACACACACACACACACACACACACACACACACAATGGTGTATTTATCAAAACAGCATGTTAGCATCCAGGAAATGTAATTATGGATTAGAAGTTAAAGGTAAACCATTTGTATCATGAATTGATTTTAAATGCATTTTGTAAATAACACCACACTGTGTGTATGTGTGTATGTATGATCCTGGCCTTGCACACTGGCCTTACCCACAGCTGGTCGGACACAGCAAAGTCATCCATCATCATCAGTGCCTCATCATCCTATGGTAAAGCAACCGGCAGGTGAGAGAGGACCTTTCATTTAAAGGTCCTATATGTAGCCGTGTAGACAGAAAATGTCTGGACTACTACAGTATATTGTATGTGGTGTAACACAAATGGCATATTTATCAAAAACCATGAAACATGTGAGTATATATTTGCTTTGCCCTGGACTTTTTCTTTTTCTTTTTGTATCAGCCACATCTTTGGAGCAGCTCCACTCTGATCTACAACAGTGTGTCCACTGGCTCTGATTAAAACAGGATGAAAAACATCAGCTGACCTTAGCCTGGACCTCCACTTCATTTATCCCCTGGACATGATCAAAAAGTATGTTTTACATCTGATTTGAGTTTTTAAAAAAAAACAAACCAAAAAGGCATCAGCGCAATCAACGCAAATCTCTGCCTCACAGTAAATGAAGTGGAAATGAAATCAGTGCTGGACAAACCCAGATAAGCAGCTGGAAACAAAAACAGCTGTGGCAGGCAGCTGTTGTGAATATATCTAAACAGAGAGGTACATGTACCGTCCACACCCTGCGTGCTCAAACACACAGAGACGAGGTCGACACAGAAACACGCTCAACATGCAGAGGGTGACAGAACGTTTATTTATTTTCAAAAGGTAAAGAACATGCAAGCAAAGACAAAGGCAAACGGAAGAATGAAAGGTGACATGCAACACACAGTTCATTGGAAAGAAACGCTGAAGCCAGACATGACAAAATGCAGAGACTAATATTAATGTTTGTGCGATTTAGCCAAAGTTTCAACTTTAAATATAGCTTTATGTATTGTAGTTTCAGCAACTGCAGTAAATATAATTATATGCCAGAGGAACCTAGGTCTGTATAATATGTTCTGAAATGTACAGCCGCCACTATTCAAATAAAATAATTGAACTACATTTACATAAAAAAATCTATATGTTTGTGGCCTTACATGACAATTTGTGAAATATAACTGAGAAATAATGCGTAACTGATCCAAATACTACAGTAAGTGTACTATTGTCATGAGTGGAATAATAATAGTATAAGCCCAAAACATGCAACAGCTGTTTATGAGACAGAGAAGAAGACAGAAACAGAAACATGGACAATAGACAACCTCTCTGTTTAGAGATATCCTACATCTGCGCAACTGATTATTACCAGCATCTCTCTAACTTGAGATTTACATGTCCCACTATATTTAAGTGTCATGGACATAAAGTAATGGGCTGACACACAGAAGCTTTTCTCTAACGGTCGATAGTGTTTGAAGATGTCAATCTAAGAACTGGAAGCACAACTAAACAAATATGCAGCAGTCATGACTGCAAACATGATGCAAAAGACACAACAGGAGGACTGCTCGTCTCTGCTCTGTCTGTTGTGCTTGGTCAGGAGTGAGTGTGCAGCTCAGGTGGTTACCTTCTTCTTGAAGCTCTGCTCCACCTCCCAGAGCTGAGCCTGCTGCTCGGCCAGGGCGACCTTCACCGCCTCCGGCTTCCTATTGATCCTGCTCCTCCAGTCCTCCTCACCACTCTTCTTCAATAGGGCAACTCTGGGAGGCGAGAAGAAAGACAGTGGGCAAGTAACAATAAAATAATATTCAAATGTTTATTATACTTTACACATTTATTCAAAGTGGTGAGCGAGTGGTGCAGAGCTGGGATTACATAATGCAAGTTGACGAGGTTCGATTATTGAGCAGACACAGCGAAATGGGAGGGGTCAGGGTGCTGACAGTGCCCTCTGCCCCTCTCACAACCAGCCCTCTGTGACCCAGTGAGGGGACGTCCTGTTATGCCACAGGACCTTTCTCCAACACCAACAGCGGAAAACACCAATCACACTGAATATACAGCACCAGCTGGAAGCCGGCTTCAGAGACTGGATCACTTATTACACACCAGTTTGCATGGTTTCCATTACGTCATCAATCAATTCAGAGTGTGATGATGTGTACCACAGTGTGACAAGGTTGTAATTGTGATGTTATGTAATAGTTTCGTTTGATTTACATGTGGATATAGTTTATGTGTAGCCTCATGATGTTATATCTTATTCTCTGTGACACAGAACTTGTAGTAAACAAAAATAATAAACTACACATCAATGAGAAACGCTGTTAACATGCGTCCTTATTAGCATTAATACAATGTGTAGTATATTTTGACTCAAGGCCACATACTGAACACTGTCACAAAAAATATATACTGTATATATATTCCACAGTCAGTTCCACCAAACAAACTGATGAATAAAAACTTAATTAAAAGCTAAGCTTATTAAATAAAACTTGCATATGCTCTTGGTCTCCTGGCCTAAAGTAAATAAGAGCTGATCAGACTCACCTCTCTCTGATGGACATGTGTCTGGCCGTCATCATGTCGCTCAGTTCCTCTCCTTGCTCGGGCTGAAGCGGGCTGGTTATGAGTCCACCGCTGCCTGTGTGTGTATCGGATGCCGGAGGCTGACACACTGTCCTGGTCGAATCGGACGCTGTTCTGGACGTTACCACAGGGGACTCCACCAGCTCTGTGAACACAAAAAGAGTGAATCAAATCAATACCTCCACAGCAACTGCACTGATGTTGACAAGGTTCCTATTGAATCTTGCTGAGAAATGAATGCAGACTGAATGCAGATATAAAAAGTTGACGACACAATCTGGAAATGGAAGTCCAGGATTCCCAGTACAGTATTTCAAAAAGTCCAGTCTCTGATCTCACAGTGGAAGATCAGTTAGAAAAAAGCTGGTTCAAAGTGGCAGCTCAGACAGAAAGGAAACCTGACAACCACAGCCTGAACGTAAGGTCGTCACAGACGACACATAACAGGAAATATGGTTAAATGGTTGCTGATTGAAACTTCATTTCAATCATCTATGACACATTTCACATGAGTTTTTTTTTTTTTACTTTGTCCCGTGTGAACACACACACTTATCAAAACATATCCTCATACATGAACACTACACATAAACTGATAATAAAAGCAATAGAAAAACATACACATTTCTGACAACAGGCATAGTTGTATAGAGGTAGAAAAAAAGTGTCAAATCACTTTTCAGTTCCCTCTCTGTTGATCTCACCTCCACTGATGGCTCTGCTCCTGTGGCCGTCGGTGTAGTGTCCTTCTTCTCTCACATACCCTCTCTGCTCGTGCCTCTCCAGGAGCATATGGCCCTCTGAGCTCTGCCCAGCTCCCTCTCCCCTGCCCAGCTCCACCTCCTGCACCTCCTCCTCCTCCCACCTCCTCTCCTTGCTGGTCTGAGGCTGGGGCAGAGCAGCCTGCCTGACTGCTCCGTCAGGAGAAGGCAGCTTCCTTTTCCCTCCTCCCACATCAACTGCTCCTTCTCCCTGGGTCAGGATCCGGTGCTTGTGTTGGTCCACCGGGTCGTCTGCATGGCGAGCGTCCCTCTCAGGACCAGGAGAGAGGTTCTGGACCCGGGCTGTAGATCTGGTTATGTGGATGTCTCCAGCATGGTCAGAGGATACTGTGCTGCCAGCTCTCAGAGCAGTGGAGGAGGACGAGGAGGGACGGTTCTCCAATCGAGAAGCGGAGCCATTCTTAATCTGTGCAACAGATACAGACAGACGGAGACGGAGATGGAGAGTGGGTCACGGAGGCAGAGAAACAGATCAGGCAAAATGCACATGCACGCAGAACAGAGTGAATCACGCTGAGTCATCACTGCCTGTGTGAATCACTGCACTTCCTGAACATCAGAGAGAGGGCAGCCTTATCAGCCTATCACAAAGCCATGCCAATGACCCCACGGTCTCACAACACAACCGGCTGTAGACAACAACATGCCTCCTCGTACACAATATCTCACATCACTGACATGTGAACGACTAACCTTACATCTATGCTGAGAAACATCAAATGAGAAACAACAGTAAGCCTCCATTTAAAGTGCAAAACTGATGCAAAAGCTCTATAAAGACTCCTTTAACTTTTCCTCTTTGCTCTTCAATTCCATCAATCCTGAAACAGTTACGTTTCCAATAAGCCGATGACAAAAAGCAGCTTTTGTGGTTGTGACAGAGAGCTGAGCTGCTGTCGTCCTCTCTCGCACCACACAGGCGTCTTTGAAGCCCTGAGCCCTGCTGATATATGACCAGGCAGCATCATCCGTCCGCACATCACAGCCTCTTTATTGACACGGGACCGATGATGACGAGCTGAGTCATGACTTTATCAGAAGCTTGGCCATGCACTGCACATTCATAATGAAATCACACATTGTCGAGATGGGTCAGAACGAGATGCCGTGCAGCGCATGATGGTCACGGATACGTGAGGCCATTTCTGAGAAGAGCGCTCCAGCCGCGTCAGCCTCCACTGTCTCAGGCAGATGCATGGTGATTGTTGAGAGGAGCCTTACTTGTAGCTGCTCTACTGGGCTCTCACATAGCTCCTGTTCATCCCTGCTGTCTATGTCTGAGGATTCCTGGAGCAGAAACATGGTTCATGCATTTTCTATTTCGTTAACCGGTTGTACTCGAACTGCTCATTTTTGCACCCTTACTAATAATTTTTGTCAGTACTATATGGCATTGATATTATATTGGCATCATATTTTCTGCACGATACCTTTTTACTGCAGGAATACTGCAAAACTAAACCCCTTTTTCTGCCGAACACTACTGCAACACTCAACACTGACACCAAGAGGTGAGGTCACATCTTTGCTCACAACCAGTTAAATAAAGAAGTGGTGCCAGCTTCCATCTCAATTTACAACAATATAGTTATTTATTAGAATTATTGAAATGTTCTATTACCTTTTGTTTGAGAATCTTTTTTTCATTTGTCTGTTTTCCTGGTCTAAATTTAGGTTTTAAGACCATGAGATACCAGAAATTATTGGAGAATGTAAAGCCTCCTGAGTGAACTTTGGGATTTTAAGTTACATAAATACACTTTTTTGTTGTTCTGTTTTTGTTGTCTGCAAGAGAAAAATAGGGAATGAAAATGTGGATGGGAAAATCCTGTTATTCTACTACCTAAGCAACCTGTTCCTTCATTACCTGCTCCATGTCTCCCAGAGTGATAGGTTGTGTCTGGTAGCGAGCGTTGGCCCGGCGCTGGCGCGTGTCCCCTCTGGTGTGAGTCACCCTGGTCGGAGGCTGAGCCAGCCGGTTGAACAGTGCCATCTTTTCTGCCAGGCTGAGGGTGCAGAGGTCAGGCTCCTCCTGACCCTGACTCCTGTCTTTCACCTCCATTGTGGACACTGGCTTAGAGCTGCGGGCTTCCTGCATATCCTGCACTGACTGTTCCCGGGGGGCTGTGGTCTGCTGTGAGGATGCCTGCAGGCTGAGGGGCGGGTGGCACCCAAGAGACAGAGAGAGTTCTGGTGAGCTTGGACGAACTCATGCAAATAATCATGCACTGCAGAGCTGTGTGACATCAAATATAAAAAGGAGTTATACAGGCAGTGAGTCATGCCCACTACAAGCATAAGCATGACACGGATAAAACACGACTAGTCATTGAACAATTCTGTCATGTAGTTTCGTCCAATCACACAGGAGGGCACCAAAACATCAAAAACACAAATCAACAATTTACATAATCGAGAACAGCTTGTGGGCTCGAGGCTACTTGTCAAAATATCACTCTGGAAATTGAAGTGCCCAGTGGCGCATGAAGAACAAACAGTAAACATGTTAGTCACACACTGTCGGCTGGTGTGAGCACACACACACACATGCATGCAGGCATGTGTGTTGTACCTGTACGGTGGGATAGGGAGTAGGGTGGGGCTAGGGATGCGTGCCACAGCAGTGTGAACAGTCACTGTTTGTGGCACATGTGTGGGGACACTACAGTGGTCAAGGAGAGAGAGAAGGTCACACACACACAAACACAGACACACAAACACATACAGATGTGGGAGAAAATACACCAGTGACAGAGGGACTGAACCAGGTGATTTACAGCTGACAAAGAACAAGAACAATCAAAGCTAATGGAGTGAAGCAGACAGCATGTGGAAGGATAGACAGTGAATATATCAGCGAGACAGGTGTTGCCTCAAACCAAAAATTCAGTTCACAAGTACGGCGCACAAACTTTGACCCACATATTGCAAAACATTTCACAGTTTAGATGGTAAGTTGATGAAAAGAGAAAATGTTTGCTGATGCAAGTTTAAGATATTAAAACCATATTGTCCCCAAGACCTCAAAACTATTTTGGCTTCACGGATTTATCTGCGTCTGAGATTTCTGCCCCCAAACCATCAAAACTGAGATGAATCAAATAACAAAAATGCTACAGCATCTTGGACAAATAAAACCACGAATATGGATGGCAACAAATAGGACAAGAGAGAAAATGCTTTCAAAATTTTTGGTGAACTGGCCCTTTACAGCATTTTTTAAGACTTCTTAGTGGTTACAGGAGAATCGACATTAGATAAACTAACTTCTTGAGACTTACGTGGCAGCTATGACGACCTCCTCTGTGGTGACTGGCTGAGTTCTGGATCTGTCCTGTGTCCTCCTTAGTCTCCGGTCCACCGCTGCATTTCTGGATCTTACTCTGGGAGCTCCGCCATCAATGCTCTTCTCCAGTTCCTGGACGGAGACATCCAGGTAAACACAGAAAATCTTTATAAGTCAATGGAATATTTCACGTCCCCCTGTCTCATCTCAGCTGTTACAGAGTCCCATCACATGACATAAACAAGGGAATATTTGCGAGTGACAGGGAGTGAATTATTGGCTGGAGTAGATGAACCACTCAAGAATCAGCTGTGACTGAAGACAACTGAATGAGCTCATGATTATACCTCTCCAGTAATTTAAGTAGCAATTGACATGTCCTCAAGCCACAGAGACTGCAACGTATGTTTGGTGTCATTTCCACAAATGTGTTCTCCATTATAATGCTCTGTGTAGTCTGATCCCTGCCTGGGATGACACTGAATCGGCAGACAGCGGCAATTTGTGCACTTGATTGAAAGCACATTTCTCCTTGTTGTCCAGAGCCATAAGAGCTTCTGTAGGAATCTGTAGGACAAACAGCTGATCGGCGAAGCTCACCCTGAAGAGCGAGCGCTTGGCTGCTACACTCAGCTTGGCCCGTTCATCCAGCTTCTCTTCATCAGCTACAAAGGAAGACAAAGAGAGAGACAGGCATTTGGACAGAAACTCGGACATCTTCTCCCTGTCAGTAGGACCTTTGAAAAGGCAACAAGCAGTGGCCTCTAGAGATGATGATGCAGTTTGTACAGTAAAACAGCTGGAGATTGTGTTTTGCAGCTAACTCACAGCACTTATGTTAAAGTGAATGGTGATAAAATCTGTCAGTAACAGTCTTTGCAGATCATGAGTTGAAGGAAAGTCTACTTCATTCCATGTCTGTCTGAAGTTGATCATCTTCATCAACACAAACTGCAACACTGTGCCAGAACATAAAGTCTGACAGATGATATTTTATGGGAAAATAAAAATGTTAAAGAAACTCAAATCCGTAGAAAAATCAACTGCCTGACATTACTAGTGGAGAAATTATGACTTTGTCATAATTATTTTTGATTGCAGCAACTAAGAAATTGCACAGCGACAATGCAAAAGAAAAATCCTCAGTTAACCATCATTATATTACCTTCAGGTTTACCAGCACCAACCCTCTCTGGCTTTACCACTGTGTACTAAACCACAGAAGCTACAGCTGGCATCACTGGGGAGTGCTATGTAGAGCAAGACAGGTGTGAGAGACATTGTTGTAAGTATTTTCTCCCCCTCTCTCTCCCTGTGTGTAAAACACGTGACATGACATCACCAAACAACTATTCCCTTTGACGGATGCTGCTGTGCTAAGCTTTGCTCTCGTCAGTCCAAATATCGTCCTGGTCGACTGTGCACTTATAAGAAGCAGATGAGAGGGTTGGGCCCACAGTGGAGCTGCTGTGGTGGTATGCTACTGTGAGAACCTGTGATGACTCTCGCAACTCTATTAACTTTGAAATGCTTCAAAATGTTGGGCTTAAAAAAACAAAAAACCCAAAACAGATTTGTAAAGGTTGATTTGAGTAATTTGGCCTTCACCACCGATGTGTATTCTCTGAAAACTGATATAAAGCCATGGAAAAGTCACATAACAATCATTTAAGCCAGATGTAGATAATCACTTCCACAGTTTTGTTTCCATTGGCGAATGTGTACATCAAGACTTTGATATTGTTTTATTTGATTTACATATAGAACAGTGAGTATCAGTCTTACACTGAAACGCTCTGATCAAGTACAACTGGGAGTTTATCAAATCACCATGATCGCATGAACTCAGGCCAAGCCCAGACAAAAGACAAAGATGAAATTCAGTATACTCAGAGACCTGTGCTGAAATCTGTCAACTGTCTTAGTTCTTTGGTGACATTTATATTTTTAAAAAGCCCAAATACAACATTCACATCAAGCCAACATGTCACAATGAAAGTAAAAAATTTCATATGCTCCACCAGCCATTAACAAAACAGACTGTTGTGTATGTGCAAGCGAACATTATGCAGCATAAGTTCCTGCCAAGTAATCTCACTACCACAACATTAAACCAGGCCTTAGTGTTGCCCCTGAATAGTGTACTTCTTATTTAGTCTTAGAAGCAAACTGAAACTGAAAAAAAATAAAAAACAAAACGGGCCGCAGGAGAGTTAATGTTGTGGCTGACTGATGGAAGTTCAGTTCTAAGTGCTAAGATCAAGTTCTATACTCAAACCTATCAACCATTGGCAGGACACGATGTGCACAGAAGAAAAAAATGACTTACCTTCAGTGGAAGCAAAGTCTGAACTCACACAGGACCTTTAAGAAAGTGCAGAAAGGAAAAGACAGTCAGCACAATCTCCTGACAGCCATGAAAACGATGAATTACACATTGATTTGCATGGATTAGTGAGCAGTCAGGGACAGGAATGGGAGCGAGCAAGGCACAGAGGATGTGAGGAGATGCAGTGAAAGTCTCTGATGGTATGCTGGAAATGTGACAGGAAGCGCTGGGTAAAGAAATTAGGGAAAAAAAAGGAAACAGTCAAGTAAAGCAGAGTCGGTCGGAGAATTAGACGGCATTATAGAAGTCTGTTCGGTTCAGTGGTCTCATGGAGTGATTACCAACAAAGGCCAATTCATGCTTCCTCTATTGGTATGGTCGCACGTGATGACCGCTGCCAAGCCCCAATCAGAGGAACCTTTGGCCTTTAAGCTTCTGTTTGCTAATGTTGTTAAGAGTCAGAGGCAAAATCAAGGGGAGATTGTTTTTGCATGTGTTTGAGTGTGTGTGTGGGGGGGCAGAGGGGGGTCACACCCTATGGCATGTGAGATGGGTAAATCAGCATTTATGTGCAGCAAATGCAATAAAAATCAACAAGTGTTCTCATGATTTCTTTGACATGCATGATCACGTGGGCATTCTTTGCTCGCAGCCATGCATTCTTGAGTCCAGAGCAGTACCTATCAGTCTCCTGGTGCTCAGCAGATGTGATGGGCTGCGTCCTAAACCTCTCTGAGGTCTGTCTACTCTCCCCGGGATAGATATACTGCCGGGGCCTGCGCCCCCTGTCCCTCTCCCCTCTCCAAGGGGCCTCGCAGCCCAGGAGTGCCCCGCTTCCCTCAATCACACTGGAGGGCCCCACAGAAAAAACACCCAAAAATACAGAGAGAAAACATTATAGTAAGGGGGAGAGAGAGAGAGAGAGAGAGAGAGAGAGAGAGAGAGAGAGTGAGAGGGACGGTAGCATTATTAGAATGGTTTCAGAGCACAGATACAAACACACCCATGGTTTTTGGATCAGGTACGTGAGCAAGGCCATGCAGATTTATTAACACTTAACAGCACACACGCCTTCATTGGCCTTGGGTCATAACTGAACAAGTCACGGTGCCAATTTAAAAAAACAAAACAAAAAACAAAAAAAAACACGATCATATTGCAGGAGGCTTGGAGTTAATGTGATTAATGCGTTAATGCCATTAGATTACAAAAAGGAAAAGCAGGATCATTGCGCTTTGATGTTGAAGGTTCAGTGTGTAGGATTTGTTGGACTCTTGGAGTGAGGTTGCAGATTGAATTCAACTTAATACCCCGCACCTTCAAAGAATCTACGGTGGCCTTCAAGAGACACACGCCTGCCCTAAGCCAGTGCTCAAGAAACATGAGCGTCAACAAACCTTTTGGATCACACGAAAACACACACTGGACCTTTACACCAGACGTAGTTTGTTAGTTATTTGGGTAACAAGTGTGAGTTTGGCAGCAGCTAGTCAGTGAGCAGCAGCGATGTAGCATGGTACACTGTCACCTACAGCTCATTCCTGCGGCTCGTTGGGGGAGTGGTGGTGCTCTCCATGTAGGTGTGTCTGAGCTGGGCAACAGACACCCGCAAGTCCTGGTGACACTCTCCATTACTGACACCGTCAGCCTGCCTGACCTCCTGGGGGTCGTGGTGCTGGTACTGCAGGCTCCTTTGACTGGGCCTCTGTGACTCCCCAGTCTCTGACACTGAACGGCTCAAAGCTTTGCCAGAGACGGAGCTTCCTGGGGCTGTGTGTGACATTCTGGGCTGGATGTGGGTTGCAGCCGTACCTTTATGGATTGAATAGGCACTTTCCCCCTCTTTGGCCCTGCTCTCTGCCACACGGGAGGTGTGATTGGCTTCATCCCGTCTGGCCCGTCCTCTGTGTCTTTCTCTTGCATGATCATCTAACTCCGATTCCTTTGCCGCCTTTGACATCCCCACGTCCTCGTCTGTCCTTCCTCGTCGTGGGTCCTCAGTGCTCCTCTCCCGACGGCGGATCTCTGATGGCAACACCGCCTTCCTACTCCTCAGAAGGCCCTCTGTCTTCACATCCTCTGTCTGCTCAGTATCTTCCTCTGTAGCCTGCTGCTGCCCACTTCTGGATGTAGGACCAGAAGCCATGGAGAGGTAGCTGGGATGACCAACCATGTCATGTCCTCCTGCTTGCCCTGATCGGGTAAGCGGAACCTGGGTATGGTGGTGGGGATAAGCAGGGGTCTGGTGGGGACTTGCTGCTGGGTCTGTGTGGTAGCGTGTAGAAGTCTGGGACTGATGTGGAAATTGTCTGCGGTACACTGTGGCTTCCGTGACATGGCCCAGCTCTGGGCTCCTCTGGCGGCCCTCCTCTCGGGCAAGCCTCTCCCTAACTCGAATTCTTCAAGGAAAAAAAGGCTGGTTAACAATACCAAATAAAGCCTGCACCTGTTAAACTTAGAGACTGCTAGATCACACTACCTCACTCTTAAGCGACAAACATCTTTAATGTAAATGAACATACAGTCTGAGTCCAATTTATAGGTATCTCCTTAACTGAAAGGAACATATGGGGCCACAAACCCATAGTCATTGGTGTTAGGTTAGAATTACTCAATATACCAATACACATGGCTTTATCCTTTATTGATATACAGTGAACCCTCGTTTATCACGGGGGTTACGTTCCAAAAAGAACCCGTGATAGGTGGAATCCGCGAAGTAGTCACCTTTATTTTTTACAATTATTATACAGTACTATAGAACGAAACCAAAGATTAAAACCTGTTTTCAGGCCCAAGCATTTGTTTAAGAAATAAAAATTTCTTAGCGTTTTCTAACAAATAACTATGATAGTTTTTAGAAATACTGTCAAATAATCATTTTAATAGTCATCCTACGCGGTTGGACACATTGTAACTGACGCGTATTTCACAGTTCCTCTGACTGTGCCTCTTCGTGCTG
>JAFBJQ010000736.1:640053-650422 GCA_016785345.1 Trinectes maculatus
GGAGACAATATGCAAACATGTAAATTTGCCAAGCCGAACGCATTCTGTACTGGACAGAGACGAGGCACAGAGGAGACTGATTGACATTGGCCTACAGTCGCTTAGCCAATCAGGACACAGAGCACAATGCACGCGCATACACTGTAAAAAAAAAAGCATAACAAACTGCACTAAAAAAATCCGTGAAACAGCAAAGCCGCAAAAGGTGAACCGCGTTATAGCGAGGGTTCACTGTACTGTATTTAATTATATGTTTGTTGAAACATTTATTTTTCACATGTGGATTAAACTGATCCAAAATAAGAGAAGCTTGTGACAATGAGGGGGTGGATGATGGGTGATGCAATGTCAGCTGACTCTCAAAGCTCAAAAGCAGAGAGCCCTTAAAAAATGTCTAGTTTCGCTTAAAAAGATGAGATGATTAAAAAAAGGGAAGGTTATTTGGATTTCAGGGGAACAGCATTTGGTTCTGTCCTGACCCTTTCAGAAGCGCTGCTAATAAGTGTTGATGGGCTTTGGTAAGTTGGTAAGTCGAGCTGAATGGGAACACAGCAGGTGATTTTGTGGGCTGACACAACCAGCCTGGCTGTACCTCGATGGCCAGTTGATGAGGGAGTTGGTTTCGCCCTCAGCATCAGTCTGGAGGAACCAATCAGTGTTCAATATCGCTCTCACACTGTAGCAATGGAAAGCCAGTGGGAGACATGGAAGTGAGTGACTGACTGGGTGGGTAATGTCTAGTTTCAGTGTATTTGGTCTCACAACACCACTACATAACACACACCACTGACTTCACATTGAGCTTGACCAGAGTGAGAATGTGCTTGGTCGCCAGCAGGCCCACTGAGCAGTTCAACTCTCTCATGAATCATTTCATGGTTATTATGGATTTGGATCAGGCATCATAAATAAAACATCAATGAGAAACTGCTACAAAACAGATTTTACTTGATTACACAGAAGGTTCACTCTGACTTCAGATCCGTCTACCTGGGGTCTACAGAGGTATTTATTACAGCTAATATTCAGAGCAAAGACCATCTCACTCCGCTGGACTCAAAAGGCCCATGAGTCATCCTGGCCTCTGATGGTGAGTGAAAACATCCAGAGCTGTTTCAATAAGCACTGACAGTTCCACATCGCGGAGAAATGTCCTCTGTCATGGACAGAGAGGAGAGAAGCAGGAAAAACCACACAACCAAGAAGACAAAAACGTATATATCATGGAAAATACACATCTGTTCTACCGCTGCAGTTAATACGGTCATTTAGAGACTCTGGTCTTTGAGTCTGCACCTTCGACAGAGATTACATGGTACGCTGATGCAAAACCACAGTGGCCTCCACAGTTCTCCACGAGAGGAATCCAGGCACTGTTTATCACCCGCCTGATACCATCCAAACAATGAAGTGGACTACTTTCTGAATGAGCTCCCGTTAAGAAACTGAACGCGGACACTGCGATATTAGTTTCACAACATTTTACTGCTTCTTGGTGAGTCCTAACCAGTCAGGACAGACTTGTCTGGGGACTTTTAAGAGAAATGGTAAAGGGGATGCTCTCTGATTTGTCTCTTTCCTCTCAGGTCTCTCTCATCCCGATCAAATCCAGCTGTGGGTCACACAGAGTCAACCAGTAACGCAACACCTTCCAAACACACAGGCTGCAGTTTACAGCCTCAGGAGTGACTGAGGAATGAGGGTGGGTGGGCAATGCAGACAGGAGCTGGTTGAATGCTGTAATCATCTTCATCTAATCTTTGCAAACAGCCTGGTCAAAGCCTGACCTTGGCTGTTATATCAGAGATGGTATCAGCACGTGCTGATAAAACTTGGCCAGAGTTTCTTTAGGAATTTTAAAAAATGCGACATTTCGCTCTTCTCAGCAGAACACCTGAAACCTCTGTGAGTGAAACATAACATACAAACATGTGTAGGTCTCAGTGAAAGTTGGTTGTTTCTAATCAAGATAAGGTTCCGTATCAAGCACAGTACTGCCAACAGGACATCCTTGGACATTTGTGGATGAGAACAGGGACCCGAGTAGGGACTGGTCTGCTCACAAGATATTAAATACAGAGCCGAGCAGACTGGCCATTTTCACTGCAACATCTTAATATCAAATATAATTCTTAAATCACTAGAGAGAAAATATACATACATACATATAGTCATCAAACCAACTCACCCATGTCTGGTAAGGATGTTGTGGGCCTGCTGCTCGATGAAGAGGTCTCCAGGAGAAACACCATGCTTGGGCGAGGAGAGAGAAGAATGCCTGCTCAGCTTGGGTGAACTGGGTGGCATTCCTGTTACCAAATAGTCCCTGGTGGGAACCCTGGCGCCTGACGACAAGGATGTCATATCCATATATGAGGAGGAGGATGGAGGCTCAGGAGGAGCAGCCCTCCGTTGATTCTCTAGGTTCATCAGCCTCTCCCTCTCTGAGAAGGAGTCCGCCCTGGATCGACCTATCTCATAGCCCAGATCAGCTTGGCTGTGCTGTGGCGCTGTGCGTCCAGGCCTCGGGCTGGTGGCAGAGGTGCTGGTGTAAGAAGTCATGGCAATGTCTCTCCCTTCTTCCCCTACAAACTCCCCTTTGTTGCGCCTCTCAGAGCCGTCCGAGTCTTTCCGGGTCCGAGTGTAGCGGGAGGGAAAGTCCAATTCCGGCTCCTGATCTAAATTGATGCCATAGCGCTCAGCCAGTTGCCTGCGACGCTCTGCTTTGTAGCGGGCGATTCGCTCAGCCTTGGACTCCAGCTCTTGGCCTATGGTGGTGGAGCCTGAACTGTAGACTGGCTCTGTGTGGATGGAGGACTGAGTGTTGGGTCTACAGCGACCTCTGGATTGTCGCTCTGGAGGTGCCAACTGCATCTCTGGGCTTTCAACTCCCTCTCCGCCATATCGCTGGACTGTAACTAAAAGACAGAGAGAGAACACGTTATGAGTCAGTTGGACCCAAACAAACGCATAAAAGATATCAGATGGCCGAGGTCTCTCTTACCACCACAGGGTTCACAGGGGTCATTGGCCCTCGTATATCTTGGTGTGTCTTCCTCTAACAGCCGGTTGGCAACCAAAGTGGGCAGCAGAGATGGATGCACGTCACCCTCTATGCCCTCCAACCGCCTAGCAATACGCTCCTTTCTACACACATGGACAGGAGGGAAGGAGACAAAAATGTATGTATTATTGTCATTATGAAAATTACTTAATACATGTATTATCACCTTCTTACCTGTTCATTTCCCAGTCACTTGAGCTTGTTGTAATGCCTTCAAATCGCTTCCTCAATTCAGAGACTTAGGGGAAATGGAAAAACAAGCTCTGGTTATGGGTCAATAAAAAGAAAATATCTTTCACAGAATATGGAGAAAAGCAGCAGAAGAGATGAAATGATGCTTCAGACACAATAAAACACTGATTTGGTTTACTTTCATCATATGCACAATCTATGGTCAAATGTTAAAACAAGTTTAACAGCACACATTATCTTAACAACAAACAGATTAATTTCATTTTGAGCTTCTAACATTTGATTAATGTACACTGAGGATAGAGCTTTATGGAGTGATGCATTTGTAAGTCACAGTTTTCATATGCATTGGCTTTGGCTTTTATGATTTTATTCTCCCCATTCTTTCTTGTAACTCATAACTTGGAAAAGGCTAATGTGGTAATGATGTAACATAAAGTGGCCTTCAGCAGCTCATCAAACCCTGATACGGCATCAACCATCCAGCAGGAACAGACAGACCCACAAACCTTGACAGGGTCATATGTCTTTTTAGTAGCTACATTGCCACAACATGTCACAACTGTGCTTGTAGAAAAACTGGTTTTATGGCGCTATTGCAAATCAGCTATCAACTATCAGATACCTGGCAAAGGTGACACAATGAGAGCCTTTTGCAAGCAGGCAGAGATAAAAACAAAAGCCTTACTCACCCTTAGGGAGACTGGCCAAGAGACTAACATCTATATCCTTGGTGCTTTTGGCTGGGTCGTCTTTTTCGTCGAAGGAGAATTCTTTCTGGAAGCTTTGGAGTGCAAGGAAAAATATTCAGTGTTATTTAAACACGACTGAGCTGTGAGAACCCAGATTTGTTAGCAGACTGACAGAATAGACAGTCACATGGGGCACATGGTATGAATCAGATCAAATGCAGACACTGGGGTTTGAATGATGCACAAGAGTTTCGTCCATGAAACAGTAGAGTATGATGACACATTAACAAGAAATTCTTCACACACACAATATGTCTGTATTTTTACCTGTAATATGCAGCTGGTATTCAATCACCTTATGTATTTATCTAGAAATTCTGAGCAGGTTTTAACTCAGCACGCTATCTGCCTCAGACACAGTCACCACTCCCTCTCACAAACATGCTGGAGTCATTTATGGATTTGATTCCAAACCACAAAGTTGCAACACAGCCATAGAAAACTGGCAGTAGATTACTGATACAATGAATTGCTCTCAAATTGGGAAAATATGACTTTGTGGTTTTGCCCGTTCCAGTAAACACACTGACACGGAGAGACAGAATAGAACCTTCTCTATCAAATGAGACATAATCTTTGCTGTCTTTTGTTTTGTGTGTGTGTGTGTGTGTGTGTGTGTGTATAATTTTTTGTTCTCACTGCTGCAAATGAAACTTTGCTAATGCCAAAAGGTGTAGCCATGATGGAGTATTTGACACCTGGCCAACAACATGGTGCTGAGCAATCCTGCTAATGATGCAGCAGAGAGGTTTCATGCTGCTGAGGATACCAGCGATCTCTTACTTTCTCACTGCTGCCTTTAAAGGGGATATTGTCCATTGCCTATCAAATGGTATGACAGCTCTAGAACAACCTTCATTCCACAGAATGATCCAAACTTTACACTAACTCGACTGGTCAGTGTGTAGCTGTGTGTGCTTCGATAACTCTTTTCCCCCCCAGTGGTTACAAAGTTATTTGTTGCAGTTCTCGTGATTATGATGGATCCAGCTTGTAAACGGCCTCTTAACAAATGTAGGAAAAGACGATCACAACAGGAAATGGAATCCATATTCACATGATATGTAGTTAACTAGCTACTGGGGCTTGATAATGTGTTGAAGGACAATGCATTAATGAAAATAACGACTTAATTCTTCTCAGTATAGCAGCATTTTAAGTGTTCATTATTACATTTTTAAGTGTACAAATAGAGTTGCTTATGTACGATATACGCAAAACTACACCTAACAAATTGTGAACGGGGCGGGATAGCTGCTACCACTCTGTATGTGAACAGGGCGCTGATCTCACATCTTTCCAATCATATAATAAATTTCATCTCAACTCAGAGTTGAGCTCATTTGTTTGTGGTACGTACATTAACACTTTGATTTGCTTTCATCTGAAGTCAAAATGTCACCCACGGCGTCATTCATATTTAAATCATCCTTTTGTTTACATATGGTTTTGTTTACATATGAGCTCTTTAACAACGTGAGCTAAGTCAACAGAAATAAAAATAAAAACTGATAAAACGTGTTTTAGCATACATTACCTCAAAGCTCTCTTATGCAGCAATCTGGGATTGCTTAGTTTAATAGGGTTCTCACTCGCAAGTCCTGTGGGCAGAAGAAAAGAACAACATTTAGTCATGTTACACTGTTCATTCATTAAATCCAACAGAACCTTCAGCTCTGGCTTTTAATGAACAGACAACCATTGCAACTCAGCATATCACGTTGAAGCAGCGGCCCTGTCTGCAGGTCTCTGGCACAAATCCACATTAATTACGTGGACTTCCACAGAGAAAACAAATGATGTGGAAAACAATATTCTGCCTGCCTGACTGCATACATCAGACAACAAGTGATCTGTGCAGTTTCAGGTTTTACAACCCTCCAGCCTCCATCAGACACACAAATAATGACTGCACTTACTGTACATCCACAGACAGTGACTGTCTCTATCCTAAATATCGGTCTATGTGTTGTGCATGAGGTCATAGCTTGATTGATAGAGGCTGACTGCCTGAAACAGTGGCTGTAAAGTCTGGTCACACCTCAAGGATGCAGCGCAGTCAACCTGGAGCGGTGCCAGGATGAGCCGAGCACATTGTCGTTGCAGGGCAGCACGTATATACCCACCATGAATGCAGATAGGACACAGCACAAGGAGACAGAGAAACCATTTGCAATTACCTAAACCTCACAAAAACAGTGTTATGCAGCCACGTAATAAAACTCAATTAGACACAAGACCTAACCTCATAAAGTCTGGTGTCTATTAGGAAAACAGCCAAAGTCAGTAAACAAGAAAAAAAAAGTGACATAAACACCTGCCTACAGAGAAATAACGCCTCATTACAAAGAAAAAGGGCATTAGTGGGTATTAAGCACCAGGAAGTGTGTTGTCAGGCAGTGGAGTTCTGCAGAGCATCCCTTTAAGGAATGTCTAGGTCTGCATCATTTATTGACTCCAACCCTCAAATGTGTGGTTTTGGCTGCCCTCAGACCTCACCGTGGTCAAAGCTGTGCAATTTCAGGACAAACATGTGGTCCCACTTCCATCCCCTCCAAGTTCACCTCAAGGCCATGTGACGCCCTCAGACTTCCACTCCCCCACTGCTCCACCCAAATCCCTAACCTCCACCATGAGGCCGCCCGCCCCTCACACTCAACCCCCCCATCGAGTTTCCAGACCTGTTAGTCCTTATTAAGATTGTTTGGGTTGATGCTTTAAATCCCTTCTACTTAAACAAAACATCATTTGAGAAGAGCGGAGGCTTATTTGGAGAAGGCAGTGCGCCCGCATATGTTTAGGGATAGTCATGTATTGTTTCAGCTGGAGGAAATACAGCCGGTGAAAACACAGCTCATTCCTTACAAGGGTTGAATGACTATCCTTTTTATCCGAACTTACTGTGTTTTCTTTTGATGGTGACTCAGAGATTAAAGTTGACACCATTCTAGATATTTCAAAGGATAAAAACCCAAGGTATTATTGAGACTCTTAGATCATGGCATATACTCAAAAAAAGCTTCACACACCTAAAGTATAAATATCTGCAACTAGAAAATTGGTCATGCCTGAGCATCATTACAGAGATTTGTGAACACAGAACATTATAAATGTCACATTAACCCGCTGGACATTATCTACTCCTTACATAAATAAAATTGTTTTGTACAAGATCTGCAGATATAAGAATCATACTTTTCTTTGTGTATCTCATCAGATGTATCACCTAAGATCTCATACATCCAAAGTCCCGTTGTGTACGTTGATTCCTGTATGTTCAGGACATCGTGACAGAACTGTAGAAATGTTGACAGAAATTGAAACAATCTGGATAATGGGAAGATCAAAGATCAAAACCAGATGTCCAGAAAAGGTGGATCTGGTATTCGTCAACCCTATCCTCATATTATTGGCCGTTATAACTGTGGCCCATCATTGATAATTGCAGTAGATCAATCAATCATCACAAACTTTTACTCACAATCTCTGCTGTTAGAATTTTGAAAATGCTAATCCAAACAAGAACAATGTCTCCACAATTATTGTAGCAACAGAATATGTGGTTCCACTCACCTGTCAACGAACCAGCTGGTTTACCTGCTGTACTTGTACTGTGCTGTACTGTGCAAGAACAGTGGATTGTTTATGCTACTGTTAGGCTGTGGCTCTTCACTTGTCTGCGTTCTTTAGAAGTACTGGTGCATGTGACAAGATAGTTAATGTGTGAAATTTTGTTGTAAAATGATGAAAGTACACGGCTGCAGTTTTCAGTGAATGGTGCTATATGAAGCACGACATAATTATGTCTAAGCCTGAGTTGAGTTGCTTTGGAGATTGCAGCGACAGCTGCAGGACTTTCCAGTAGACAAGTTTCCATGTATATTTTGGGCCAGACAAGTACTCTGATGTGAATTCTTTTGATCTGAGGTGCTTTGGAAAGCTTGCAAACGCCACTCCACTCCAGTCAACATTTGCTAGAATATGTCTTTCCAAATTCAATAATACTGGTGATGACTGGAATGCTATCACGACCATTAGTCATGAAGATCAAATACGAGAAAAACATCCAAGTTAACGTATACTGGAATTTAGAACCTTTTGGTAAAAGTGTGAAACTAATCCAGATGCTAGTGTAAAGGTTAACAACCTATAGCAAGAAATAATAACAGGATTCATCCCCTTGGGGGTAACTATCATATTGAATTCTCAACAACCCAGACCTGTACTCTTTTTACTATAGATTGTGGCATGTGCCCCCCACCCCCACCCCAGACACAAGCATAAAACTTCTACAATGATCACACATGTCACAGAGCCTTTGATGCTGACTGTAATCTATAGAAACACGATGGCTACGATAGCCGCAAGGGAATGTGCGAGGAATTCCTCAGCAACATGCCCCATGTGTGTGTCGATGTGGCTGTAAAAGTGACTTCATACTAATAAAACATGGGGATCAAATGATTTCACGATTCATTGGAGTGCCACTCTGTCACAAGGAAAGCTTTTTATATTCATATATTAAAGAAAAAAGACTGCACAACACCGTCTCTACACAAGGAATCTAAATTGTTTTTAGGAAACCTCTGCTGCCATAAACTTAACTTCAACCGGAGGCCAAGGCCAAACCTCACAGCTTTAACAAATTACTAACAAATAGGGGCCCAGTCAGCAGGAACTTAAAGTGGGTGTCAATCAGGCACCGGCGCTTACATCATGTCTTCGACATACAAAAACACCCGGTGTGGTAACCAAAGAGTCATCGGGGACTGAGCATATGTCCAAGCCGAGATACAGGATTAACTTTGATTCCTGGGATTACAGCAAGCCCAAAAGGAAGCGTGTCACTCTTTAACTGTCTACATTACATCACACTACATACATGTGCCTGCATGCATGTGTGAGGCTAAGCATCCCCCCGGCAGTCGCCCACCTACGCTGTCTTCAGGCTGCCTGCAGGGAGAACCACTGAGAGAGGCTTAAGAAGCAAAGCATTAACAAACAGACAGAGAGTCAGAGATTAGACTATAAGCTTCGCCAAAGGATGTGACAACAAGCCATAACACTAGCAACAATGAGTACACAAGCGGCTCAGTCTGAAATGACATCTGGAGGTTACACTGTCGCATCTAACACCTGAAACCAGCCTTAACACACAGCTCCTTCCCTAAAACTACACTCCATGCGCATATAAAGTCTGAGACTCGGGGCCACCTGTTGTGGATTCCCAGCCAGTAAAGCACGAAGCAGCCAGATCTCAGCTCTCCGCTCTCACTCACACACTATGACAGGGAGGGCTGGGAATGAGAATCACTCCGAGAGAGAGAGGCATAGGTGGAGCTGGTGCCTAAACGTGTATCGCCCAGGTTGTGCACACTACAGCTGCATTATGAAATCTAACACAGATGAAAATACAGTGTAACCATAAATATGTTTTATTGCATAGTGGTATGTTATGACTGACTTCTGGTTTGTTTGGTCTAAAGTACAGTACAAGACTTCTGTATTAGGACCAGCTCACAACAGAAAGTGACAGTATGACATCATTCTGCCACAATATTTACACGTATTCTTCTCGGCATCGTGACATCATTTCATTCACTAGTGAGGGGGGGGGGAGGTTCACTCTCTCTGTACTCTGGACTCTTCAGTCAAAAACACACTGTGAAGACGGTTTGCTGTTGGTTAAGGGGTCAAACTGGCATGTTAATCTTTACTCAATGCAAATTTGCTGTGATAATAAATACATGCAATTACACTAAACTCTAAAGTCTGTGCAAGTAAGTGCGGAGCACAGAAATAGCTGCATCCCTATGACACCCCCCCTGCACTGCTAAGAGTCCCTTATCTATGCTACGTAGTGTCCTTGGAGGCTCCAGCTGCAGTGCGAGGACGGCTGATTGGAAAGCAGGACATTGAGCAGAGAGGAAGGGAGTCTGCAGTTTGCATCTTGCCAACTTTAAACAGCTCAGATTCCCAGATCCACAATCAGTGGGGAGTAACCTGTCTGTGAGGTTCCTCTCAGAGTTTCAAATCTCTGCTCAGCCCCGAGCCAAAGAGTCCCGAGTCGCCTCCTTACCTTGGCTGCAAAACTTGACATGAGTCAGGTAATTCGAGATCCACGGGTTCCGGTACATTTTGGCAACGACGTGACGGGAGAAGGTGAGACAGAAAAAGACGATTAAGAGTTTGAAAAGGTGATGCAGCTACAAAAAGCGTCCGTCAGGGCTTCGGGACAGACACAGAGGGGATAGAGAAAAGGGGAGTCAGGTAGTGTTAGAGAGAGGCAGAGCAGGAAGGGAGGGGAGAGGTAGAGAGAGAGAGAGAGAGAGAGAGAGAGAGAGAGAGAGAGAGAGAGAGA
>JAFBJQ010000736.1:650441-677941 GCA_016785345.1 Trinectes maculatus
GAGAGAGAGAGAGAGAGAGAGAGAGAGAGAGAGAGAGAGAGAGAGAGAGGTGTCCCAGCCGCAGTGCCGACACAAGTACTAGATGTGCTCCTGGTAGGCCAACAGAGGAGTGGAGAGCTCTGCCCCTTCTCACATCCACCCCTCTCCTCTGGCTCCTCACACTAACCACTGCCCACACCACACCAACCTGCAGGGCTAAAAGCTGCTCAGCAGGGACTAAGCTCATTAGCCAAGGCAAGAAAAAATAGGCCCCATCCCTACTTCAGATTGGAGCAAAGTGTCCCGCGTGTTGCAGAATGTGGAGAGGAGGAAAAAAAGAGACAGAGATAGTGAGTGAGTGTCCCAGGAGAGTGCTGCCTGCCTCTGGCTCACACACACACTCCAGCTGGAAGCCAAAGACGCCGCTGCAGAGCGTCAGAAGAAGAGGGGGGAGGAAAAAAGCGCAGGGTGGGAGGGTTGGGGGGGTGGAAATAAGGGGGGGGGGGGGGGGGGGTGGAAATAAAGTGAGCAGGGGTAGAGGAGAAAGTTAAAATCATTCTCTCGGCCAGATGTGAAATTCCTGTCATCTCTCAGCAGGGACAAAATAAAAGGATCGGCATGCAGAGAGAGTAAAGAGGGGACAGGCTGAAAGCAAGAAAGATAAAGTCAGTGAGAGAAAGACAGAGGGATCAACAATTACAGAACGAGAGATTTGCTATTTCCAAAAAAAAGGTAAAATAACACTTTGATTCTAGCTTGAGGAGCTGAAAAAATGATGCAAGTCAATAAAACAGGTTGCTTGGTAACCAGGCCGATTAGTGAGCTCATGTATATTTGCTCTCTCAGATGGGACTGGCCTCCATCTCTGCTGATTTCCATCCATCCTGAGAGAAGTTGGGCCAATCACTACCATTTATTTAAAAAGGTCGAGGTCTGACATGTCAACTTGTTAACAACCAAGATGGCTTCACCGAACGTGGAAAGGTTTTGTGATGGTATTAAACGAATGTGACACTATGTTTTCTCTTAAAAATAAACACTGCAGGTCGAGTCATTCCAGATATTTTTATCGCTGCTCTGTGCTACATCACAAGTTGTCCTGCTCTGCCTGTTTGTAGATCCGTCCAATTGCATCTAATTTTGGTCAGCGCTGATAACGTCTCCATGGAAATCCAGAACTCACTGAGAGGTTCCAGACCCATTTGCAAACGCGCATTGGTTTGGCGACGCTGGACAGTAAAAGAGTTTGATTTTTTGACAGTCCCACAGTTCTCCTTTTAACACAACCATCAAATGTTTGTGTGTCTCTAGGCACACATAAACTGAAACTCCCTGTGACTCATGATGTGTGCAAACCCATGTCCTAGTGTGATTATGCAGTAAGAGAATGTCAGGAATGAGACAAAAGCACATGCACACACCACAACTATACATCAATGTGATGATGACGTGCTTATCGTTGGACTCAGGGGGCAATCAGAGAGGCTGGCGCAGAGCCCAACGCCGCTTTTCAGACACGGCTGGGAAAACAGCGCACCGTATCTTATCTTTCTGCAACATACAGAGCTAGCAAGCTGTCACTGCCTAACCGCAGGCGTCAACATAAAGCAGATCTATCGATGGCAGTGGTCACAAATGTTAGTTTCTCAATTCAGCCAGTGCAGCCATTAGGGGAAAAAAAACAAAAAGCAGCTGCCTTCTCTAAAACACATGGATCGCTTGTCCTGTTCGCATTCTATCCTCGCTCTAAATCAAAGCCACGTTGATGGAGCGTTTCGAAAAGCACCAACGCAGAACAGGCTCGTCACATCGTAACGTTTGTTAAATCACATACATGTGTCCGGCCTCAGCATCACGGTCTGCACAGGTGTGTCAAGACGTGGACCGCCTGAAAGACTGCACTGTGTAAACTATGGTGGTGGCATCTTGGCTCCTTCTCTGAGATGAGCTCATCTGGCTCAGCATGCGTACACACACACACACACACACACACACACACACACACACACACACACACACACACACACACACACACACACACACTCACTCCTGCCACGTCACTGACACCAGAGGTGAGGTAATGGGAAGAGCAGTACCTGTACTGGACTTTGAACTCATTCGCCTTAAGGCTGTACCAGATGATTGTCAGGCTGACAGCTGATAACTCATACAATTGCTTTTACTAATAGACAATAACCTATATTACAAATCTATATTTACACTTCACATGCAAATAAATATAAATATCTGTTCTGAAAGCAACTTTTAGCCCCTTATATATATAAACACACACACACACACACACACACACACACGCACACCACACACACACACACACACACACACACACACACGTGATGCTTCAAACATATATTAACATTCAATGATTATTTTGATCAAGACAAACACAAAAAGGTCCGACTATCCAAGCAACATCTCCGCACCTACAATCACCATCCCCCAGTCTAACTGTTGTACAACTCTTTACATTTATTTCTTGGACTCGTCTGCAACAGGGATGACATCAGACAGTTAAAGCCCTGTTATTAGCAATGACGCCTAGAATGGGCAAGACCTTACAAGTCGATGTAAGGACACAACAACACTACTCTTGTCCTCTAATCTTTGTGGTGACTTGTGAGATTTGCTCCCGCAGTAATACATTTATGTCACCTTAGAGAAGAAGCATGCATATAAACAAAGCATGGCCAGATGCAACGGATACAAAAATGATTTTAAAGATACGGTTTATTTAATTGACACTGAGCCACTAGAGCTACAGCAGGGATTAAACACATTAGCATTAGTATTGTTATTTTTGCTGTCACAGCCAAAAATGGAGTCACGAGTGTTAACCTTAAGAAAACCCTGCCACCGATTATGCAATTACAAATTTAATAACACCAGTTTACTTTTTATTTAATAGAGTTTGGCAATGAAGGAGACTTGAGGCTCTTTACACTGTAAGTCCAAAACATAATATACAGCAAGACAAAGCCACTGAAAAACCACCACCAAAAGTGCTGTCACTGAAAGCATTTGATATTTGTGCTGTGCATATTTGAAGTATGTAACTGTAAAGAGTTAATGGGTCAGTGGCAATTTAAGCAATCACATCAGTTCCAATTTAAAACTTTCTCCATTGAATTCAAATCAGAATTTAAAAAAAAATGTTATTTTTAGTGTGATAACATGTATGACACCACTTCAGGATGTTGGAAGTCAACAGCAAGAGGAGTGAGGTGTTTAACGTCATAATAGCAGAGCTGCACCTCTCCACTAATCATCCCCCCAGATGTTCACTCAGCTCCACAATCAGTGTTGCTGCTATTTCAGCCTGGACAGGCTCACATGTGCAGCCAGTCAGTGGGTCATTATTGGATAAACACTTCCAGACAGTCCACACTTTGCACTTGAAATGACCTCGAGCATACAGAGGCATCCTGACAGGTCTGAGAAGTCCTTAATGACTGCATCACCTTAACGGTCAGAGGGTTTTTGAGAAGAGAGAAAACACAGAGAAATAAGTATTAGCAAGACTTGTCTCCTGTCCCGGCCTCTTTCATGGCCCTCTTAGAAATAAAGTCCAGATTTATGGCGTCCCCCAGGAAAGATATCGGTCTTTCCTGGCGGGAGAGAGGCAGAGACATACAGTACGCATGGCTCTGCTGTCTCTGCAGACACATAACAGAACCCAAGCCTTTCCAGCGTGACCATAAATTCAGATTGGAGGGGGAGTAAGAGCAAGAAAGGTAAAGATATTCATATGCACACATAAAAGAGTTAGAGGTACGGAGACTGAGGTCAAACTCTGTTTACAGTGCTGCCTGATGTTCTTTACTAGACATTATGTGATTTCAGTATGAAGCAAACAGATTCTTCGATGTGCCATTTGACCTTCACAGAGTAGGTAAACAAAACGCTCCTCGGAACAAGTCAGTGAGCTGCTTACGGTGATGATGCTTTAAACTAATGTTTCAATTTAGTATTTAATCTGAATGCTGAACCTCAATTAGCTTGTGGCTATTCTACATATTAATATATTTAAATCAAGTCAGTATTTTATATATTGTACACCAAAACTAACATTCAGCTGTTTGCACACATAAAATGAATTGCAGTGCATTTAAGCGAGACAACTTGAGCAGACTGGGTGCAAATAATTATCCATAAACATGCAAGTAATGGAGGATAAAGCAGGGACCAGATGGTTTTTTACAACCCTTTGATTTATCACCGTGACTATGACATTTTAATAATTTCCTCAGGTTTTGGGTGATTTTTCCACTGTTATGTCTTATAACAAGGCTCATTACACAGGCTGAAATAAAGATTAAAAATGATGAGGTCTCTGCTGCTGTCAGACAGAATCACAGGTATCACTGTCGCAAACATCTAACTACGTGTCACGTTTATATTCACAGATTAATCTAATATTTGAGGTAAGTGTGCACCGGTTTTGCAGATATACAGATGGAATGATTGTTTTTTTTTAACAAGCGAGATAAAAACTCAAGCTCTGTTACAGAAACAAGCGCCTAAAGTGTTACCAGAGTCACCTATATAGCTGAAGTGTCATTGTGTATCTGTACACTCAGTGGCCTTCTGACCTCTGCAGGTCCTCTGAGGTCAGCTCTGACAGACTCTCTCCCGGATAAGAGCCTCAAACTTCATTATCATCCCTCCATTTCTGCTTCACGTCTTCTGAAACTTAACAGTCACACTGGAAATAGACACAGCAAGACATCGCTGACCTTCACTGGTCAGTGTACAGTGCATTAACAGCCAGGAACATACACAGAGCTCAGCAGTGTTTTCCAAAATAATAACAGATAAGAGGTGATAAGTAGCAACTCAGTGGGCTGCTCAATGAAGGTCCAGCCATGTGTGACTTTCAGCCAATCACAGAGCAGGTGATTTATCAAAATATTATTTCAAGATTAATTCTTTTGTTTTAATTGTCTTTTCTCATTGTAGCTGCTCTTTGAGTTGTTCCTATTTAAATGCCAAATGGTGGGAAAACACCAGCAGCTCTCCAAAGAAATCTTGCTCCGCGTCTCTACGGTGCACCAATGCATCAAAATCTGACATTTGCTTGCTATTACCATTTTCTTTCTGCTGTTTAAATGTCATCAAGGTTTCTGAGTACATTGTAAGTTAAGCTGTCGACTTTTATCCAACTATCCATGGGGATAAAAAGAACATCAAACACCAAAACAGACCAAAATATGCAGGGTCCAATGCCAGAGCCTTTTTCTCTTCCCACCTCGGAATGTGCGTGTAACTAAAATTTCTACCATAACTGAGCGGAATGCAAACTTTTCATATCCAAAACAGCAATCATGATTAATCTTTGATCATATTAGTCACTATAGCACCACCTGTTCCTTGGCGATAATGGCGATCATGGCGATAAGGAGCCTTGGGGCATGTGATGAACCTGCAATGCTGATTCATTGTCTACATTAACTGATTCACACAAAGCCCTCGGGCAGGAGCTAGACCCAAGTTAACACACACACACACACACACACACACACACACACACACAGGGCTCAGCTGTGTGACACACACACACACACACACAGCACATCTGGTCAGGAGAGAAAATTGCAGAACCAGAATTCTTTTCAGCTTGCCAGGGAATTCATTTCCATCCTCAGGCGTCGGACACCGTCCCAACAACTGTCATTCTGCAGGACGAGGCCATATAAAAAGGGATAGAGAGGGATGGTGGTGGAAAGCTTGTGACTCTTATTTCCAGTGACGACAAAGTGAGAGGTGAGCCATCTGTATGGAGGCTGCCATTAATGAACTGAACCAAAGGTAGCTGTGGTGATCAGTACCTGGCTTATTTCTAGAGTAAGAGCTGCAAACTTAAACTGTGAGCTGTGTAGTGCAGTCTGGCATTTCAAAATAAAACTGATTAACTTATCCATGGTTGATCAGTTCAAAACATCTGATGTTTTTTCTCAGTATTTTTGGTGTGTCTAACGAAACAAACACATGTGCATCATCTGCACTGGATTTAAGCCAGAGCAGTTCATGGGAGAGCTCTACTGTGAGGTCAAGGCCAAGGGCACAGACCCTTGGCTCAGTGTCTTCTGTGTTATTATTGGCTCGTCATAAATTACCCCTAATTAGATTTTAAACCGGGACAAGCAGGTTTAAAGTAAAGGAAAAGCCTCCTTCAAGTCTTTGGGTGCTACCGTGAAGCCTTCAGCAGGTCCATGTATCCGACATTAGCTCTTCATACACCTCATAATGACTTAATCATTGTTATAATTCTCTGTATCCATCATTCACCAAGCAAAAAAACACGAAAATTCCACTTTCAGTTTTATTTCTACATCATCAGTGTTAACTGAATATCTTTGATTTTGGATTGATTATCCACAGAGCAGGAACTAACTGCTACCATCGGAGGCCCTGTGGCAATAATAAAGTGCATTGTGTACGTCTCATTTTGCCTTTAAATACACACATGATGCGGCACACACTGCCAACAACACATCACAGCTTATTTATGTTTTACCTAGAGTAATCCTGTGCTCAGATGTCCGGGCCAACAAGTCATAGCTTATAAAAGGGAACATGATGTGTTTGTCAAAGGATCTGATGATCTCACAGAATCCAGCGTCAAACAATAAGCAAACAGTGTTGGCTGAGGATCTTCATGAAACATTTAGCAGTGAAACAGCCAGATATTTGTTTTCAGAACAAAGTTGAAGTAAAAGATGCTGGATTTTGAATTTAGATTCGTCACTTGTCTCTCTATCATGACGGTGTGTTGACTGTTGACACACATCAACATCAGAGGTTCACAAATTCAAATTTTCATCTGCTGCCTCTCTGTGACCAAACAACTGAACACAAATATTAATGGGATTATGAGCAATTACATTACGCATATCATCATAGAGCATTTCTAAACAATACATGGTACTGTATGCATGAAAACAAATCACACAGTCTCATCACACTCTAGAGCATGGCATACATATATAAAGAGTTTTGAATGTGTACTTTTGCAAATACAGAATCAACTAATACATTCAATAAAATAACAGAAAATGAAATTGCTGTAAATTTTGGTTGCATATGCAAGACTCTGTTGTGTTGATGTTCATCTATGGCAACAGAACAGTAAACAGTAAAATAGGTCAGTGCAAGCCTTACTTAACTTGTCAGCCCTGTGTTTGGTTGACCCTCAGTGTTGCCTAAAGAATGTCCAGGCTAAAATAAGGCTTTGCACAGCAGCATGAGACATGTACAGTCACGGTGCCTCTATCCGTGAGACATCATTCATTATATAGACTAATGACTAGTGTCTCTTTATTCTGCGAAAGCCACAAACACAATACTATAGGTCTTTATCAATAATACTGTCAACTGATCGAACAACTCCTGAAAAGACCCGACTATGCAAAGACTGAGATTTATGGAACCAGACACATCAATGCAGTGTCACATGCACACACTGCACTTCCTCTCAATCCATGTAAAGTTAGTTGTTGTGGATTGGAGCCAAGCAAATCGGTGACAGTCCGGTTGTGTCACTTTCTGACAGTGTGTCAGAGAACACAGTCACAACATCACAACTCTGCTTCACCTCCTCCCACATCAGAAATCAGATCAGACCTCAGCCAATTAAGTAACTCTGAACTAGGCCTCATGTATATTTAGAGCAGAGGGTAAAAATAAACCCATCGTGACCATCGTGATGAAATGATGCATCCTAATTTACATTCTGCTTGGTATTCCATGGTATTCTATTCTAGGAATCAATACAGATATTATGTGTGTGTTTAATGTTTAATTGTTGTGTTTGTGTGTGTGTATGTGTGTGTGTTGCCCTGTTAGGCAACGCTCTATTTCTGTCTGTGTGTCCTGACAAAGTACGAGCAGGTGGAGCACAATGAACAACTGTCGTCTCCCCGTCCCCAACCAATTGCTCCCCACTAAATGAATCACACATGGAGCAGCAGCCCCAAAATCCAGCAACCCAAATCTCTTTTAGAGCAGTCATTTCCTCATCTCACACACACGCACGCACGCACGCACGCACGCACGCACGCACGCACGCACGCACGCACACACACACACACACACACACACACACACACACACACACACACACACACACAAAAGCAAATACACAGTACTGCATATGTCCAGTGAATCTCTGCAACACTGTTTTCGTACTGGATCAAATTCCCATTTTAGCTTAAAGAACTGATTAGTCAATTAACTGATTAGTGAAAGCTATATTTTGTTGTAAATTATTGATGAGCTGTCTATGGCGTAAAAATGCAGAATCCAACCCACATCTTACAGTCTTATCAAAACATTCAAAGGACCTAAACTGAAGTTATCTCCCTATGACTGTAACACAGAATAAATACATATACAAAAGTAACTTCTTTCTTGAACCCAATTAACTGAAGTCCATCCTAATCCATCATTGTCTAACAGAAATAATACAACCACTTTAAAAAGGAAATACTGAAACACAACTTTAAAGTCACTCACCATCTCTTATGGGCACATAAGCATTACTATGTCATCAAGTAAAAGCCACATACCTTCAAATGTAGGTTATACTCTCAAAGGGTCACTGAGTCTTGAGGTTGAAGTGTTTCAGGTGGGAGCAGGAAGTAAGTTCAAAGTTTTCTGGATCTAAAGTCCTGTTGAAGGTCAGAGCTCTGGGGGCTTGTGGGACAGGACTACTGAGATGTAAAGATAGACTGACAGGACCACAGGACCACCACCTTCCACCCACTTTCTATCTACAACCCGCCTTTAGCACATGTGTTGTGGCTCCATTCACAGCAGGCATGAACCTAGAGGGGCGGTGGGGGGTGGGAGGGTGATAAATTTAGAACGGTGCTTTCCCACTGCAGCAATCAACGTCAGGCCAAATCAATCAAATGACAAATGCTACATGTGGTGGTCAAAGGCCAGTCAAACTGGGGACAGTCCGAAACCAAGATGAAGTCAAGCACACCAAAAATGATTATGAATTTATAGTTGAGGGAATCACTACCTGGTGCACAGACGTGGACTGCTGCTGAGTGAGGATGTGATCATGATCATAAATCATGAATTCTGGTGCATACGGAATTTAAGATTTATATAGTGATTTAAAAAAATCAGAATACCGAGATATGTACCGTGCACCAGGATATAGCATAAAATCGAGATATTGGTTTTTCGGCCATATCGTGCAGCCCTTGCTCCAATAATGCCAGCTGCAGTATTTCTGAAAACACAACTCATTCATTACACCTCCCACAAATGTACAACTTCATTCAAAATATTAATATTAAATGCAGTCTTTACATTACATGGTTGTCGTCTCTCAGCCTAAGCAGACACTCACAACAGTGTTTGACTGACATCCCAATAAGTAGTTCCAGTTAAGCCACAGATAACAATAGAACTCTTGTCACACGCTAATGATAAGTGATGGTGATGAGATCAAATTAACTGTCAGTCCAATAATCTCTTGCCTAATATAGATGCACATTTCACTTCAAGTATCATATGTTCTCCGAGGCTGATGACAGAGATGCTGAGATGCTGCGCACAATCACTCATCACAGTGGCCATCAAACATAACTCACCATCTCCCCCTGCACAGTCTGGGTGCTGAAAGCATGACCAGACTTACTGTAAACAATCAGTTCAACAAACCTCTCATTCATCATGCTGATTCATCATTTAAGGTGCAAGCGCAAAGGGAAGGACAACACCGGACAGATGGAGAGGAAGGAAGAGAATCTAACCCACACAAAGAGCCAAAGATAAGGACAAGGCGTCCATTCAGCTGGCCAATGAACAAAACACACACTTGGCAAAGGGGAGGACACTGGGAATCTGCCAGTCATAGAAAAGAGCGAGTGAAGGGACATTAAGAACAAGGCAGACTTTTAGAGGCTAGGGTTATTAGGGGGGTGTCAATGAAACCGATGGGTTACACAATCATTAGAGTAACCAGCAAGTTCTAATCACTATTGTGACAAACATTCACTTCCACTTAGGTTTTGAGCTTCAAGGCAAACAGCACCATCTTGTGTTGACAATAGGGTAAAACCGCAGCATTGACCCAGGCTTTTTGTCTTTTCAGGATTAAACCTTGACACCATCTCATTCTTCAAGATGTCACAAAACCTGATTTGTTAAAGGCAGCATGAAAATGTTACTCCCCGAACAGTTAGTGATGTTTTCAGCAGCTTGTGAAAGTAGCTGCTGGCGCGAGGCCCAGTGCTGGGCTCCTCAGCAGGGCTTCGTACTTTGACTCTGCTTTTAAAACGACACAATTCAGCCACTCCAGGGCTAATTAGCGGAGGAGAAACATTAGTTCTCCTAAGGCTAGCAGAACAACGTCAAAGCAAATGTGATTTCAATTTAGCCCCTTGTAAGGCAAGAGCTGAATGCTGATTGCTTACAGGTCCCAACCACACTGAACTGTCAGCACAACACACAACACTGAGGGCAAAAGACGACGTTGCCTGTTTTTCCACAAACAGCTGCAGACAGACCACAACAATGTCCTCGGATGCAGAAAAACTGGAAGTAGGCTATGTGTGCGATTAAAGGTTCCCCCCTCCTCCACTGACTTGCTTTGATGATTGTCTCAGACATGCAGGCAAACACGCAGTCAGCAGCTTTGGTTTAAAGGAATATTCTGCAGACACAGAGCAGTTGAAGCACAATGAAAACGAGCATCTGTTTACAACGCAACAATATGACTGACTACTTACTAATTGTGTTGATTCGTCAAACTGTCTGGTCATTCTCACATATTTGGAAAACAATTCAATGTGAACTGGCAGCGTGGAGGATGAGGGGCTAGTGTGTTACACAACTTCACATTTCTTTGTTGTTGTTTTCAATTATTAATTTCACTTTATAAAAATAAAACAACCTTGAACCTTGTTGAATAATCAACTAGCATCCAACGTATCACAATTTTTTTTAACCCTAACCGTGACTTTTCCAACTTTCTTATTCCCATAAGAATGCTTACCATCTGAAACTGCATGGTAGGCATCCCAATGTGTTTTTGATCAAAGCTTCTACCTCTTGCTATGTACTTCACTAACTCCCGTTTGCACCTCTGTTGCAGTACACATAAAGACCACACACACACACACACAGGTAAAGACCACAAAAAACCTAACTCATATAGTCCACTGCCGAACGCAGAACTTTAAGGTGTCATTCGCTGGCCTACAATAAACAGTACAAAAGCAGATAAGAGCTTCAAAGATGGTAGGGGAAGAGGTCAGTTACTGAGAGAAGAAAAAGAAGGGAAGTATATTAAAAGTTAAAACGAGTGAAATTAGATAATAAAAGATGGGTTTCCCCCTCCAGACTGAGACTTCACTAACATAGCACCCATCAACAACAGCTCCAGCCTCTGTGCTCCCTCCATCCCATATCACCTTTAGCATTCCGCCCTGCTATGACCCACATGTCCACTCATTGCCAGAAACACTGCTGTTACACAAACCAGAAGCCCTTTTCTCCCAAAGCATCCTGTCTGGCCTCTCAGCACATAAACATATGTCCAGCAATGAGAGCAATCCCACAACTAAGTAAGACACAGTGAGAGCAGATGATGAGACTCAGAGAAAAGATGAGGGACCGAAGTTGAAACTGAAGATGAGTGGACTGCACCTTTCAGAGTCACATAATAAGACTACGACTATAATAAGGAAACCACGGGGGTTCTGTGGTTCAGCTGTGACACCAGCACTGACCCTTTTAGGCAGCAACAGGCAGAGTGAAAGAATTAGCCTGGAATCTGGGCGTGGGTTACCAAGAGACAAGATGTTCACCTGGACTCTGACAGCTGGCACGGACATTATGACAGCGATGAATAGAAATGGGAATCTGTCCTAATGAGCTCCATTGAGGAATGAGTATGTCTGGGTGGGAGAGGGTGGGACCGAGTCATGCAGCAGAGATAGGAATGGGAGGAATCCCTTTTCATTTCTTCCAGTGGCCCTGATGAGACAGAGGGACAATAGCTCAGAGGCAAAACCACTTTCCCACATGGCTGAAGACCAACGGACATAACTGACAAACACAAACGACACAGTTCCCTCAGGAGATAAGTGTCTCTCTGACAGTGTGATCGGCAGCTCTAACCTCCAGGACAAGGGTGACACGTGACTAATAACTGCTATACACCCAGTTATATAATACTAATGGACATATCTTACCTAAACTGTAACAAATTGAAATTAGACATTTTAAAGCTTCTTTTGAAACCATTAGATCTGCATCCAATTTAGCATTAAATTACTAAAACAAAGTGAAAATGCAAATATTTATTTGTGGTTGCTTCAGTTTAGCAGAGCAACACACAATACAATATCAACCTATGAAGTGTACACATACTAGTTTGTAGGTGAAAGCGACCAACCTGCCATGGCTGTGGCAAATACAGTATATGAGTTGAACAATGTACACGATAGACTTTACTTTTTCGCTGCTTTGGCCATAAAAAATTCTCTAGCATATCCTTTAGAAGATGTTAAACAGTATAGTGATTTGTATCTCATTGAAATGAATAATATCAGAAAACTGTGTTGTGTGAGGTGGTAAACAGTTTTGGCAGGAACTTTTTCATGATAAACTGATTTTGATGAGAAGCATTCATCAGCTCTGTGATTATGTATCACTGTTATTTTACAATAGTTGACACACAAACATGTGGGCACATCCCCACGACACACACAGTTCTACAATCCAAGGCATCCCGCATGAATGCTTTTCCTTTAATAGGCAAGCTGTTAGCTCCAGCAGGACTATAGACCAGAGACAATGATGAGCAGCACCAGGTGCAGGTGTGTGGTCATATACGTCTGTCACCTCAACACAGTTAGCCAGTGAAACTTCAGCACTTCACAGTGACTCTTCTTTAAGTCATCGCCCACCCTGATCTGTGTTGACTCGGGGGGGAAAAACAGCACCTGATAACAGCCAGCATCATGACCTCACACACAAGAGTCTCTTGTTTCAATTGGACATGGGTCAAACATATTTTTGTTGGATGATTAAACCCATGTGGAGCACAGCATGAAGAATGTTTCCCTTTCCAACACGGGACTAACAGCACCAGGCTCTCAATCAGATGTGACCGAGAGGAACGAATTTCAGATATTTGAACTGAAACAACTGGAACCACCTATCTGCAGCCTCTGTTTGATTCGTTCCTGCTGTCACTCTCTCTCAGTATCCTGTTTCAGCATGAGAGTGTGTACACACACACACACACACACGCACACACACACACACACACACACACACACACAATGAATTGTGGGCTTACATATACACAGTAAGGCAGGGTGTAGTAAAACACACAGCAGTGTTGGACTTATGGGTAAACAGGAACAGTGTGGGTGGATTGGATGATTGGGTGTTTATTTGTTTTGGAGGTGTGTCAGTGTATATGTGGAGTTGACGGGAGCTCGGGGGGTTGAGGGGTATGATTATAGGTTGACTTAACAGCAGGAACCTGTTTGAAATGTGTGAATAGAACAGGACTATTCCACATTTTATTTTTGTAGTTCTGGCCATCATTGTATTGGCCTCAGTGTCTGATTTTAAATGAAGGTGGAGAGACATGCTTAAGTTAAACCCACACTATCCATTCATCTATTGCCTGTACCACCTAACCTCTGAGGGGTCATCAGGGGTTGGAGCCAATCGCAAAAGAAACTGTTATGTGGTGTTATATACACCAAAAGAACTCCAGCAATAGGAGAGTTAGAACTGGTGTTATATACACCAAAAGAACTCCAGCAATAGGAGAGTTAGAACCGCCTGTAAGGCCAAAAGCAGAAAACAGGCCACAAATCAAAACATTGGAAATGTCTGATCTGAATGCTACAGAGTGAGGTCTATAACAATCTCCCACTTTACAGAAAACTGTACACAGATCTAAGGCAAGCAGATGTTGGATGTTTTTCTGAACTGAGCTATTATCTTGGATAACGGCACAATATTATTTTGATGCAACTGAATTGGGAAAAAAGATCTAAGTGAGTAGACCTTTACTGATGTTAGAGGTCAAAGAGATTGCTTATGACTGTATTTATAAAAAAATTAAAATCCTGATTTAATTAGTCCTGATTCAGAAGTGTTATGATTAAGCAAATTATGTGAAATCTAACCAAAGCTATATGTTGCTACGGTTGTGAATATAAAAACAAAAAATTCTGACACACGTATTTGGACGGAGTATATGAATATATTGATTCTCAGCAGAGCACACAACATCTATGAAACGCACCGGTGACAAATGTGATGTTGTTTCTTGCAGTGAAGTAGAGTTAGTGAAACAGGAACAATGGGTGGGTCGAAGTCCATTCGGGTCTCTGCCAAACTACTGCCTACTTTACTTCCTTCACTGACACAATTAGGTCACTCTATCCTGTGTGTGTAACTATTTTGGCAACACAACAGCTGCAGAGGTCTAATCTTTCTAACATCTGAAAAGACATACGACACAGACAGTGGGAAGTTTGTCGGTCAGTGCCAGAGAGGGTGTCAGATTATTGTCATCAGTGTGTAGTCCCCACATTACCAACTCTGTTACCTACAAAACATAACGCAATTGACGATTCACATAGCCTAAGCTGCATCACAAACCACACATTTTAACTGGTAAAAGGGATTTACATCACCCAGGTATCGGTGCAGGCAAGAAAGAATGTCAGTTCTGCCGAGTGTGCTAAGATCCCCTCAGCACAAAGCAAGGTGGGGAGAGAACAAACTGACTGGACAATATCCAACAACCCAACACCAACAGGCTGCTGGCTCCATTTCCTCTAGCTCCTGAAAAACAAGTGACTAACAGAATTACCAACTACAACTTTGAAAACTTTTTATATGCTTTACGATGAAATGCTGCTATTTGTGGCAGTTTGGAGCAGAGAATAAAGCTGGTGAGTTTCTGCAAACTGGTGTCACAAATAAAACTTACACAGTATGAATAAAGTACTTGCTTACAATACTCAGAATGAGAACAGAGACATAATTTCAACATCTGCAAAAATAGTTTACTGCCAAAACCACAAAACTGCAAGTAAAATAGACCTAAAGTACTTAAAAATAACAACTAACGTAAAGTGACCACAAAAGACACGCACACGCACAAGCACACAGACCAAATAAGAAGCTGTTACCATGGTGAGGAGTGTTTTCTATTCAGCCAGGGTCTGTTGTTGATTCACCTCATAGCTACACATGATGTCATCAACAAATGGTAGCCAGTGACTGGTGAATCAGGAAGACAGGGGAGACCTATGCTGCTAAGTGATGTACATTATGTCCTCTTGTCTGTCCGTGATGATTTGGACTCTGAGAAAAGATCCTGTTTTAATGAGGATCCACTGGACTTGGTTGATATACAGCTGCTCACCGCTGAGACAGAAGAGTACGGCTTTGTTCCTCCACTGTGCACCTCAGGGATGCCACCTGGTCCTGAACACAAATCCTTCACTGATTCACCAGGGTTTGCTGGGAATTTACAAAAACATAAACTAAAAGCAAAGACAGAGTGGACTGTTTTATTTTCCCTGAAGGCCAAGAGACATAGTGCCATACTCATTACCAAACCTACAAATATACTGTGACACAAACTGGTCTGGATCCTCATTACATTGCAAATAGGTCATTACCTACTGCAAATTATTTTTCATATTGCAAAAGTATAAATCTCATCCAATGAACCAATTAACAGAAGCTCGTCACATGTCAAATGCCTGTCAGTTAATCTGTTACAATGGAGCACTGTCTCTGTGACCTACTTCGGCCTATACCAGGCCTGCACATAACAGATACCAAGGTCTGTGAGTGAACCCAACTACATTGCAACACATGTATGACTAGCATGCCATTAATACAACAACAGCAACCCAGTTCCTAATGCCAGTTCCATCTTATGTGCACTGATATCAACTAAGGGAAGAGACCAAAAACGAACACAGACAATGCAGCATCTCTTTTTATTGGCTCTATGTCTCACGCTCATTTGACTGACAAGAAACAAGAAACAATAAAGGTTGATTTTGACCAACTCACACACATGCATGTGCATTTAATTCCTGGCTGCCTTGAGAAGCTGTAATTATATTTATGCATACAATATTTTCTGTGCCACTGTTCACTGGCAGCTTCTTTCCTCTGTTCTCATGTTTTGTTATGTGAAAGTGTGTCCTAAACATTTGTTACCCACATGCCACATGCCATGATGTGTTGGGTGAACGTGTCTGTTGGCCAACACATGTTGTAGTTCCTCCTAACTGCCAATAGAGGCTGATAAAAGGAGTTGAATTAAAATTCATTAAAATTTCAATGAAAAGAAACAAAGAAGGATGTTGGATAAAGTGAAGGTTCTTTAACAAAGAGCATGAACTTGCATCAAACTGAAGTCCAGGTTGTAGTTTACATAGTACACACCTTACTACTCAACCCATTGAGCCTAGTGAATGCTTGTAAATCAGCATCAGCGTCAACTCTGTGGATCTTTGTTCTTGGAGAATAAGCCTAAAGGATAATCCAAAGCTCGTTTTCAAAAACTAGTGATCTGGAACCTAATATGGGTCCAGATCCAAAAGAACAAACAGCCACTTAAAAACATGCTGTTCCAGCCTATTGACTCTTTATATCGTCATGTTTTTTTTCTGTGCTTTGTTCTCAAGTTCCATATTACAACAAGATCCAAATGAAAAAATAAATACTACTCCTAAATCAGTTGGATGTGACATGTGTGGATTTTACTTTTGGTTATTCAAACAGTAATGTGAGTGAGTATAAATCACCTCTGACCCACATGTTTTTTTTTGTTCTTTTTTGTATGAAGTTTGTGGGAAGACTGATTTACTGGAACAAAAGAGGTGGGGTTGTTTTGAGGATTATGGACCTATAAATCATTCCTGTTTTGCATGTTTTCCCTGCGACGTCATGGCAACCAAGCCCACCCAAATTATACGTCCAACATATGTCAGTTTATTATCAAACACTATCAGACGTGCATCTATGTTACAGGTGAAGTTTTATTTTATCACTAGCACAACGACATGTCTCCCTGAGCATCTGCTTCCAATAGCCCCTCAGCTTCACCCGCCTTCCTCATCCAGCATGAGGGTCTGTGGGAGGCAGAAGACCCACAGGACGCATCTCAAGTCCAAGTCCCAGCTCTCCGGACCAGGGACCCCAGAACAATGATGTAACACCCAACTGGCTTACGTAACCAACGGCTGCTGGCTGTTTCATACTCTGAGACACAGGAGGAGGAGACCCTGGGAAAACTCACAACAAATAAGTACACTGTACTCACATTCACTGTGCAGACATGCAATCTGACTGCACCTGCAAACACATATGACACTGGGTGGCTCATGTTTAAGGGATGGTACAACCAAGCACAAAAGAATACTTTTTCGTCACCGTCTGTGTCCTGCCTTTCAAATATATTTGTCTTTTACTACCCTGTGGAAACACACTGAAGAGACAGTCTGCACAATGTCCAGGCAACTGCCGCTTTTACTTCTTATACCACATATGACAAAACATCATGTCCATAAGCGCAGGTTATTTTGTGTCTTTTGGTTTAACGCACCAGTCACACTAGAATATAATCCCAAAGCCACTGGCTCCACTTGCTTTTTTTTTTTTTTTAAAGACATAAAAAGTGTCTGCTAACCCTAACCCTTACCACATGACAAGGAAGCAGGAACATTAATGAAGGATCTGCAAACTTTGGCTGCACTACCAGTCTCCACACCTGTAAGTGCTCCAGCGTGAGGCTGCCCGCAGTGAAATCTAATGTTCAGGATCAAAGAACAGGCTCTGCAGATACTGAGCTGACACACGTCTTCTCTTGTAGAAATGACTAACATATTCAATAACAGCTTATTAACCACTGCATCCACTGATGGGTAGAAAATAAGAAACAATCTGATGTTGTTAAGAGTCAAAACAACAACATGTGTTTTACCCCTCATTGAGCTTTGGCAGTGTACAAGCATCACATGAATATATCCTGAATTGTCGTTTCAAGCTTATGGTATAAGGACAAGTCGTAGGCATATCCTAATGATGGACAAAAGCCATGAATGTATGATATGAATTTAAAAAATAGTTGATTTCTGTGAGAAACCATAAAATGTACTAGTTCACTGTACTAGTTCAAGTTCACCCACTGGAGCAGCCTTTAACAGCCTATTTATCCGGGCAGGCTGTGTGCCAAATAAGAAGGGAAACACTTACAGTTCAGTGTGTATGCGGGTTTGTTGTTGTTGTTATGTGGGTTATATTGTAGCAGTAAATATGCATAAACACTGACTACAACAAATACACACTGACCGAAGCTGCTGAACAGACGGGCAGTGCAGTGATGAGTTTTCCATACACTGCTGCAAATCATTATTAGATGCAACGTTCTGCAAAAATGGACCTTATCATACAACACAAGTAGCGACTGTGTTTGAATCTATCACGCCGATCTCCTTAGGAAAAACTCCATTTTAAAACGTTCTTTGTTTATTATCACGGGTACCGAGCAATCTGAAACTCACTTCAGACATCAAGGGGATCAGCTATATCTATAAGTAAATTCGGCAAGGAAAATCTCCTGAAAGCAGCATTTCCTTTTGTATTTTCACAGTTTAAGCATGTAGTTAGCAGCCGACGCCAGCACATCTCTGCGTGTTTTCATATCACTGCATACACAGTGGGAATAACTTGCGTGGTACCCTATTAAAGTTGACATTCGCTTTGATAACGCTGCACGGTGTGAAGGACACACACCGAATTAAAAACAATACAACGGCGACTCATGCAAAACCAGCATCAATTTCCATTAGCGGTGTAGCTTTGTGGGCAAACAAGGCAACACTAAATCTTATGATTTTTAAACGGGGATTGGCACAGTGCGCACTCCCTGCCGAAAAGCGCACATAGGCAGACAAATTATATCTCCCTCTCACCGCTGTGGTGTTGAATGTCATGTACTGTGTAAAATTATATATATAGCCGGCGCTGCCGGATAATAAAACAGTCTTTTAGCTTGTGTTGTCCATACACACACCCACTGCTCCGCTTCTGACTTTCCTGATTGACGTGATGTGCGCCGGTGTGGATGGCGTCGTTAGTGTCGTCTCCACCTGTGGGTGGAGGGTGGACACTCACCTGGTCCAACACTGTCACCAAAGCAGCGCGAAACAAAACAAACCGCAAGCTAGTCCCCTGTAATTAAGAATTCCATGCAAATGCCAGTGTCCACAAACGCCTCCTAGCCGTTGCAGACAGAGGTCAGGCTGCGTTGGAAACACGGTCCGCTGCAGGATGTCGCGTTGACGGACATCAAACTTTTCTAAACTCCTCCGTCCTCTGCCGTCGCACTGAAACCAGCTAATGCTAAACAAGACATTAATGCCGCGTTGGAAAACACAGTCGGACTCACTCACCGCTGCTTCCTGTTGGATGCTGCGTCTCTCTAATGGCTGTTAATCCAACGCCAGACCCGGACTCCTGCGGTTTCTGCTGTCAGTGAATGTGTGAGTGAGTGAGCGCGAGTGAGCGCGAGCTGTACACACTTCAAGTCTCTGTAAAGTTCACCACAACAAAACACGCTGCTCGGAGCGTTTTCAAAATAAAATGCCCAATTATAGTCCTCGTTTCTACTAAGTCAAAACTCATTTCAGTTTCTTAAAAAAGATTATATTAAAAAATCCTAATTCCATTAAATTTGAGTTTTTATATTTTCACTAGCGGTGTGTTAAATGCAGTGTATTTGTGTGGGTAGTTGTAAGTTAGTGTGTGAGAAAGTCCCAAAAGTCCAAATGATTCCACTGACTGAACCTCTGAGTCATTCCAGGCTTTTATTTTGAAGGCAACATAACATTCGCATTGATCTTAATATTCCTGTTGGACTTTGGTTTGTGCTGACCCAGCTCCTTCCTCCTACAGGACTGAGTTCCACATTGACCTGCACTCAGACAAACTGCTCATAACGTATGGATGATGCATCTTCTTCAACTTCGAATACAAAAGATTTAATTTTCTCCTTGAGTTGAATCTGCTTTTCCTCTCTATTTTTCTGAAAGTGCTTTAATACGTGCAACTTTCTTTCCATCTGTCAACATATAGTTGTCGAGATAGTCATCTCTCTGATGACTATTATAGGGTCAGCGGCAGGTACACTGGATAATCAATTCTCCGTCTGATCTAACGCAGCATTAACCCTCTTACATATCCTGTCCAATAAAAAGAAGCCAGATAAACATTGAGTGAGATCACCGCCCTTCGAGCTGATCCTAGCTCTGTGACTCAAACACTTTACAGGCTTGTAAAATGCAAAATGCTGTTGCTCTCTCTCTCTCTCTCTCTCTCTGTCCCTCTCGCTCTCTCATTCTGTCACATCCTCTTGAAGCAGAGCATCCATCATTTGGAGGTTTGGTGCACAGCTTTCTGTCAGATGTGAGTTGCTGCATAGGGAAGGTAACCATGTGGCTGTTTGACTGACTTGTCACCTCTGCTCTTTGTACACTCTGCCTCATTTGAATAGTCTCCACAGTGGTGAGGTTCAAGGCATGTTGCCATGGGAAACGGGCCAACGGCAAACAAATGATCCCCGACTGCAGTCAGAATAGCTGATGAGCCTGTAGTGAACATGAGACACATCAGCAGCCATATGGAAAACACAGGGAGAATTATATGGGAGGGGGACCTGTAGGTTGGTAACAACAGCCCACAACTTTCAGCCCACACCTTCTCCAGTGTCGTGATGCCCTAAGTTATGCAGCATTGTGGTCGCAAATATATTCTCTATCACAGCCATGAAGGATAAGGGAGTTTTTATCCCATGCACAATGCTGAGAAGGATGACAGTTCCAGTTATGTTGTTGTTTAGTTCATTCCATGAATACCAGTCGTTTGGATATGACAGAGACACAAGCAGACCACAGACCGAGAACAGATCAATGAACACCTTCATCAGTGAAGATACATGAATATACATGAATGTATAGGTTATATGTGTATATAGAGGTCATGTTTGCCTTCTGTGACAACTGTGATTCTGGCCTGTGTGAGTAAAATGAACTTGATTTGACTAACACAGTCTACCAGCAGCTTCGCAGCAGCTTTGAAACCGTTTTTACCAAAAATTATCACAGAAAGTCAATGAAGTTGCTTTTTTCTCCTTATTCCTTGTGGCATACTACATGTCAAGCCATCATATGTGTGTGTGTTGCTGTACTAAAAGCATGCAGTGCACCATGGACAGTATTTGGCCAGCTATTTATAATGGTCTCTGGGAGTATGATGAATGCCAAGTATGTTAATATGACTCCTTTGTCTGTGGGAAAACATATCATCCGAGCCATACAGTTACTCTGACTGCAGCCCCTTCAGTCTGACAGAAAGTCTGTCTGTTGTGTTCTCTAAGCAGGACCAGGTTCTCCATCACTCGAGGAGAGGCTTGATGACAATTCCATTTGGCACTTGATGCATGAGAATCGCATATGGCTGCTTTGAGGCTGTGATGCTGCCCACATGGGCTTAACATCCATCGAACAGCAGGGGCAGCCGCAAGCCATCTGAAAAACATCATCGCGTCAACATCTGAGTGCACGGTTAAGTCAAAGCAGAAGAATCAGGAGTCAGCCTGGGACAGTGATGCCTCCACTGAGGATCTCCATCTCCATGCATGTTCACCTAAACCATTCATTTTCAGGATTATCAGACAACGACTGTGCATACATGTGTATTTGTAATCGACCTGGATATTTTCAGGGTATATGTGACAAGCAGTTGTGAAAATTACTGCAAGATAGCTGTATATGCATGAAATGCGACTACTCCTACACAGCGTTCACTACTCTTGCGCAACATTCAGTGATGTCTTTGTTGAACCTCCTGTGATGGTTGAGAGTAATAGGCGAGTGGGGTTTGTGTGGGTCTGCCTCATTGCTGCATGCCAAATGAGTGTGCATTCTTGACATGGGGTTGTCGTGTCCGTCGTGTCAACCACTATAAGCCTCAATAATGAGGTCAAACTAACAGTGCACTCTTGTTATATGTTATAAGTATATCTCACGACGGACTGAACTGAAATCAGTTTGATTCACTGTTTCTGCGAAGCTGACATTGTTACCTTTAATTGCATCATGGATCAGTTTGGTTGCTTGTTGTTGTCTTTTGCTTGTGTTGATTAGAAATGCTTGTAATGGCCATCAGCCTCAGAGCAGGAAAATGACCTGTGACGAAAAACTTGCCTGCTGGAAATTGCAGACTAGTCAACAATGCACCATTAAAGTGCTAGAGAACCCTCAGCCACTGCAAAATCTATCTTGTGCGCTAATTACAATGGACGGCCAAGATGCAGTAGCTAAATAATATGTTATCCAGGGGCAACAAGATACTCTAATGAGTATAATTTTGGACATCATAAAAGCTTTGATAGCATTGTGCTGTATTTGGATGTGAACTTTGTCCTCTTCATGATGCTAAAGGCTAGTGGTGGGTGGGGGCGCCTTTTTGTAAGTTTCCCACAGTAATCATATACCAGTCTCTCACCAGGGGCTTGTGCACCCCACAGAGAAACTAGTGGTTGTAGGCAGTGTTGTGTGACCCTAAACAAACACACTTGCTCAGGTGAACTTTGCCTCACTTTCACATTCACATCGTAAAAAAAGGCATCCAGAGAATGTCTTTTTTTAATCAGCACAACATGTACTGAAGGTGATATATGAAACAACACAAGCACCAGCTCTCGCTTTGAAAGAGACCCGACTGTATCTGTATGTGTTCTGTCTCTGTATATAATATATATGTGTGTGTGTGTGTGTGTGTGTGTGTGTGTGTGTGTGTGTGTGTGTGTGTGTGTGTGGGGTGACCTATTGCAGGATGGATGTGGTAAAGTTTAATTCCAGACTGACCCCATAAATGTCCCCTACATATTAAATCCTTGCTAATTACAAGTGCATGCTTTCAGCAGCCTTGGGTAACAGCCTTGGCTGGTGATGCTATTGCACTGTAAAAAATGTTCAAACTTTGCCTTTTAAATACCTCAGCACTTTTTAATGTGACTGTTTTTCCAGTAGTATAAATATATTCTCTCTCTCTCTCTCTCTCTCTCTCTCTCACTATCTATCTATCTATCTATCTATCTATCTATCTATCTATCTATCTATCTATCTATCTATCTATCTATCTATCTATCTATCTATCTATCTATCTATCTATCTATCTATCTATCTATCTATCTATCTATCTATCTATCTATCTATCTATCTATCTATCTATCTATCTATCTATCTATCTATCTATCTATCTATCTATCTATCTATCTATCTATCTATCTATCTATCTATCTATCTATCTATCTATCTATCTATCTATCTATCTATCTATCTATCTATCTATCTATCTATCTATCTATCTATCTATCTATCTATCTATCTATCTATCTCTCTATCTATCTATCTATCTATATATATATATATATATATATATATATATATATGTTTTTTAAAAAGAAGATGAAAAGTTTATAATGTAAGTTTACGATACAGAACATCATGAACATCATCTGACCTCATGCACACCATGTTTTTGGACCACCATCTTTTTTTCTAGTAGAAATGAAAAACAGGTGGGAAAACCTGTGTGCTATTGAGTTGTCACGGTTATTATTTTTTTGCAAAACTCTGTTTTTCTAAGATTACGAGGGCCTGTGTTAGAACCGACCAATAGGACATTCACATCTGCAGCTGATTACTGTTAAATAACAACAAATTCTATGAGACAGTTTGGACTGAGGCCAGCGAGCATGACATAACACACAGTAAGTATCAATGAGGTCATGGTTCATGGATAATCATCGACATTGGTGCAGCGATTGTGGCAGAAAGCCTTCTCATACCTTGAACAGTTTATACTCTTAAAATATATATAGCATTCACCATATTCACAAATAAACTAAGAAGTTTGAAAATAAACTTTGGATTTCTAAGAATTGCAGGTTCTTTTAACAGCATTTGTGAGATAAGTATGATGCAGCTGGATTTACTGTAAGTCTGATGTAGTGCAAATAGGTGCCTGGCATTAATTAACTGTGCCGTGTCTGCATCATGCACTTCAGCCTTCATAACCCTTCAACATGCCACAGTGTATCAGCGTCTATCTCACCACACCTTGTGTGGAAAAACACACGATATTTGGGAACGCCATGTATGTCACCATCCTATTAGAATCACTGGCACAGGTCTATGATGTGGATTTCAGAGGTCTGGCACGAGGCACAGCTGAACATGCACGAATGTTTGATTTAATCAGTATTAATCAGTGTCTGTCTGGATCTTATTTTGTGTCTCAGTTGGTCTGAGACTCATGTCTCCTCTGCCAGTGTGTGTGTGTGTGTGTATGACAGTATTGTGTGTGGGTAACCGGTCAGACAGGCAGAGGTCCACAAATATCCACTCTGCTCTGTCACTGTCAGATCTTGTCGGCAACGGAGCAACATGTTGGCCCTGCCTGACTCCCTGTCTGCTGGGTTGCCAAATCCAGGGTGGTCCCCACACCACACTCATCCTGTCCACCCTTGTTTTCAGGGGGATTTGCAGCTTTGGAGCCACTGCCTCCTTTTCATCCTCCTCTTCTATCCATCCATCCAACCTTCCCTTTTCTCCTCGCTGTCGCCACCCATGCCAGTTAATGATCTGCCCTTTGCACTAATGTCTGAGCAGCTGGCTCTTCTTCAATATTTCATTATGCTTGTGATAAATGTCAAATATTCTGTATTACACAGCAACGGTGACAGTTGTCATGTAATAAGTACGAGCCACACTGTGGTGCGACAGATTTCATAGACTTGGGCTGCCCTTGAACTGCTGCCACAGCTTTACATCTAGTTTGCACAAATATGGATAAGATTTAAGATATTTGATGAGGAAAAATGTTCATTTTAAACATTTATTTATGCATTAACTTTCATAATAAATTGTAAACATATAAAATAGTAAATTCAATTGTCAGTTACATGTTTGCTTTGTTAGTTTGGTCATTTCCATATAATCACCTCTTGTATGGCACAAAAAATAAATATGTTTTGTTTTGGGAGAATTATACACCTGTGGTCTGGTCTGTTTCTCCAGTGGAGAAGCTAATGGAGGAGCACACGGTTGTCATGGCAACTGAGCTAATCCACTAATTACAAAATCTTTTGGGGTCAGACCCACACAAATCTGGATTCTTTAACCATGGTGCAGATAGTTGAGAAAATTGAAATCAACTGAAAAGATGGTAAAATGCATTCTAACAGATAAAAGTATTATATTATGGTTTATTATATAGTCTTATTTTAGGCTTGCATCAGTATAAGTTGGTGCAGCTTAAGTTGTTGCTGGAGTGCAGCTTCAAACAAAAATGGTCATATGATCAACCAGAGACAAGCTCAAGCCATCAGCCAAGTTATTGGCCAGTTATGTGGAAAGAAGTCCAGTCCAAGTTTAAAGACCATGCAGCCACAACTGAAGGAGTATGCCTGTGGTCAGTGTAACTCTGCTTCCAATGCCCGCACAGCCCACATGATTAGAATACATGATGCATCAACAGTAGCCTACTGTACAAACTGTGCATGCAGTCTGGACACTGGCAGTGCGAATTCCTTTGAATTCAGCCAGTGTCTGTGATGCAAATGAGTTGTAGTGGAAAGAACATGGAACAAATATGGAAACATCTTTACTAGGGAATAGATAACTGAACCTGCATTCTCTGCATTGTGCATCTGCATTGTATCATAAGAACTGTTTCACGTTATTAATGAGTTTTTTAATGTGAATTACTTAAAATATGCATGTACGTCTCAATTTGTTCAATCGTGTGAGGTAGGACTGGACTTGACTTTTGACAGGACCTGAGATCCGTCTCTCTAAGCAGAACCTGCTGCTGCATGTATCACCCCGGTTAAATCCATAATTCATGGCTGAGACAGTGGTGAATGGCTGAGAGGCCTCGCACTGTTTGTGGCCCTCTGTTAGTCAACCTGAATAATTAAAGACACAGGTTTCCTCTCTGTTGCTGTACAGTGTGTCCACTGGAGATTTGACATATTCGGTGCTGACAGGATACAAATGGGACGATAGAGGAGCTGTCTTTGCTGGACTTACTGAAAGCTGCCACAGTCTGTTCTGTCTGCTGGTCCTGGTTCACACTCTGTTTATATAAGCTCTCAGCTGATGAGGCATTCGTGTTGCTCATCTGGCTGTACTTTCCCAAATGAAGTCATGTTTTTTTTTCAGTCCGCTCCCCAAAACTCTCAGAGCAATTCATTTTGCAATGTCATTTCAAGTGGGGTTGTTTTGTCCGTTTTCCTCATTTGATCTGTGCCAGATGTTGCCCTCACTCCACATTTTCTCCTCTGCTCCGGCAGCCAATAAAGAAAGATGTTGCTCTCTGCTCCACGGGCAACAGACTCAGTGCGGCAATATGCAGACATTAAGGAGACCAAAAACATTTTCTGATTTTTGGCCACATGTGGGAGAAAGGGTGGAATTAAAGATGATGGTGATGTCATTTACAAGGGTTGGATAGCCTCTTCCTCGGGTCCTTGACCCCTCTCACTGAGACACTGGAAAAACTCCTCAGCGGAAAGACTACAGTGGTTTAACAACAGCTGGATTTCTGCATTGAGCTGAAACACACTGGAGCCGATGGAAAAATGAAGTGATTCTGCAACTGCCTAATGTTCACTGTTTAGGTCAGAGCTAATATTCCACCACAGGATGTGTGAGTTTCAGTGACTCTGCGCCTCCATACAACATACACATGTGATTTATACATCTTATTTACAAACTGTAACACCAGCAAGGTGGGATGAGTCCATTATTCTATGGCCATTCTCAGTGCAATAGGTGTCCACTACTACACATGAACACAAATTCACACATGTGCACAGATATGCTAATACGAGACAACAACACATTTGTGGAACCATGGAATTAATAATATTAATTACCACTGTGTCACGTTCTGGTCTCGTGGACAGTCATTTCAAAGAGTAAACACGGAAGTGTTGGAAGCGGTGAACAAAATGTGCCATTCAACAATGTGACCACGAGAGGACGATATACGCATTATGACGTCAGACGGTCTGTCCTCGTGCCCGTCATACCGTCACGGGCACGGCATCGCAGTCAGAAAGAAGTCTGCAGCTGAAACAGACATGTTGCTCGAGGTTATGGGGGGTATCCGGGTTAAATCACCATGGTAACTAACACCTCCGTTCACTCAGTGTGTTTTGATATGCCACGTCCATTCATCGGATCAACGCGGGGATGTAGCTCAGTGGTAGAGCGCATGCTTTGCATGTATGAGGCCCCGGGTTCAATCCCCGGCATCTCCAGCCGACTTTATGTTATGTTCCCTTACCTTAACGCTTAAATTGCTTAAAGGCAATATATGTGTAAATATATACTTTACTTATATGCACG
>JAFBJQ010000736.1:682941-687673 GCA_016785345.1 Trinectes maculatus
GACATTGGGGGTTTTGTCGTGGAGACAATATGCAAACATGTAAATTTGCCAAGCCGAATGCATTCTGTACTGGACAGAGACGAGGCACGAAGGAGACTGATTGACATTGGCCTACAGTCCCTTAGCCAATCAGGACACAGAGCACAATGCACGTGCATACACTGTAAAAAAAAAAACCATAACAAACTGCACTAAAAAAATTCGTGGAACAGCAAAGCCGCAAAAGGTGAACCGCGTTATAGCGAGGGTTCACCGTATATTTAATTTATTAATTACATCCATTCAATGTCATGCAACTACAATTGTACAATACCTTTAATATTTTTAACCCACAATTAAACAATAAATATTTACTGCGAGATTGTGAATGAAGAAGTGATTCTATGCAGACCAGAGCTAGGCCTCTTTGAGAAAAGTTGAATCTTGAATCTCAGAACAGAGCGACAGAGGCTGTCTCACTCACTCACTCATTCCCTACTCCCTACTCCCTACATAGGGGAATAAATGTAGTGGACTATATAGTGAGCTCAACAGAAAAATATCACACAATACTTGTTTGTTTACCAGCTATTTTATTAAGTTAGAGGGCTTTGATTACTGTCCTGTACTTTTTATTTTCGTATTTTGTTTGTTTTATAAGATTTATGTATATTTTCCTCCCGTCTGTTCGCTTTTTTCCCTTCTGCGCAGCCCAGAGAATTTCTGGCAATGCATGATGGGATATCTTGCTCCGGTTAGTGACCATGGGATGTTGACAACATTTCGCAGTGAATTGTGGGATACATTCAGTGCACTCGATAGTAAACATGCAATGATCCCTAAGCATTCGGACACCACTACCAAATGGTGTGGGGAGCGATTCTGGACACAGTCCGAGTCTCAACCTGTCGAGCACAACATGGCCGCCCTCAAAGGATTCAGCACTGTAATAAACCAGGCTAGTCCCAATTGAAAGTAACCTCATGTAGAGGTTGTTGTGGCCGAGTGGTTAAGGCGATGGACTTCAAATCCATTGGAGTTTCCTTGCACAGACTCAAATCCTGCCCACAACAAGAGACATTTTAAAAACGTGATGTTTATTTGCAACTGCAGAATTCAGATGAAGAATTTTTTGAGTATCATGAAGTAGACACATTCTGTCAAAGCTTCATTTGCATAGCAAGATGATGCTACTGATATTCCACAGGAATAAACAAGAGCTGTATGTACATGTTTACATACTGCGCACAGTTTAACAGATAGCTTACTATTGTAGTGATGCACTACTATGTCTGTAATAATCACAGAAGGGGATGTACAGTTGTGGTCAAAAGTTTACATACACTTGTTAAGACCAAAATGTCATGGCTCTCTTGAGTTTCCCGTTATTTCTACAACTCTGATTTTTCTCTGATTGGAACAGATACTTCTTTGTCACAAAAAACATTCATAAAGTTTGGTTCTTTTATGACTTTATTATGGGCTAACAGAAAAAGTGATCACATCTGCTGGGTCAAAAATATACATACAGCAGTGCTAATATTTGGTTACATGTCCCTTGGCCATTTTCACTTCAATTAGGCGCTTTTGGTAGCCATCCACAAGCTTCTGGTTGATTCTTTGTCCACTCCTCTTGACCGAATTGGTGTATTTGACCGATTTGTTTCTTCAGCGTTGTCCACATGTTCTCAATGGGGTTTAAGTCAGGACTTTGGGAAGGCCATTCTAAAACCCTAATTCTAGCCTGATTTAGCCATTCCATTACCACTTTTGAGGTGTGTTTGGGGTCACCAGTTCCATTGGCAGCAAAACAGCCCCACAGCATAACACTACCACCACCGTGCTTGACGGTAGGCATGGTGTTCCTGGGGTTAAAAGCCTCACCTTTTCTCCTGCAGACATATTGCTGAGAATTGTGGCCGAACAGCTCGATTTTAGTTTCGTCTGACCACAGAACTTTCCTCCAGAAGGTCTTATCTTTGTCCATGTGATCAGCAGCAAACTTCAGTCGAGCCTAAAGGTGCCACTTTTGGAGCAAGGGCTTCTTTCTTGCACAACAGCCTCTCAGTCCATGGAGATGCAAAACACGTTGACTGTTGACACTGACACCTGTGTTCCAGCAGCTTCTACTTCTTGGCAGATCTGCTTTTTGGTGGTTCTCGGTTGACTCTTCACCCTCCTGACCAGTTTTCTCTCAGCAGCAGGTGATAGCTTGCGTTTTCTTCCTGATCGTGGCAGTGGCAAAACAGTGCCATGCACTTACAAACAATTGTTTGCACTGTTGGGCTTTTGATCTGCAGCTGCTTTGAAATGGCTCCAAGTGACTTTCCTGACTTGTTCAAGTCAATGATTTGCTTTTTCAGATCCATGCTGAGCTCCTTTGACTTTCACATTGTAGCGTTTGTGGGCGTTTGTATCCAATGAGCCTTATTTAAATGGGCCAGCTCTAGTCACTCATAATCACAAGCTGTAGTTACTCATAATCACTCACAATAAGTTAAGAGGCCATGCTATGAAGTTCATTTCATTGACACAACTTTCTAACTCACCAAAATTGCTAAATCATGTTGCTGTATGTATATTTTTGACCCAGCAGATTTTGTCACTTTTTCTGTTAGCCCATAATAAAGTCAAAAAAGAACCAAACTTCATGAATGTTTTTTGTGACAAAGAAGTATCTGTTCCAATCACTTTCTCAGAGAAAAATCTAAGTTGTAGAAATAACGGGAAACTCAAGAGAGCCATGACATTATGTTCTTAACAAGTGTATGTAAACTTTTGACCACAACTGTAGCTCAGTGGTACAGCGCATGCTTTGCATGTATGAGGCCCCGGGTTCTCTCCAACCAACTTTATGTTAATCAACGTATTGTAATGCTTACAGTATATCATTTGTATGACGAGGATGGAGGAAGACCGCTACAAGATCAAAGCCGTGTCGCAGGGTCGGCAAGGAAGCTGGACAACCTGTGAGGGAATCACAAACAGGAACGTCAGTTGGTCAGACGTGTGGAAGATCCCACAGGCAAGACTCGGCTTTCTAATCCGCTCAACCTACGACACGCTTCCCTGCCCTCGGAACCTCCACCAGTGGTTCGGAAGTGAGGAACGTTGCACGCTCTGCAATACTCCCAATGTAAGCCTCCAGCACATCTTGTCAGGCTGTAAGATCACACTCTCACAGGGCCGCTATAGATGGCGCCACGACCAAGTCCTGAGGAAGCTAGCCGAAGCACTGGAGGAGCGTCGAAAGGGAAGTAAAACACCGCCACCTGCAGAGGACCCCACAACCTTTGTTGCGGAAGGAGGGGTCAAGAGAAACATCAAGGCCCTTCTCCCCTGACCAGGAGTAGAGCATGAGGGTCGACCTCGACGGGAAGCTTCAGTTCCCCCACGGAGATCACCTCCTGAGGGATGTGGGACTCACCGGAAGAAGACTCAGGAAGGCGATAAAGGATCTGGCAGAGGAGGCTGAAAAAGGGAGCTTTTGGCTCTGGCTTAGGAGGAAGGACAAAACGTGGGGGAAGAACACTTAACTCCAGACAACAGCCGCAGGGGACAACACCCATCAGCTGCAGGGGGTGATGGGGAGACGTCCCTGTCACTGCTCCGCCACCAGGAGACGTATCAGAATTAAAGGAGCGAAACGCCGGTGAATGGTGGTTTCTGGCTGATGACCCTGCAGCTGACCCATGGGCACCGGAGGAGGTGCAACAGGCAGAAAAGCCCAGCAGGTGCTAACATCTTCCTGTATAATCCTGAAGTTCTGGTAAACCCAGTGACTACTGTGAATAGGGCAGTTGGAATGCAGGGAAGACTGGAGGATGTCCAGGAGAGACTGGATGACAGCAGGGAAAGACCGCACCGGGCGTGGGCGGCTAGTTACCCAACCCACTGTTCTCTCAGTAGAGAGACACCCAACGCTAACTACGAAGAATCGCAAGAAGCAACAACCCGTGGGCCCTCCGAGAGGCGGGATGAAAGATGAGCCCAACAGGACGGACTACACGGTGACAACGGCAATGAAAATGGCTTACGAGAATACCAGAACCCCAGGAAATGAGGAGAAGATCCTCCGAAAGTGTGCATGTGGATGGGAGAAAGTGACCACGTTCAGAGGCGTTCGAATCCACCAGGGGAAAGCAAAGTGTGGCCAGAATGGCCAACAGCAACCTTGCACTGCGACTGCAGGTGAGACAAGAGGGACCAAAAGCCCGGGCAAAAACCACAGAGCCAATGGACCCAACGTTGCTGAAGGCATGAGAGCGACAGAGGAAGAAGGTCCACTGGTGGAGAACGAGCACCCACGTGAGCATGAAGACCCAGTCATCACCACCTCAGATAGAACAGAACCAAATGCAGAGACCAAGAAACCAGCCAGAAGAAGTAAGATCAAGTGGCCAAAGTCACACGAAGCAGAGGTATGGCGTGCACTGGATGCAGACCTGATCAAGACCCTAGAAGAATAACTCCATGGAGGGGGAGCCTAAGCTAAATCAGATTGTGGACATCATATACCAGACCTGCAAGGACAGGTATGACGACCTTGTCCCCAGACAGAGGACCACCCTAAGGCAACTCCGTAAGAACTGGAGAAAGGCAACCCATGCAGACAAAGAGGGGCTGAAAGCCCTGTGGGAGGAGGTCAGGAAAAGACTAGCCGGGCTTCACAGTTCCGTAACATCGCCCTACTGAATGTGGAAGGAAAGATCTTCTTCTCAGTACTTGCCAGAAGGATGACCAAATACCTGCT
>JAFBJQ010000738.1:8365-10865 GCA_016785345.1 Trinectes maculatus
AGATGAAACACAGTTTTAGCACCGTAACATGACGGTCGGCGGCGGCTCCCGATAGTGCACGTGACGTGTTTATTTTCCCAACAATACTCCCAGACCTTAGACATTCGCGGTCTCACGCTAACATCACTATGCGCCTCTGCTTCAGCCATCGTTGCTACTGCATCGACTTTGCTATTGCTATTGAACTTCTTCAGTGTTTAGTTCAATATGGACGCAGGTGGTGCAGGCTATTGCCCCTTACGTTTCCGGTGGCGCATTGCAACTTTATTTGCATGTATTCTAATGAATTGAATGGCGTTCATCACGTTGCTTAAAAAAATATACGACTAGACGACGACAAAACTTCTTGTCGACGATATTTAATAGTCGACATCGACGACGACGGCGACTAATCGTTGCAGCCCTATATGTTACTTTTGCAAACGCAGACAAACTCGTCCACTTTGATCAGAGATGAGTTTTGGAAAATCAACGCATCAGCGATTTCGCCCACTCGTGTGTGTGTGTGTGTGTGTGTGTGTGTGTGTGTGGCTAACAGCTCACGAGGGGAAAGTGCCACGATGCTGTGTGTATCTCAGTGTGTTAATTATAACAATGTCACTGCTGCAAAAATAATGAAACATGAATTAACACAGAGACAGAGACAGAGACAGAGAGACAGAGACAGAGACAGAGAGACAGAGACAGACAGAGACAGAGAGACAGAGAGACAGACAGAGACAGAGAGACAAAGACAGAGAGAGACAGCGAGAGTGTGTGTGTGTGTGTGTGTGTGTCTGTGTGTGTGCGTGTAACCCTCGTCCTACTGGGACCACCAGCTCAGACCTGACAGACACTGACAGTTGGGGGCAGCTGGTCAAGTGTGTGTGTGTGTGTGTGTGTGTGTGTGTGTGTGTGTGTGTGTGTGTGTGTGTGTGTGTAAAGCATATTTAAGTAAGGTCTTGGGTTGCACAGCTGTCATTTTCTATCAAACTAGCAACTGTCCCAGCACACACACACACACACACGCACACACACACACAAACACACACACACACACACACACACACACACACACACACACCGCACTTTGCTGCAGACTCACTTCACCTGGTGACCTTTAACCTGTGACCTCTGGTCCCGGGTTGAGTCTCGCTGCCTCTGACAGGTCTGATCGGGGTAAACAGACAAACAGGGTCTGTTTTGTGTTTTGTGTGTTGTGTTTTGTGTTTTGTGTTTTGTGTGTTCGCACACAGACTGAAACACAATCAGGGTTTGGAGTCGAGTTATAACGAGTTTATAAACCAGTGACGCCGCGGCGTTGGACAAAGCATCTGACCTTCACTCAACACACAGCTGCTTCTGTGAGTTAACAGACAGCGAGGTGTCGCAGTGAGGATCTACAGGTGAGGGTCTACAGGTGGAGGTCTACAGGTGGGGGTCTACAGGTGGAGGTCTACAGGTGGGGGTCTACAGGTGGGGGTCTACAGGTGGGGGTCTACAGGTGAGGATCTAGAGGTGGAGGTCTACAGGTGAGGATCTACAGGTGGAGGTCTACAGGTGGGGGTCTACAGGTGGAGGTCTACAGGTGGGGGTCTACAGGTGGAGGTCTACAGGTGAGGGTCTACAGGTGGAGGTCTACAGGTGAGGGTCTACAGGTGGGGGTCTACAGGTGAGGATCTAGAGGTGGAGGTCTACAGGTGAGGGTCTACAGGTGAGGGTCTACAGGTGAGGGTCTACCTGACATTCTTATCCTCCGGCGTGAGCTGCGAGTGAGAGAAGTATCACACACACACTTCTTCTTTAACAGACTGATGCAGTTTACACAACGTGACAAACAACTAACGCACAACTCTGCCACACACAGCACAGCCACAGAGAAGAACATGTCACAACATGTCAAGTCTCTGTGATATGAAACATCTCAGCATCCAAGATGAAGCTGCTCTTCAAACATGACAAACATCAAGTGTATCATCAGTGTGTTACTGGATTGAACTGCAGTTCCCATAATGCACCAGGGGAGAAGAAGAAGGCCTGATGCTGTAGAGAACACATTCACCAACTCCGTCCATAAAGTGACCTTCTCACAGGAAGACTACGATGACTACGAGTCCATGATGGACACTACATACAGGTCACAGACACACAGACACACACAGACACACAGAGACACACACAGACACACAGACACACACACAGACACACAGACACACACAGGCACACACAGACACACACACACACACACAGGGCAGGATGTGAATCATGGCTCCTCGGTCAAAGGAGGAGAGAATAACCGACAACTTGATGGGTGGATGAGTGTGGGAGGATGAATAAAGGAATAAATGTGTGACTCATGACGTCCTGACACACAACACAAATCTGCAAATAGGCTTCAAGATGACACACAGACACACACAGACACACACACAGACACACACACACACACGCACACACACACACATTAATTTCACTGTAACATCTATGTGTTTATGACACAGTGATAAATAATCTCACATAA
>JAFBJQ010000738.1:15865-18365 GCA_016785345.1 Trinectes maculatus
GTCTCAGCAGTGGACACTGGCTCAGCAGTGGACAGTGTCTCAGCAGGTTCCCCTCTTCCATGTGGAACACTGCAGTTGGTGAACGTTCTCTTGGGTTCCGAGGTCTGGTTTGTGCCACGTCTCGATCTTAATGAAACAATCGTCCTTCATATACTCGTTTGTCTCTGAGGTTCTGCATTCCAGGCGTTTTCATGGAAAACCAGTGAACCTTCTGAGGTAAACATCTTGACCAAAGCTGCTACTTTACTTTTGAGGTGGTAGATTTTGTGCGTAACTGTCCTTTCTCACCATCTTCTTCATACGCCTCGTTCTTCTTGCTGTCTCACTGAGGCAGTGAGGCAGTGAGACAGTGAGACAGCGAGGCAGCGAGACAGGAAGACAGCGAGACACTGAGGCAGTGAGACAATGAGACACTGAGGCAGTGAGACAGCGAGGCAGCGAGACAGTGAGACAGTGAGACAGTGAGACACTGAGGCAGTGAGACAGCGAGGCAGTGAGACAGTGAGACACTGAGACACTGAGGCAGTGAGACACTGAGGCAGTGAGACAGTGAGACAGCGAGGCAGTGAGACAGTGAGGCAGTGAGACAGTGAGACAGTGAGACACTGAGGCAGTGAGACAGTGAGGCAGTGAGGCAGTGAGACAGTGAGACACTGAGGCAGTGAGACAGTGAGACAGCGAGGCAGTGAGACAGTGAGGCAGTGAGACACTGAGGCAGTGAGACAGTGAGACAGTGAGGCAGTGAGACAGTGAGACACTGAGGCAGTGAGACAGTGAGACAGCGAGGCAGTGAGACAGTGAGACAGCGAGGCAGTGAGACAGTGAAGCAGTGAGACAGCGAGGCAGTGAGACAGCGAGGCAGTGAGACAGTGAGACAGCGAGGCAGTGAGACAGTGAAGCAGTGAGACAGCGAGGCAGTGAGACACTGAGGCAGTGAGACAGTGAGACAGTGAGGCAGTGAGACACTGAGGCAGTGAGACAGCGAGGCAGCGAGACAGTGAGGCAGTGAGACACTGAGGCAGTGAGACAGTGAGACAGTGAGGCAGTGAGACAGTGAGACAGTGAGGCACTGAGGCAGTGAGACAGTGAGACACTGAGACAGTGAGACAGCGAGGCAGTGAGACACTGAGGCAGTGAGACAGTGAGGCAGTGAGACAGTGAGGCAGTGAGACGCTGAGGCAGTGAGGCAGTGAGACAGTGAGGCAGTGAGACAGTGAGGCAGTGAGACACTGAGGCAGTGAGACACTGAGGCAGTGAGACAGCGAGGCAGCGAGACAGTGAGGCAGTGAGACACTGAGGCAGTGAGACAGTGAGGCAGTGAGGCAGTGAGACAGTGAGACAGTGAGGGGGGCGGGCTCAGCCTGTGGTGAAGATAACTCTGATGTTCTGAGCAGAGTGGACCTGAAAGGACTCATCCACACATCAGGAGATAAGGTCGCGGGCAGAGAGCGAGACATGTGACGTGCTCGTCCAACCAGCTGATTGACAGTTGGACTGAACGGCAGCTCTGAGTCCAGTGAACGCATCATACTGTTTTATAGAACCAGAGCACAAAACGTCTCCTCCAGGTCACATGACCTGATCAGTTCAACTTTTACATTACAGAGGTTATTACTATTTGTGTTATTACCATTTGTGTTATTATTATTTGTGTTATTACCATTTGTGTTATTCTATATTATACCATTATATTACACGTCATCAGCTGAGAGAAGAAAAAGGTCCAGTTCATGAAATCACTGTGTTTCTGTGGCAACAGAGCGACAGAGGAGCTGCGCTGACACAAGATCAGCAGCACCTTGACCTGTTGTTTACACAAACACACACACACAGACACACACACACACAAATAGAAAACACAACCGCGTCTTGATCCTGATCAATAACCATTTGTAGATGCAACAGGCTCCCAGATCCCAAACCTCATTCCAGACCGTACACGTTGTGTTGAGATGTTCTCAGCTGTGTGTCTCCTTTCATCTATCACTGTCACACACTGACGCACAAACGTCTTCACCTGTGAGCGGCTGTGTTTCTGTTCAGACCTGTAACTCATCATGGTGGTGTGTGGTGTGTGTGGATTCCCTCTGCTGTCTCCGTCTCCACCTCTCTGTCCTCAGGCCAATCAGAGCAGGCCCCCGAGAGGACTCACAGAGAGTCGCACAACTACACACAAAGTCACGCCGCCGACCCATTGTTCCCGGGCAGGAGGAGTCCTATCTGGGATCAGGCCCTCAGGGGACGCCGGAGAAACGATGGAGAGGAATGTGAAAACTGACGCCGTCTGCTTTGCAACCTGGAGGTGGACATTGATCACAGAGACGGAGAGGGACAGCTCTGTGGGACAATAAGTGACACAGGTGGTGTCATTGATCTTAACTCACAGTCTGTCATTAAAGCGTTAGAGTTAATTAGGTGGTGGTGGTGGGGGGGGTTGAGGGTGTGGTGTCACATACCTGAGAGTTTTCTCTAATGATTTTATCTTCACTTTCCACAGTGC
>JAFBJQ010000738.1:26216-39624 GCA_016785345.1 Trinectes maculatus
ACACACACACACACACACACACACACACAAGGTCACGGGTTTGTTTGGTTTACAGTGTGACCAGATTCTTCAGGTAACTGAAGATACATCTCACATTCGCTCCATCTCTCCTCTTTCTGTCTCTCCTCCACTCCTCCCTCCTTCTCTCCTCCACTCCTCCCTCCGTCCACACGTCGCTCCAGGTGTTTCCCTCTCCCTCTCAGCTGCACAGTAACAAACTGTTACTGTTTAGAACTCTGGAATAATGAGTTACTGGAATAATGGGAATATGCAGGAATAATGGGAATATGCAGGAATAATGGGCGTCATAATGCAGGAGATGAACATGTGGGTCAGGTGATGTGATGAATCTATAAACCCAGCGGCGCCTCTGACTGTGGATCAGTTTCAACGTTTACTGTCGACTCAGCTCGTGGAGCGACTGGAGGTCAGGGGTCAGTCCTCAAACCATGTCCTACTGGAGCGTCCTCCCTGAGACAGTCAGTGACAGAGCACTGAGGACACAGAGGTTTTTCTCTCCCCCCCCTTTCTAAAGTTCTAAACTGATGGAGGCAGGAGACACCTTCCTCCTGAGGAGCAGAACTCTGAGGATAGCAGCAACCTTTCTCCACCCTCACTGTCCTCATCCCTCCATCTGTCCCTCTGCCTGGTGTGTCCCCCACCTCATCCATCTGTCCTCGAAACTGTTTGATTGTTTTATAGCTTCTGCGTCAGCACGAGGTTGAGGACGAGGTTGAGGACGAGGTTGAGGACGAGGTTGAGGACGAGGTTGAGGACGAGGTTCAGGACGAGGTTGAGGACGAGGTTGAGGACGAGGTTGAGGACGAGGTTGAGGATGAGGTTGAGGACGAGGTTGAGGACGAGGTTGAGGACGAGGTTGAGGACGAGGTTGAGGACGAGGTTGAGGACGAGGTTGAGGACGAGGTTCAGGATGAGGTTGAGGACGAGGTTCAGGACGAGGTTGAGGTTGAGGACGAGGACGAGGTTGAGGACGAGGTTGAGGACGAGGTTGAGGACGAGGTGGAGGTTGAGGTTGAGGTTGAGGTTGAGGTTGAGGACGAGGTTGAGGACGAGGTTGAGGTTGAGGTTGAGGACGAGGTTCAGGACGAGGTTGAGGTTGAGGTTGAGGTTGAGGACGAGGTTCAGGACGAGGTTGAGGACGAGGTTGAGGACGAGGTTGAGGATGAGGTTCTGTCTTCAGCACCTTCAGGACGACAGCTGAGCAGATTCAGTGCAGCTCACCTTACTTTTACTACCATGTATTAGAGAATAAAGAATGAAGTACACAACAGCTGCTCACAAAGACAACACAACACTGATGATGCAGTTTGTTTTCTCGCTGAATGCTGATTGGATGGAGAAGGAGGAGTCCTGTCTGATGACTCACACAATCAGGAAGTGAACGAAGACGTCTCCATCACAACTGAAGTTGACAAAGTAAAACAGCAGCGTTTAGGAGGCTGTAAACTCTGGGGTAGTGGATGCCAGCTGTTGCCATAGCAACAGTAACTTTATAAAAAGTACTGTTGCTATGGTGCTGTGGACGCAGCCTGACGTCAGTCCCAGTTAAACCAGTAACTGAACCAGAACCAGAGGCCTGGTGACTTCCTGACCAAGCGTTCCCGGGATCATTGTGTGTTTCTCCTCGCTCCTGAAACTGAGACACACACACAGCTTCTGCCGCTGACGTGTCTCAACCGCGTCTTCCAGACGTCCAGATGTGGACACGTCCTCCGCCAAACCGACTCTGACCCAAACTTCTCTCGCTTCCATCTTATCGTTCCATGTCCTTTTCATTTTCCCACCAGCTCAGCACATTCCTCTGTTCCCTTCATCAGGACATATCTGATCTCCAGGGAACTTCAGCAGAGACAATGGCTGCTTCCGTCCTGTGTCCATTCTCTCTCTTCATGTGACTGGATCCTATCTGTTCCTTTCCTCCGCCGAGGCCTCGCCACCTTATCGCCTTCCTCCGGGTCTCACACACAAACAGATGAGAAGCTCGACCAACACGCTGACTCGGCTGTATTTATTCAAGTGAAACAGAGCAGCGCAGGCGGCACGGAGGAAGAACCACCGTGATATCTGGATGTAGAAGAGAAGACAGAGCATGTGAACTTGTGGTGGATGCATGGACTTCCATGTGAAACAGAAGAATCCATATCTGAAGCCTCCTGTTTGCTGCACTGTTCCCTGAGAGAATGTGATAGAACATCAGAACCAGATGTTTTCTTTACCAGTGTGAAGAACAACTGGTGTTGCACCAAGAAGGAGATTTTCTTTTTTCAAAGAATCTGTTGTTTCAGACAGAAAAAAAAAGAAACCAGCAGATGAAGGATCAGATGAAGGATCAGATGAAGGATCAGATGAAGGATCAGATGAAGGATCATCCTGGTTCTGTCTGATTTCAGTAAAGCTGCAGACAAACATCTGCTCCGTGTCTGGGAGCAGATCAACAGCTGCCCCATCTGCCAGTGGTTACAGCAGCAGTAGAGAAACAGCGAGTTTAAAGGCTCTGCGATGGTCCAGTGCTCTGGTTCCAGATCTTACCAGCAGGACCTGAGATGGTCTCAGATCATTCTTCAGTCAGGTGAAGGGATAGAAAGAAGAGAAGGAGGAGAAAAGGCTGAAGAAGATCATACACAAACACTCTTCATTCATTTTCAACACGTTGCCGTGGAAACAGCAGCATGAGACAAGTGACCACCACCTTTCAGAACTTTGCTTTGCTTCTTTGCTCATATGATGCAGGAACAGGCCTCCAGAGCTGCAGAGGGAGAATGAGACAGACTTAGCAACTGTCTCAGTCCAACTGCAGGTCCATCACACATCAGCAGGTCCATCACATATCATCAGGTCCATCACGTATCAGCAGGTCCATCACATATCAGCAGGTCCATCACATATCATCAGGTCCATCACATATCATCAGGTCCATCACATATCAGCAGGTCCATCACATATCATCAGGTCCATCACACATCAGCAGGTCCATCACATATCAGCAGGTCCATCACGTATCAGCAGGTCCATCACATATCATCAGGTCCATCACATATCAGCAGGTCCATCACGTATCAGCAGGTCCATCACATATCATCAGGTCCATCACACATCAGCAGGTCCATCACTGCTGCTGTTTGAGGCAGAGAAGCAGGTCAGAGAGCAGATGGATCTTTTCATCTGAATGTGCTATATGCAAATGCGGCCTGGTGTTTATGGGTCATTATCACAGTTCAGCACCAGATGCACGAGGACAGGAGGAAAAGGCCGGAAACAAGAACTGGTTGTGATTTTTATGGACCTGGAGAAGCTGCTGCATCTCAGTGTGTCTCAGACGACTTGTTTGTCCTGGATATTTATGGTTCTTCATAAATCACAGGCTCTTTGTGAGTGGAGGCTCCTGCGTCTGTGCTGGACGTCAGCGAGCAGAGGGCAGATAGAGAACCTGTGTGAGGAGTTTCACACTTTGTCCAATATTGATTTAGCAAATGAAGCAGTGAAACAGCAGCAGAGAAAACAGGCCGCTGACTCCCCCCTCCTCCTCCCCCCTCCCCCCCCTCCCCCTCCCTCAGCGTGGGGTGAGAAACGGACCCTCCTCCTCCCCCCTCCCCCCTCCCCCTCCCTCAGCGTGGCGGGTGAGAAACGGACCCTGTGGATTTAAGTGACATGAATCATCTCCAGCAGCTGATTCATGTCCAGAGTCCAGAACCAAAAATACACCGTCACACCCACATACCAACAGAAGGGCACAGACAGGAAGGACGCACAAACAGCAGGCACACAAATAACAAACCCAACCTTTACACCACCATGAGGTCAAATGTTTCTCTTCCCCTCACTGACACTTCCTGTCACTGACACTTCCTGTCACTGACACTTCCTGTCAGCAGAAGAAGAAGAAGAAGAAATCTTTTTATGTCCCACAAGGGGAAATGAATTTTCTGCACATGCATAGTACACAACATGACTTACAGTTAGCACAAACTGTTGACATGCACATGCAGAGCAGTAGGCTACACCACGGGGAGCGCCTCAGGAGCAAGTTCAGGGGGTTAAGGGCCTTGCTCAAGGGCCCAAGGTAGTGGACGGCAATGGACAGATGGTGGCGCCTCTCCCGATTTTCGACCAATCCGGGGTGCAAACCGGCAACCTCACATATCCAAGCTTGCTAGCAGACCTGGTCCAGGATGGTGGAGCATCACCCACATTTTGGGCCGAGCTGAGATTCAAACCAGCGACCTCTGGGTCCAAAGCCCGAATCTCTCGCCTCTTCACCACCACCTCTCCAAACGTCACAGTTCCTCATTGTCATCGCTCCACCAAAACAAAGCCCTGGATGGACATGTGACAAAAGCACATTTATTTTGAAAGGTCTGCCTATGCCTGGAGCTGGTGAGAAGGTCAGAAGGTCAGCAGCTACCTGTGCTGACCCTAACACCTGCCAAAGGGTTAAAGGTTAAAGGTTTTCCACTTCCTGCCCTGATGCCACAGGGATCAGCTCCTCAGCATCATCACTTCTTCACATTTAAATGTGAACACATGCTGCTCCTCTGTTATTTACATCCTCCGGCCTCAGCGGGGGGGTGGGGGGGTGGGGGGGGGCACACATTAGCATTCTCACAGCAGCCCACCACTGATGGAAATAGCTGCAGACCCTTTCAACAGTGATGTAACAAACAACAACGGTGGTCAATATGTTCTGCCCACCAACCCCCCACCCCCCATTCCATCCCTCTTTTCTTCCTTTATCCATCTGCCCACTCGCTCTTTAATGACCTGCTGCTTTATGTTTCTGTTCAGTGAGAACGACAGGTGAAGATGAAGATGAAGATGGTCTGAGGGTTTGACATGTGACATGTTAACAACATTAATGTCAACTGCCAAACAGCTCCCGTCCACATTTATGTCAGAAATTCAGTCAGTCAGTTCACAGCTGCTGGTAAAAGGTGGATTTCATGTGTCTTTGTCACACCTGAACTCAGAGCGAACAGGAGATCTGTGAGGACAGACAGACGGACAGACAGACAGGCAGACAGACAGAGAGACAGACAGACAGACAGACAGAGAGACAGACAGACAGAGAGACAGACAGACAGACAGACAGAGAGACAGAGAGACGGTCAGACGGACAGACAGACAGACAGAGAAACGGTCAGACGGACAGACAGAGAGACGGTCAGACGGACAGACAGAGAGACAGACAGACAGAGAAACGGACAGACAGACAGAGAGACGGACAGACAGAGAGACAGTCAGACGGACAGACAGAGAGACGGACAGACAGAGAGACAGACAGACAGACAGACAGAGAGACGGTCAGACGGACAGACCAGGTGTGACATCAGACTCAGGTCACAGTCACATGTCCTTCACTGTAAACAGTATAAACAGATGTGTCTTTACTGAGGAGGTGGAGACATAACAAACAGCCTGTGTCTCTCTGTGTCTCTCTGTGTCTCTGTCTCAGAGTCAGGCTGTGTCTCAGTGGGACAAAGGTAACTACAACATGATGTTTACACAGTAAAGGACAGAAGGCCTTACAATCAATCAATCAATCAAAATGTATTTGTATAGCCCATATTCACAAATTGCAATTTGCCTCATAGGGCTTTAACAAAGAGGGTGTGACATCCTCTGACCTCTGACCTCTGACCTACACCCTCAACAAGGGCGAGGAAAAACTGCCAAAAAACCCCTTTTAACAGAGGGAAAAAAACGCAGAAACCTCCAGGAGACACTCATGTGAGGGATCCCACTCCCAGGGATGGACAGAAGTACAATGGATGCCACGTGTACACAACACATTAACATGACTTATAATTATTAATTATACAAGTAGAATAATATAATATAATATAATATAATATAATATAATATAATATAATATAATATAATATAATATAATATAATATAATATAATATAATATAATATAATATAATATAATATAATATAATATAATATAATATAATATAATATAATATAATATAATATAATATAATATAATATAATATAATATAATATAATATAATATAATATAATATAATATAATATAATATAATATAATATAATATAATATAATATAATATAATATAATATAATATAATATAATATAATATAATATAATATAATATAATATAATATAATATAATATAATATAATATAATATAATATAATATAATATAATATAATATAATATAATATAATATAATATAATATAATATAATATAATATAATATAATATAATATAATATAATATAATATAATATAATATAATATAATATAATATAATATAATATAATATAATATAATATAATATAATATAATATAATATAATATAATATAATATAATATAATATAATATAATATAATATAATATAATATAATATAATATAATATAATATAATATAATATAATATAATATAATATAATATAATATAATATAATATAATATAATATAATATAATATAATATAATATAATATAATATAATATAATATAATATAATATAATATAATATAATATAATATAATATAATATAATATAATATAATATAATATAATATAATATAATGGTGTGAAGAAAATCATTTAACTGATTGGCGACAACCCTCTCAAGGATTTTTGAGAGAAAGGGAAGGTTGGATATTGGCCTGTAGTTATTTAAAACTTTAAAAAATTGTGATACATAACCAGATGACAGTGACAGATTGATTATATCTAGTAAATGACTGTCCAACAGAGGCAGAATTTCTATACTACAGTAACAGGATATGTCACTGTAGTATATTACTGTATTACTACAGTCTTTCATTGCAAACACACACACACACACAGGCACACACACACACACATCTCAGCAGGTTTATAAACATGGTCTTTCTCCAGTAAAATTCAGCAGGAGCTGTGGAATATTTATGTAAACATTCCCAGCATTCCGATCAATGTTGACACCCCCCCCACACACACACACACACACACACACACACACTGGCTGCATTATCTCTCTGAGCCACGTGTGGTGTATAGACTGAGTCTACGTCTTTTCCCCACAAACCACTCTAATTTATTATGATAAAAAACATCTATGTTATCTATGTTCCACATAGATGTTCCACATAGATGTTCTACATAGATGTGGAACATAGATGTTCTACATATATGTAGAACATATGTCCATGTTCTGAATGTGGAGCTGCGTCAGGAGACCACTTGCTAAACTCCTTTGTTTCACTCACTCTGCCTGTCAACATAATGCCCACTTTCTGTATATACTCTAACTACATACTACATACTACATACTATATACTATATACTACATACTATATACTACATACTACATACTATATACTACATACTGCATACTCTAACTATATACTATATACTACATACTATATACTATAACTGTGTATGCTAACTGTCTCTGTGCTGACGGACGCAGCTGAAATGAAGAGCAATGAGCAGGAGCTTCTCTGGAGGAGGAAACTGCTGATGTCAGGTAGAAATCAGATAGAAACTCTGGGAGTACATTCATAAAATAAGATGTAATAGAAGAAGTCATCAAACCGTCTCTATCTGCGAGCTCAGTATGTCTCTGTCTCTGTCTCTGTCCTTATCAGCTGCTGTCCACACCAGCCTCACTCTCTCTCTCTCTCTCACTCTCTCTCTCTCTATTTTTGCATCTGTAAGCGGAGCCCTGCAGCCGGCGGCTGTCCGTCAGCCCGTTCTGTCCTAATATGTGGCCTGGTATTATTAGACCTTCTCTAACAGCAGCGACATCCAGGCTCACAAACAGCAGAGGAACACAACACAGGAAAAGTCCAGTTGTTGTGTCTCAGCATCCTGTTGGAGAGTGATGGGAGGAGGTTCAGGCTGATCTGAGCTGATCTGAGCAGCGTCAGCAGCCATGTACCTGTTGTTCTGAGTCAGGTGCAGCTCCACCCTCTGACCCTCTGACCCTCTGACCCTCTGACCTGACCCTCGCTCTGGGGAGTTTGAGCCATAGATGTGACTCCTGACCTGTGGGAGGTCAGGACTCCCACCAGCAACACATGTTTCACTATGTGTGTGTGTGGTTATTCACCGCTGGTTGAGTCCTGATTGATGAGAACCAATCAGGAAGAGAATGTGGACATCATGTGACATTGTTTACTAAAAACTCAGTTTCTGTTTGTCCACAATAAAACTCAACCTGGATTTTTCAAAATAAAACACCACATTGGACTTTTAACCAAACCAACAGAGAAACAGTGGCAGCATGGTCTCTGACAGTCTCTGTATGAGACGCTGGAAAACTGCAGCAGCGTTCATGCCAGGGGTAACCATAGCAACGGTGTGTTTTAAAAGTAAAGTGTGGGTGGAGCCTCAGACTGACAGGAGAGAGACTGTAGAAGGAAACTGTCAGGAGGACGACACACACACACACACACGCACACACACACACACACACACACACACACACCAGACCACCCAGAGTGTAGTCTCCAGCCTGAGAGCTGGTTCTGTTGACACCTGGTGTCGTCTTTCACACAGTCTAAGACCAACTCACTGAAACACAACCTGTCATAATGTGTACACACACACACACACACACACACACACGCACACACACACACACCTCGGTGTCTCTCTCTCTTTCTCACTCTCACTCTCACTTCATTCCTCCTCCTCACTCCTCTCCTGAGTCAGCGACTCCTCACAGGCCTTTGTGAAACATGTGTCAGCTCTTCAGGACAGACAGACACTGTGTGTGTGTGTGTGTGTGTGTGTGTGTGTGTGTGTGTGTGCGCGTGTGTGTGTGTGTGTGTGTTGTAGTGACCTCATTTTATTTGCCAGCGTATGTTTTTACTCACACTGAGTTAGGAGCTAATTTTGTTCTGCACACACACACACACACACACGCACACACACACACACCTCGGTGTCTCTCTCTCTTTCTCACTCTCACTCTCACTTCATTCCTCCTCCTCACTCCTCTCCTGAGTCAGCGACTCCTCACAGGCCTTTGTGAAACATGTGTCAGCTCCTCAGGACAGACAGACACTGTGTGTGTGTGTGTGTGTGTGTGTGTGTTGTAGTGCGTGTGTGTGTGTTGTAGTGACCTCATTTTATTTGCCAGCGTATGTTTTTACTCACACTGAGTTAGGAGCTAATTTTGTTCTGCACACACACACACACACACACGCACACACACACACACACACACACACAGACACACACACACACACAAGTTATGTTCCACCTTCACTGTCCGTCCTCTCTGAAGCTGAACACATGAACATATGTGACATGATGATGTCACCAAACAACAAACACAACCTGCTGAGTCTGCTGATTTATCAGTGTTCAAAATATCAGTTACCTACGAGCTACAACATGTTTCACAGGTGGAACCAGAGACACAGAACATGAACGGCTTCGCTCTTCTGGACCAGAGAACTGGGATATGACAGACTTAGTGAAGACCCTATTGATCCACAGGAAAGTGACTGACGTGCAGCTGTGTGGTCAGCTGAAGAACATCTGGCTCTGACATGATCATTCACAGGTTTGTTTCCATCTGGAAAATGACTGAGTCCATTATACAGTGATTGTTTCTGTTGCATTGGCATCAATCACGTGAGAGATGATCGAGATGATCGAGACGATCGAGATGATGGAGATGATGGAGATGATGGAGATGATGGAGATGATGGAGATGATGGAGACGATCGAGATGAAGCTCTGAGACATGAGAGAGTTCCTCGGTCGGCAGATGGGCCGACAGACAGATGGGTAATAAACAGAGCGAGAGGAGGAGGAGAGTGAACGTTAATGACAAGTGATGCGCTGGAGAGGAACAGAGGTCAATTGTGATGCAACGTGCTAACAGGGTTTCACAAGGGCCTCATGCATATGAAGAGTCCACAGGCTCATGTTGTGTTATTGTCTCATTGTTTCCTGTTGACATGTAAAGTGAAGACAAACTGAAGCGAGAGAGGAAAAGTGCTGACCTCTGACCTATGACCCAGCTGTTAAACACTGACCACTCAGATGTTCGTCAGCCCCAACATCAGAATAACATCATGAACTTAAACGCCATGAAATGATCTGCATCAGCAAACAACAGAAACGTTTGGACGCAGTGCGTGTCCACGAGATAGACTGCACCTACAGGCAGGTGGGAGAACTGCAACCTGTCACATTCACGAGGAAAAGACAGTAAAGTAAAACTGTTTTCATTCATGTAAAACTTAATGTTAAATAAATGTACTGTGAACAGAGGTGTGTGGGGGGGGGGGGGGGGGGGGGGGTGATAATGTTATATGATGGATCCATCACATTAAAGAACATCTGTAGGCTGCACCATAAACACTATGACAGTAAATAGAATGCTGTTCTAACACACACACACACACACACACAGCACACACACAGAACAACAACAACAACAACAACAACAACAACAACCACATTGACACAAAACACACACCATTACCATCCACTCACTTAATGCATCAATTGTAATTTCCCAGTCTGGGATCAATAAAGTAAATCAATCAATCAATCAATCAATCAATCAATCAATCAATCAATCAATCTATCTATCTATCTATCTATCTATCTATCTATCTATCTATCTATCTATCTATCTATCTATCTATCTATCTATCTATAACATAAAGCTACACACTTCAAACAGCTGCTTCCTGCGACACAGACTCAACACAAACACAGACACACATGTTGTTGTACTCACCTGTTGACACTGTCTCTGGACAGTGTTCAGTCACAGGGTGGTGTCCGTCTCACATCTCACCAGAGACACCTGTCATGACTGTGGGACAGACGGCGTTATCTTATTTCTTTACGGTGGAGGACTGTCCAGTGTGTGTCCAGTGTGTGTCCAGTGTGTGTCCAGTGTGTGTCCAGTGTGTGTCCAGTGTGTGTCTATTTTAGGGGCGTTCACAGGAAGCACCAGTGTCTTTTCATTGTTTTTTAAAATGCGTTCTTCTGTTTTCCTCTAATCACCGACCAGAGCTTCCTCTCACCGTCTCATCTTCTCTGGAACAGACACAAGAATGAGTCTGAGTCTGAGTCTGAGTCTGAGCCTGAGTCTGAGCCTGAGTCTGAGTCTGAGTCTGAGTCTGAGTCTGAGTCTGAGCCTGAGTCTGAGTCTGAGCCTGAGCCTGAGCCTGAGCCTGAGTCTGAGTCTGAGTCTGAGTCTGAGCCTGAGCCTGAGTCTGAGTCTGAGCCTGAGCCTGAGTCTGAGTCTGAGCCTGAGTCTGAGCCTGAGCCTGAGCCTGAGTCTGAGTCTGAGTCTGAGTCTGAGCCTGAGCCTGAGTCTGAGTCTGAGCCTGAGCCTGAGTCTGAGTCTGAGTCTGAGTCTGAGTCTGATACACTGTGGTTCAGCCTCAGGCAGTGGCTTCGCTCACTGAAGGCACAGAACTACAAACTGTCATAAATATCACTGGGAGCCAGGTGACAAAAACAACTGTCAGTGTGAACAGAGGAGGAAAAAACAACTCCTGCTCTCTCCTGTCGTCTTTCTTCATCCCTCTCTCCATTTTTATCACATGCATCCTAATGTTTCCTGTCTCTTCTTCTCTCTCGTACACTCTATGAGTCTAATTATCAATGAGCCACGCCCAGTCCTGCAGACGACCATTAGCGTGTGTGTGTGTGTGTGTGTGTCTGCATAAGAGAGGAGACACACACACACACACACACACACATATGTGTGCAGGTGGCAGGGGAAGGAGAATGTAATTAATAATCACAGTAGGAAGTGTTTCACACCTAAGAGCCTCCATGTAAATGTGTCTGTGTGTGTTGTGTGTGTTGTGTGTGTTGTGTGTGTTGTGTGTGTTGTGTGTTGTGTGTTGTAACACATGCCTTTGTTTAACACACTTTGTGTTTTCATGTCATGCTGTTTTCAGCTCACTGCTCCCAGGGTTTTTACTGCAGACACCAGGAACCCAGTCTCTTCCATCTTCCATCTCATTGACATCTTCACTGAGAATCATACAGAATATGTTGACGTGGGGGGGGGGGGGGGGGGGGGCCCCCCTGTCCCCCCCCCCCAGGGCAGGGGGGGGGGGGGACGGGGGGGCCCCCCCACCCCCCGGGAACCCCCCGGAATCTCAATTAATGGAAAGGAATGCTGGCCATGGGCAGGAAGAGCAAAATTGGGAATTAGTGGCTCTCAGGAGGAGTAGAAGCAAATCAGATTTTATGACCCCACGTGCAGTGAAGAAAATTAGCTGAGAGGGCGAGCAATGGAGAGAGAGAGAGAGGGAGGGAGAGCAATGGAGAGAGAGAGAGAGGGAGGGAGAGCAATGGAGAGAGAGAGAGAGGGAGAGAGAGCAAAGGAGAGAGAGAGAGCGAAAGAGAGCGAAAGAGAGTGAAAGAGAGAGAGGGACAGAGCGCGCGCGCGAAAGAGAGAGAGAAAGAGAGTGAAAGAGAGGGAGAGAGACGAACGTTCAAGAAGCTGCAATTTGTTTTATTTTTCTAATTTCCGTTTCCTCGTCAGGTTTCAGGGGATGCACGTAATAACCTTTATTTATCTGGGGAAGGCTTTTTATCAACATTACTGCCACTCTGCCCCCCCCCCCCCCCCCCCCCCACACAAATGCATTTAGCTCTCCCCATAAACACTCCCATTTCTCCTGCGTGTGTGTGTGTGTGTGTGCCTTCATTTCCTCCTGCTGTTTCTGTTCAGTGGTTCTCTCCTGGTTCTCTCCTGGTTCTCTCCTGGTTCTCTCATGGTTCTCTCGTGGTTCTCTCCTGGTTCTCTCATGGTTCTCTCCTGGTTCTCTCCTGGTCTCTCGTGGTTCTCTCGTGGTTCTCTCGTGGTTCTCTCGTGGTTCTCTCATGGTTCTCTCCTGGTTCTCTCCTGGTTCTCTCCTGGTCTCTCGTGGTTCTCTCGTGGTTCGCGGTGCTGCCGCTGCCAGTGGAGCCTTTGACGCAGGAAGAACTGGGACAGGCAGCTCCTTAATTACTTCATTCATTTTAATCTGATCCAATTAATTACATTTTTTCAAGCTCTCTCTCTCTGGTCTCTGTTTGAGCAGGTTGGAAGTTCCCTTTGGATGTAGAGTGGCACAGTGGGAGACCTTACACGTCCTCTAGTACACCGAAAAAGGGTGGGGGGGTGGGGGGGCTCAGGTGTTTGGGGAAATATGATTTAAGACAGCAACTGAAGTTGAACGATGTTAAAAACGATGTTGTCTGGAAGCGTTCTGTTCCATCACACAGTGAAACAGTTGAGTTATTCACTGTCGTCTGGGTTCCACAGGGCCAACATCAGCCCTGACAGTGGTGCCCACTAATTAATGCAGGAGCTAACTCAGGAGCTAACTCAGGAGCTGACACAGGAGCTAACTCAGGAGTTAACTCAGGGGCTAACTCAGGAGCTAACGCAGCAGTTA
>JAFBJQ010000738.1:40039-50039 GCA_016785345.1 Trinectes maculatus
CCTGGTTCTCTCCTGGTTCTCTCCTGGTTCTCTCCTGGTTCTCTCGTGGTTCTCTCCTGGTTCTCTCCTGGTTCTCTCCTGGTTCTCTCGGAGTTCTCTCCTGGTTCTCTCATGGTTCTCTCCTGGTTCTCTCATGGTTCTCTCGTGGTTCTCTCGTGGTTCTCTCCTGGTTCTCTCGTGGTTCTCTCCTGGTTCTCTCCTGGTTCTCTCCTGGTTCTCTCGGAGTTCTCTCCTGGTTCTCTCATGGTTCTCTCCTGGTCTCTCGTGGTTCGCGGTGCTGCCGCTGCCAGTGGAGCCTTTGACGCAGGAAGAACTGGGACAAGCAGCTCCTTAATTACTTCATTCATTTTAATCTGATCCAATTAATTACATTTTTCAAGCTCTCTCTCTCTGGTCTCTGTTTGAGCAGGTTGGAAGTTCCCTTTGGATGTAGAGTGGCACAGTGGGAGACCTTACACGTCCTCTAGTACACCGAAAAAGGGTGGGGGGGTGGGGGGGTTCAGGTGTTTGGGGAAATATGATTTAAGACAGCAACTGAAGTTGAACGATGTTAAAAACGATGTTGTCTGGAAGCGTTCTGTTCCATCACACAGTGAAACAGTTGAGTTATTCACTGTCGTCTGGGTTCCACAGGGCCAACATCAGCCCTGACAGTGGTGTTTTGCGCCCACTAATTAATGCAGGAGCTAACTCAGGAGCTAACTCAGGAACTGACACAGGAGCTAACGCAGCAGCTAACTCAGGAGTTAACTCAGGGGCTAACTCAGGAGCTGACACAGGAGCTAACTCAGGAGCTAACTCAGGAGCTAACTCAGGAGCTGACACAGGAGCTAACGCAGCAGCTAACTCAGGAGTTAACTCAGGGGCTAACTCAGGAGCTAACGCAGCAGTTAACACAGGAGCTAACTCAGGAGCTAACGCAGCAGCTAACTCAGGAGCTAACTCAGGAGCTAACACAGGAGCTAACGCAGCAGCTAACTCAGGACCTAACGCAGGAGCTAATGCAGCAGCTAACTCAGGAGCTAACGCAGCAGCTAACTCAGGAGCTAACTCAGAAGCTAACGCAGCAGCTAACTCAGGAGCTAATGCAGCAGCTAACTCAGGAGCAAACTCAGGAGCTGACGCAGCAGCTAACTCAGGAGCTGACGCAGCAGCTAACTCAGGAGCAAACTCAGGAGCTGACGCAGCAGCTAACTCAGGAGCTAACGCAGCAGCTAACTCAGGAGCTAACTCAGAAGCTAACGCAGAAGCTAACTCAGGAGCTAATGCAGCAGCTAACTCAGGAGCTAATGCAGCAGCTAACTCAGGAGCAAACTCAGGAGCTAACGCAGCAGCTAACTCAGGAGCTAACGCAGCAGCTAACTCAGGAGCTAACGCAGCAGCTAACTCAGGAGCTGTCAGTTATTTCTAATCATAGTCCTCCTCCAGATTCTGTAAGATAACTCAGCTGTCTCAGTGTCTCAGATGAGCTGCGTCAGCCTGCACCTCCAGGAGGGGGGGGGGGGGGGGGGATGGGAAACGGGGGGGGGGGGGGGTATGCAGATGATCAGTCAGTGTTTCTTCAGTCATCTCGTCTGGCTTCAGTTGCCCAGCCCTGCGTTCCCAGGCCTGTTGAGGGACGTCAGCCGTCTGATGACAAGCTCCTCGTTCCTGCAGACACAGTGACGCACACAGCTGCAGCCACCTGCTCCGCTCTCCCGCCAACAAAGAGCTGCAGAAGAAGAAGACGCTCTGGGTTCCTGGAGCTTCTGCCCTTTCTCCTCCTTCACGCTGCATTTCCCCTTTCATTCAGTCCAGGTTTATAAAGAACACAGAATAAACATCTGTCAGAGCAGCGAGCTCAGGGGGTTCCGTCTCTGTGACCCCGTTAACCAGATCCATGTGTTACATAAACACAGGCGAGAGAGTGGGTGGGATTTTAAATGGTCCTCGCTGTGACATCATAAGTGGATCCGACACCTCGAGGAGGAAGCTGATTGCTTCTGTTCGCGTGGGTGATATTTTTCATGTCGACCTCGTCACGGGAAAATAATTACAAAAACGATCTTCTTCCACACTCAGCTGCCTGCTGCGTGTTCCCATGCTGAATGAGTGTGTGTCTGTGTGTGTCTGTGTGTGTCAGTGTGTGTCAGTGTGTGTCAGTGTGTGTGTGATGGAGAAGAAGATGCTGAAGTCTGGATGATGTTTGAATTATTGATCATCCAGCGCTTTACATAAACGACCTGATGACAAATACATGTTGATTTGTTGGTATGTTTTATACCAAACATTACAAATCAGGGATACACACACACACACACACACACACACACAGGCAGCAGCAGCTCGATCAATACCATTGATCATTGATCAGTGTTATTAAGCCGTAAACAAACTGAATGGTATTTGCACTGGTCATTAGTGGAGATGTGATATTGTGTCATGTGTTGTTACATCTTCTCTCTGTTAACTCAGTCAGTGTGAGGAAACAGCTGCTCTGACAGCATCTTCATCTGAGCCTTCACCTCCACAGAGGGAGGCGTGGCTCCTCCATGGTGTCCACACCGAGGAGAAGGTATGAATCTCTGTGAGAGCAGGTTTGTTTGTTGTTTGTTGTTTACCTGATGTGGGAAGAGGAGGAGGAGGAGGGGGAGGGGGATGGAGGGATTTGATTCATGACAGGGAACAGCGAGTTTGAAGAGTGTGGACAGATAAGGCTTCGGGGGTAATTAACAGAGAGAGAGAGAGAGAGGGATGATGGGCGAGAGGAGGAGGGAGACAGAAGTGCCAAGCAGAATAAATGTCATCAAACTGCCCCTGGATCCAGTGATGACGTCAGAACGCAGGAGGAGAACATGGAGGAGTGGTGTGGAAGGAGGGAGATAAAGACAGGAAGTGACCGAGAGCAGGAGAGAAAGAGACGATTAAGGCCACAATACTGTTTCATGACACAGTGGTGTTTCAGTTCCGAGCAACATCCAACCAACCAACCAACCAACATCCAACCAATATTCAACATCCAAGCAACTTATTGTAAGTCGCTTTGGATAAAAGCGTCTGCTAAATGAATGGAATGGAATGGAACATCCAACCATCCAACCAACCAACCATCCAACCAACCGACCGACCAACCAACCAACCAACAAACATCCAACCAACCAGCAAATATCCAACCAACCATCCAACATCCAACCAAGCAGCCAAGGCTGAGGTTTGTGTCTTTACTGGGACTTAAACCTCAACAGGTCTTCTTCTCTTTTCTTCTTCTTCTTCTCATTGTTCTGTGTCTGTGTATTGTATCTATATGGTCATTATGGGCAGTGAGGAAGTGAAACCAGCAGAGAATCTATTGTCTCTGGCTTGTGTTGTGACCTTTGACCCAGACCTGCTCAGTTCACAGAGACTCATGGGATTTGGGTGTATGACCCTGAACACAAAGGTGGAGGAGGCACATTCCAAAGCCAAGGTCAAAGCAGCAGGTCTGTTTATCGCCGCCTCTGTCTGTGTGTGTCTGTCTCTGTGTGTCTGTCTCTGTGTGTGTGTGTGTCTGTCTCTGTGTGTGTGTGTCTGTCTCTGTGTGTCTGTCTCTGTGTGTGTGTGTGTCTGTCTCTGTGTGTGTGTGTGTCTGTCTCTGTGTGTGTGTGTGTCTGTCTGTGTGTGTGTGTGTGTCTGTCTTTTATGTGGACTTTAACATGTTCAGCTCTTTCTTCTGTCTTCTCTTCTCAGAATGTCAGACAGTGGAAAGTCTTTATCTTCAGGACTGAAAGTTCTCTTACCTGCCTGAGTCGTCTCTCTCCTTCTTCTCCTTCTTGTTACACCTGCAGAAGAAAAGAGTGACGAGACGTTACGTTACACACGAGTTTCCATGTAATAATAAATCAACTACACTGAGAACATATCATACACATGCTATTTATGAGGGGAACTGGAAGTCAGTTGAAAGTGATCAATCATTCAAAGTGATTCCACTGTGATTGATTGATTGACAGTTTGATGATTGACATGAACTGGGTGCGTTGTCATGTATAAGGTTATTTATTGATTTTAATGGATTGATCCCTTCGTAACATCTGGTGTAGGACATTCCCGGTTAGCCTGTTAGCGTTGGTGTTAAAAAGACACACAGGATATGAGCTACTGATTATTGTGACATGGATCAGCTGATAAAAGTGAATTACAGATACAAATATATAGAACACTGACCACAACAGATTAGAGAATATGAATTAATTAATAGCTGCAGTGCTGCATCATTAGCGACAGACTGAAACCTCCATGTTTCACATGTTTCTTTGAGGCTACAGACCTGACGCGTGAACATGGATCCACACAACGACCAAACGCGACCAAACCTGCCTTGTCCTCTTGAGAGACTGAAAGTGGGTTGTGTATCTTGTATGATGCGCTGCCTGCTTTTCGAGTGAAGCACAAAGAGTCCTGAATTCGTTTGGATGATTTAATTGAACAGCGGCTTTCACCGTCACACACACACACTGGATGGCACGTATACACGATTTGGCACATGTAGCTAACCGTATAATGAAACGATGTGTGGCTATGCAGTCAAAGAAAAACACGACTTCCCAGTTCTCTTGTCTCTCCTCCTTCACCCGAATACGAGTGAACATGCCCATTTAAACTAGCGCCACATGACCCACATGACCCACGCTCCCAAGCATCACCACGGCAACCAAACACCACGTGACTAATTGCATTATGGCTCCTCCACACACGACAGGTGCTAAATCCAGTTCATTTTATGGATTTGGGTTCATCTGAGTCACTCACTAAAGTGATCTGGTTTACTTCAGTCACCACCGCCGCCCCCCTTCATAATAAAGTAACAATAATAATAACCATAATAATAATAACAATTGTTATTACCATTGATATTAATATTATTATTAGTAGTATTAGTAGTATAGTCATCATCAGCCACATAACGAACACTGATGTGATAAACCACTTGTTTATTGACATATTTAACTAATTATATAAATTCACTGACTCAATAAACTGAATCATCTGAATCCGAATCATCTGAATCCGAATCATCTAAATCCGAATCATCTGAGTCCGCAGTGTTTCCTGTGTCTTGAGTTTCTCCGTTAAGTAAATTTTGGCTCTGATTTCTCACCAGTGTCTTTAGAGCAGACCTGGGCAAATTACGGCCCGCGGGCCACATCCGGCCCTTTCTGCGTCTCTGTCCGGCCCGCGTGAGGCCAATCATAAATTACAACATAAATTAAACAAATATCTGTGTCTTGCTTACAATAGAACTGTGCTGCTTTTATTTTGAAATTTGAAATTTTATTTTGAAAAGCGTCTACATTTACGTTACTTCCGTATCGACGTATGTGCGTGCGTGTGTTGTGAGTGAAGGTGAACAGTGATAAGTGACGCTAGCCAGGTTACCCTCAAGATGTCGGCTCACACTAAGAAAAGAAAAGTTGGTAACGAATGCCGTGTTTTCAACAACACATGGACTGCCAAGTGCTGACAGACGACGACCCCGTGATCTAATCTAGATCAGCCATTCATTGCAAAACAAGGTGATGCAACTATTTAACTCTGCCTAACTCGACCAAACCCGAGAGAGCGAGAGAGGACGTTTCAGGTGGCAGATGGAAACTGGTAGAAATCTGTACATTGACGTTTCCTTTCTGATGTGGACTAAATGAAAACTATATGTACAACATACACAGTGTGACTACATCCTTCCAGCGGAACATGACATCATGCACAGTTTGCTAAAGCAGTAATCGTCCAATGAGCTGCAGTCCTGTGCCCCTCATATCTACCTTTGGACCAGCCTCAGGCAGAGACGCCTGAGACAGTGGAGGTGTATAGTGATCAGTCAGGGACACGAACACATGAGTCAAACTGCTCTGGGATCTGGGATGATGTCACTGCAGACTCCTCTGGCAGTATGAGAAACGCCAACGCCGATCTCTGTCAGAGACAAACAAAGACAGGCTTTTATTAGCTGCTGCGTCACAGTTCCATCACAACACACGGTCCAAATAAAAAGGAAGGTTACTGTCAAGATCTGCTGTCGCTGCAATGGAGATGTACGGCCAAGAGAAATTAACTCACAGTCTTTGAGGGTCAAAGGTGCTTTTCACTCCTGTGAGGTAGTTGCTGCTGGCCACTTTCCAGCTGAAGTATTCGTTCCAGTAGTTGGACACTGGTTCTTCTTTGCAGTTGGAAATGGTGAAGGAAGCTTTGCAGCAATAAAACCTCCACCTGCAAAACAACAACATCAGCTGTCAAACAAGACAACTCATGATCATTTTGATTTGCTGTGCAGCTGTGTGGCTAACAGCAGAAGACAACGAGGAGAAACTCACATCCTGTCCTTCATGATGCTTGTGTATTCACCATTGACCCCGGCGATCACTTCGTTTGCTCCACAGGAGAAGCTGAGGTCTCCCCAGTATTGGTTCACAGTGGACGTCCAGCTGCATTGCTTGGTTACCTCGAAAGCTTTGCAGGTCACCGCCCAGAGTCGATCTCCTGTTCCACTGTCGTAGGAGCTAAAGTGGAAACAAACAGCATCGTTGAAAAGAATGAAAACATAAAAATATCTCTATGTATCTTTGATTGTCAGTGACAACATGTCAGCCGTTGTCTAACAGCAGTGCTGCTCACCTGGTGATGCTGGACACGGCTTGACCCTCAGGACACTGACGGGTGAAGGTCTGACCCAACACATTGTCCCAGCCTCCGTTCTTCTGCAGATAATTCTCTGGAAGAAGAAGAAGCCAGTGGATTGAAATACACTTTAAACAATGTGTGAAACTTCTGGAATGAAAGGAATCTTTCAGATACCTACCACAGTTGTAAAGCTTGTTGATTTTCAGAAGGTCATTTTCTGACATGCCTATCCTCTGGCCGATTGATGCTGTGGATAAAAGGGGAGTGATCGTGTCCCCACCGTTGCTGGTAAAGTCCTTCTTTCCATAATGCATCACAGAGGAGAAGTCGTAGGGAACGTCGAGGTTGTTTGTTTCCAGTTTCTGGAAGTTGCTATATTTATCAGCGGCGATGTTTTCATAGTTGATCTTGACGTAAATGTCTCTGTCGGATCGACTCTGCTCGTGCCAGAAGCCGAGTGCGTGCATGAGCTCGTGCTGAATGATGCCGTTATAAAGGCAGCCGGTGCCCAGGGAGATTTCTTGCATGGATCCGGATTTTCCAACCAGTGACCAACAGCCTGTTTTTTTCACAATGCTGACGTAGTCTTGCTGGCTGGTACGAGGGACAAAGCGAACGCAGGTGCCGAGGTGGAAGCCGTTGATTGCGTTTTGAATCATGAGCCGCTCGCTGCTGGAAAAGGCGTCGCTCACCATGTACGGCACTTGAACCTGCCCACTTGCCATTGGCCATTTGCAGTTGGTACAGATTATTGCATTCCTTGTTGTTGGTACAACAACGTCTCCCTCAGTGAACAAGCTTCCTAGTGGACTGTTTGCAGCAAGGATTTGTGAAGTGACTGTCTGGGAATCTAAAGCAACAAAGGGAGGTTCAAAAAGATGCTGCTGTCAGATGAATGTTAGTTCATGCATTTATTTATTTTTCTCCTAGATGAATCTCAGGCAGTTTGAGGAGACAATAATCGTATTTACCAAGTTTTACTCCTCTGCAGAAGCTGAAACTCCAGCGATGATCTCTGTCAATTCAACATTCAAGAAACAAAAGGTCTTTTCAGTCATTTCAGTCAAAAGCTGATGTCTGACTCATCTTTAGTTTCACATCTCAGAAGCCTGCTTTATTTGAGCTTTTCACGTCCAGAAAATTCCAGCCAATTTAAGCTAGTTCCATATTTCCCCCATTAAATAACACAGCTGAGTTTAGTCATTAAAACGAGACATCAGCTAATTTAAAACTAGCGACAAACTAGAACAGGGGTCACCAACAAAAAGTGCCCGTGTTGAGGGACCACCATGTTGAGGGACCACCATGTTGAGGGACCACCATGGGACCACCATGTGAGGCCCAGCGGGGCATGTTGTAAATATAGCACGAGTCATGACGGAGCACCGCCTAAAAGTCATATTCAATCTAATTGTATTGAATGTGACTCGCGATCGGGCGCATCTCCAAGGTATTTTTACCTTCTGAAATAAAAACAAATATGGCAGACAACTTCTTATTGTCACAGAGATTGGGAGGAAGAGTTTTTTTTTTACAACAGTGAAAGACGAGAGGAGTGAGTCCCCCACAAATCTGTGTCCATGATAAATCAATATAGATAATTATTGTGAGGAATCCTTAACATTAACACATGATCAGTCACATATTCTCACATATATCTATATTTATTATTAATAATAATATCATTAGAGGTGAGACCTGTTCATTCAACACACAAACCCAGATACTGTCAATCGTTTTTATTTGCCATTATTTACAATATTCACAGGAGTTGACTGAATTGACCATCGTTATCAACGATGATCATTCTTTTCATACAGTATGTCCACACACTGAATGACAATATATACACTCACAGTATTTTATCTACAGACTTAGAAGACATGAAAGACGTGAAGCAGGTCTGATTCATGACAGCGTGTTCAGCTGACAGACGACGACCCCGTGATCTAATCTAGATCAGCCATTCATTGCAAAACAAGGTGATGCAACTATTTAACTCTGCCTAACTCGACCAAACCCGAGAGAGCGAGAGAGGACGTTTCAGGTGGCAGATGGAAACTGGTAGAAATCTGTACATTGACGTTTCCTTTCTGATGTGGACTAAATGAAAACTATATGTACAACATACACAGTGTGACTACATCCTTCCAGCTGAACATGACATCATGCACAGTTTGCTAAAGCAGTAATCGTCCAATGAGCTGCAGTCCTGTGCCCCTCATATCTACCTTTGGACCAGCCTCAGGCAGAGACGCCTGAGACAGTGGAGGTGTATAGAGATCAGTCAGGGACACGAACACATGAGTCAAACTGCTCTGGGATCTGGGATGATGTCACTGCAGACTCCTCTGGCAGTATGAGAAACGCCAACGCCGATCTCTGTCAGAGACAAACAAAGACAGGCTTTTACTAACTGCTGCGTCACAGTTCCATCACAACACACGGTCCAAATAAAAAGGAAGGTTATTGTCAAGATCTGCTGTCGCTGCAATGAAGATGTACGGCCGAGAGAAATGAACTCACAGTCTTTGAGGGTCAAAGGTGCTTTTCACTCCTGTGAGGTAGTTGCTGCTGGCCACTTTCCAGCTGAAGTATTCGTTCCAGTAGTTGGACACTGGTTCTTCTTTGCAGTTGGAAATGGTGAAGGAAGCTTTGCAGCAATAAAACCTCCACCTGCAAAACAACAACATCAGCTCTCAAACAAGACAACTCATGATCATTTTGATTTGCTGTGCAGCTGTGTGGCAAACAGCAGAAGACAACGAGGAGAAACTCACATCCTGTCCTTCATGATGCTTGTGTATTCACCATTGACCCCGGCGATCACTTCGTTTGCTCCACAGGAGAAGCTGAGGTCTCCCCAGTATTGGTTCACAGTGGACGTCCAGCGACATTGCTTGGTTACCTCGAAAGCTTTGCAGGTCACCGCCCAGAGTCGATCTCCTGTTCCACTGTCGTAGGAGCTAAAGTGGAAACAAACAGCATCGTTGAAAAGAATGAAAACATAAACATATCTCTGTGTATCTTTGATTGTCAGTGACAACATGTCAGCCATTGTCTAACAGCAGTGCTGCTCACCTGGTGATGCTGGACACGGCTTGACCCTCAGGACACTGACGGGTAAAGGTCTGACCCAACACATTGTCCCAGCCTCCGTTCTTCTGCAGATAATTCTCTGGAAGAAGAAGAAGCCAGTGGATTGAAATACACTTTAAACAATGTGTGAAACTTCTGGAATGAAAGGAATCTTTCAGATACCTACCACAGTTGTAAAGCTTGTTGATTTTCAGAAGGGTCTCATCTGTGCATCCTGGCATTTTTAACGTGGCTGATAATTATGTTTTTTTTCTTCCTGTTTTTA
>JAFBJQ010000738.1:55039-56956 GCA_016785345.1 Trinectes maculatus
GTGATGATCAGCAGAAGCTGAAGCTGCTGCTTGTTCACTTTCAGTGTTTGTCATTTATTCAAACTCCAAAATAAAAGCAGGAGTCGTGTTCCAGGAAGTGACTGACACACTGATATAGAATATAGAATATAGAATGTAGAATGTATCTGTGATGATGTGTATGGGTCAGGACAGGATGGGTCAACGCCGGATCCACAGTGTAAACATCACAGGCTCGGTGCCACGTGGGGAGAGTTGACCCCCGAACACACCTGAGCTCCCGGACCGGGATCAGGGTGAACGACCAGTCCTGTAGGAGGACTGGACCTGAGCCGGGTCGGGTTCTGAGATGATGATGATGATGATGTGTGTGTGTGTGTGTGTGTGTGTGAGGGCGCGTGGGGGACAGACCTGGCGCTCGTGCAGTCCTGGTACAGCGTCTCGAAGTCCTTCCTGGAGATCAGCTTGCAGCGGTTCACTCCGGGCTGGATGGCACCGAGTCCCCGCAGGACGCGCACCTGCTCCACGGTGCAGACCACCGGGCTGATGTCCAGCCTCTTCAGCTTGGTGTAGACGGTGTGCAGTCCGCCCACCAGGTGCTTCAGGAACAGGTCGAACACCTGCGGGAGGCAGATCAGCTCCTGGCCGTCCACGGTGAAGCTGGCCACCTTCACGCCGTGCACCTCCACCAGCTTGCACTCGCTGCACACACCCGGCCCGGGAGAGCCGGGGGTCAGGCCGGCCGTGGCGAGCGAGCCGAGCCCGCCGAGAGGACCGAGAGCGACGCCGCCTCCGGACACCGGCGGCGCCGCGCCGCCGTTCCCCAGGCCGGCCAGCGCGCCCCCCGGGCCGGGCAGGAAGGCGCCGAGCATGGTGCCGGAGAGCCGCGGGGAGGGGGACAGGGAGTGGGAGTGGGAGTGGGAGTGGGAGTGGGAGTGGGAGTGGGAGTGGGACAGGGAGTTGGAGGAGCTGTGCGCACTGGAGGAGACGCTGGAGGCGGCGGAGGTGAGGAGAGCGTCCGGCCCGGAGCGGTACAGCGCGACCGGAGTCAGGGAGCCCGAACCCGGCGTGAGGAGCGGAGGAGAGCCGGGCAGCGACATGGAGGAGGAGGAGGAGGAGGAGGGAGTGGAGACTCTCTCTCTCTCTCTCTCTGTCTGTCACTCTCTGTCTGTCTCTCTGTGTGTCTGTCTCTGTCTCTCTCTCTCTCTGTCTCTCTCTCCTCTTCACTCACTTTCTTCTCCTCGTGCAACAACACAACACCTTTTCTCTGTGTTTGTCCTTTTTTCACTTTCTCCTCCTCCTCTTCCTCTTCTTCTTCTTCCTCTTCTTCTTCTTCTTCTTCTTCTTCTTCTTCTTCTTCTTCTCCTCTCTCTCTCTCTCTCCGTCACTCCTCTTCTCCTCTTCTGTCTCTGCTGTCCATCCGCTGCTCTCCCCTCCACGGCGCGCGCACAGCGGACTGTCCGCTCTGTGCGTAAAAGCCACTGGATCTGACTCCAGGTCAGCCCCGTGCCACGTGACTGACGGCCCGCGCGGCCAATCAGAGCAGAGCCCGTGCAGGCCCCGAGCTGTGACTGGTGACGCTGGAGGAGGGGGTGGACCCTCTGCGTGTGTGTGTGTGTGTGTGTGTGTGTGTGTGTGTGTGTGTGTGTGTGTGTGTGTGTGTGTGTGTTCGTTTCATAAACTTTCTCACCAGATGCTTCATTCTCAAACGGGACTTTTTTTTTTTAATTCAGTTTTTTTTAGTTGAACCTCGCAACTCTGATTTGTGCGCGTGCAATGTGGGCGTGCACGTGTGTGAGTGTGGCCAGTTGTGGCTCAAATGCGAGCTCTGGTGGTGAGACGGCCGCATGGTCCTGAGAGAGAGAGAGACAGAGAGAGAGAGACAGAGAGAGAGACAGAGAGAGAGAGAGAGAGACAGAGAGAGAGGGAGAGAGAGAG
>JAFBJQ010000738.1:62732-65232 GCA_016785345.1 Trinectes maculatus
AAGGAGAGAGAGAGAGAGAGAGAGAGAGAGAGAGAGAGAGAGACAGAGAGAGAGAGAGAGAGAGAGCAGGTCTCAAGGTGACGAGTCATTGTCCTAATTCCTCTTTTAAAACAGCTAAAGAGGCCAAACGCCCTTTCTCTCTCTCTCTCTCTCTCTCTCTCTCGCTCGCTCGCCCGCTCTCTCGCTCTCTCTCTGTTTCATTCATCCTCCTCTAATGTCTCTCGCTCATCATCTCCCCTCCTCGTCTCTCTCTCTCTTCCTGCCATCTTCACTCAGAGGTTAAAAACATCCCATCTCTCCCTCTTTTATATTTAACTCGTTCTCCTTTAGCATTTACATCCCTTCATCCTGACACCGCCCTCTCTCTCTCTCTCTCTCTCTCTCTCTCTCTGTTCCTGTCGTCTTTGCCAGCAGCGATGTCTTCAAACTCTGATTGATGATGGTTGCCGTCGGTTACCGTTGTGTCCTGCTTTCTGTTTTTACCAAAATACTTTTCTTTCTTTCGCTCTGCTCTCTCTCTCTCTTCCCCCTCTCGCTCTCCACTCAAAACTTTTTCAACTCTTTTTAAACTGCTGATATGAAAGTCAGTGTGTGTGTGCGCACACACACACACACACACACACACGCCCCTGCTGGGTCACGTATGTGTGCATGTTTAAAGTGACAGACTCCACTTCACCTAATATCATGAAAACCATAGATACGAAATCAATATCAACACAAAGATCTTAGTAACTTAGTAAACAACAAACAGTGGATTGATATCAATGTATAGATAGATAGATAGATAGATAGATAGATAGATAGACAGATAGCTAGATAGATAGATAGATAGATAGATAGATAGACAGATAGATAGATAGATAGATAGATAGATGAAGAGCTTGACTGACTTTGTTTTTAATGTTTATTTCATTATTAACTCATAATCAGTGCCATCAATCATTGTGACAGCCACCTATTGTCAGCCTGGCTGTCACACCGCGCCGCTCTGTGTGTGTGTGTGTGTGTGTGTGTGTGTGTGTGTGTGCGTGTGTGTGTGTGTGTGAGGCAAATACAGAAAACAAGAGACAATGCGCATGTATTTGATGCAGTTTTAACAAGGTGTGTGAAATCAATAGTCCCCATCGTAAAACAAAGGACAGAGGAGGCAGTACAAGGAGACGAGGGAGGGAAGGAGGGAAGGAAGCGACCAGAGACGGGAGAAAGGATTGAAAGTGGTGGAGAAGAAAGGAAGGAAGTAGGATATACATAAAAAAAGAAGAAAGGAAAAGAAAGGACAATGTGAAGGACAGAAAGAAGAAGAAATCAATGTTTTTATTTATCACCTTCATCTGAGGCAGAAATACAAACAGTGGCACAGAGGTCAAAGTTCACAGCCAGGGTTTAGCTGCAGATCCCAAAACACCAGAGGAGAAACAGCAGATATCTGCACAATATGGAATAAATGAATTTCTCTCAGCATATTATTGTCTGTGTGTCTGTCAGGGGGTCACACTGAAGGCTCAGCATGTCGCCTCTTTGTTTATTCTGTTCGACCACTGGTAAAACTGGAACCAGTATTTGCTTGGTTACTTATTAAAATCGAAGGAATGTCAAACAAATAACCACCTTTTTTTTCTTAAAATCTCCTTTTACTCATGAATGAATCATCCCGCTGTTGTTTTTTTCTTCCAGACGTCCTCCAGCCTGTTTTCCCGGGATCTGATCAGTGTCTTGTGGAGTGTAGCTCGTGTACGTTATGGATGCTGTTTATGTTTGTGTTCGCGTCTCCATCACCGTCATCATGCTGCTTTAAATTCCAGCCAGCAGGTGGTGGAACGTCTGTGTGCACGCCTACCTGCAGTCACAGAGTCAACAGTGAGGCGGTCAGTGAAGTGAACATGAAACCCAGTCATCAAAGTGGAAAAGATCTTCAGTCGAACCAATCCAAACCAAAGCTGATTGGTCCCCAGGTGGCGCTGCACCTTTCATTTCCTGAAAGATAATAACCAGTCAACGGGGGCCGGGACGTGGCACAGGAAGAATGAACACGTTCGGATGAGGGCGCCGTTTCAAAATTTCACTCGAGAAACTTTATTGATCCGAGTGCCAAACGGAATTCCAGAAACCAACCGGAGCTTTGAAGGGAAGTTTCACTGTCGTTATCGCACGAGGCTATAATCCATCATATCTGGCAAATCAAATTAACATATATTTACACACACACACACACACACACACACACACACACACACACAGGATCTCTCAATTTCTCTCTCTCTTTCTTACACACACACACAAACACATGCAGAGGCCAAATCATTAGTTGCAGGTTAATTAGTGTTATAATTAATAACCCAGCAAACGCATGTGTGCTCTCTCTCTCTCACTGCGTGTGTGTGTGTGTGTGTGTGTGTGTGTGTGTGTGTGTGTGTGTGTGTGTGTTTGGTGTATGGGGGGGTGTAACGAGGGGTCGGGAGTTAAATCATATTAATTTCAACATTGATTAAGCAATAAA
>JAFBJQ010000738.1:77732-179207 GCA_016785345.1 Trinectes maculatus
CAGTAATCACAGGTTTGACCTGTAATCACCCACAGCTGCTCCGTCCTCCCTGTCCTCCTCGTCCTCCTCGTCCTCCTCGTCCCCCTCGTCCTCCATCATGACGCGTTAATGAGTGACCCCACAGGGCCGTAAACAGCAGCTAGCAGACAGCAGGCGTCACAGAACATCAGGGAACAACGCTCCAGCTCCACCTCAGTAATTAGAGAGAGGAGAGAGGAAGACGTGGGGGGTGAGGGGGGGAGGGGGGTTAGGAGGAGAGGTGGGAGGAGAGAGGAAAGGAGAGAGGAGACAGAGGAGGAGGCCACAAGATATTTATGTCACATTGACTGTGTTGTTGTTTTAGTTTAAATACTTGAATGATGAACTTAGATTGGTTTGTAGATGTCATTGTGTGTGTGTGTGTGTGTGTGTGTGTGTGTGTGTGTGCGTGTGTGTGTGTGCGCGTGTGTGGATCTGATCTGCTGGAACCATGAAGAAGCTGTTGTTTCTCTCTCTCTCCAGCCAAACGTCTCAGGAGGTGACTTCTTCAACAGAGTGTGTGGTCACCTGAAGCTGCTGGAGAAGGAGTACTTTGGACTGGAGTTCAGACACCACAGCGGCAACTATGTAACACACACACACACACACACACCATCAATTAGACCCATGTGTTATGAGTGTGTTATGAGTGTGTTGGTGTGTTGATGTGTGACGTGTTGCAGGTTTGGTTGGAGCTGATGAAGCCACTCGTCAAACAGATTAAATGTGAGTTTCTCCTCAGACTCAACAAACACAACCAGCTGAAGGTCCAGATTCATCTTTTCATCACTCCATCCTACTGGAACTTCATCTTCTCCTCCTTCTCCTTCTTCTCCTTCTTCTCCTCCCTCGTCGTGTCACGTCTTTGTGTCTTTCTCTCAGACACCAGTGATCTTTTCTTCAGGTTTATTGTCAAGTTCTTCCCCCCGGACCCAGGACAACTGAAGAGAGGCCTCACCAGGTGAATCTGTCCATATCTCCATCTCTCCATCTCTCCATCTCTCTCCATCTCTCCATCTCTACATCTCTCCATCTCTCCATCTCTACATCTCTCTATCTGTCCATCTGTCCATATCTCCACCTCTCCATCTCTCCGTCTCTCCATCTCTCCATCTCTCCATCAGTCTCTCAATGAGCTCTTGAGTCTTTGTTGTTCTTTACACTGTCATTATGTGTGTGTGTGTGTGTGTGTGTGTGTGTGTGTGTGTGTGTGTGTGTGTGTAGGTATCTTTTTGCTTTACAGATAAAGCAGGACTTGTCTAACGGCAGTCTGACCTGTAATGACAACAGCGCCGCCCTGTTGGTCTCCCACATATTACAGTGTAAGCACTAGTATCAGTCAGTGAGAGGTTTACGACATAAGAGTTAAATAAACTCAGTCTAACTTTATCTGTGTGTGTGTGTGTGTGTGTGTGTGTGTGTGTGTGTGTGTGTGTGTGTGTGTGTGTGTGTGTTACAGCAGAGCTTGGGGACTATGACGCAGAGTTGGACTGTCATCATTTGGAGGTGAAGCAGTACGTCCCCAACCAGGAGTATCTGGACCACAAGATCATCAGGTTCCATCAGACACACAGGTACAGGACTCCTCCCACAACGTCAGCCATGTTCTCATCTCCATCGCCCGTCAGGGGAAATGGATCGTGTAAGGCCTGTGATTGGTCAGAATCAGTGTCTCTCTGCAGAGGGGTGTCTCCAGCTGACTCACACATCCAGCTGCTGGAGGTGGCGAGGAAGCTGGACATAAATAAACTCAGTCTAACTTTATCTCTCTCTGTGTGTGTGTGTGTGTGTGTGTGTGTGTGTGTGTGTGTGTGTGTGCGTGTGTGTGTGTGTGTGTATATGTGTGTGTGTGTTACAGCAGAGCTAGGGGACTATGACGCAGAGTTGGACTGTCATCATTTAGAGGTGAAGCAGTACGTCCCCAACCAGGAGTATCTGGACCACAAGATCATCAGGTTCCATCAGACACACAGGTACAGGACTCCTCCCACAACGTCAGCCATGTTTCCATCTCCATCGCCCGTCAGGGGAAATGGATCGTGTAAGGCCTGTGATTGGTCAGAATCAGTGTCTCTCTGCAGAGGGGTGTCTCCAGCTGACTCACACGTCCAGCTGCTGGAGGTGGCGAGGAAGCTGGACATGTACGGCATCAGGCCGCACCGCGCCCAGGACGGCGAGGGCCTGAGGATCAACCTGGCTGTCACACACTCTGGAGTGCTGGTCCTGCAGGTCTTCAGGAAGCTCTCTCTCTCTCCCCTCTCTCTCTCTCTCTCTCTCTCTCTCTCTCTCTCAGCTTTTCACGTGTGCGTTTTTTCAGGGAAACACAAAAATCAACACTTTCAGTTGGGCGAAGATCCGGAAGCTGAGCTTCAAACGCAAGCACTTCCTCGTCAAACTGCACGACGCCGTCGGGGTGAGGAGCAGCCAGCGTTCACTCATCACCACCAGACTGCGCTGTTGTTGTCCACATGTGTTCACCTTGTTGGCGTTGTGTTGTCACGTAGGCCTCCTGTAAGGACACGCTGGAGTTTTCCATGGCCAGTCGGGACGTGTGTAAATCCTTCTGGAAGATGTGTGTGGAGTATCACGCCTTCTTCCGATTGGCTGAGGAGCCAAAGGCAACACACAAAACCCTGTTGTCCTGTAAGGGCTCCAGCTTTAGATACAGGTAACGCACACACACACACACACACACACACACACACACACACACTGGTTGAGTGAAGCTACATGTTTGTGTTCATGTGTTTTTGTTCATGGTGTGTGTGTGTGTGTGTGTGTGTGTGTGTGTGGCAGCGGGCGGACGCAGAAACAGCTGCTGGAGTGTTTGGGATCGGGGGGGAAAAAGACGTCACGTTTTGAGAGGTGAGAAAAAAATGACATAAACAAATCAAACGCTGAGAAGAAGAAGGAGGAGAAGAAGAAGGAGAATGAGAAGGAGAAGGTCTTTATGTCTGTTTCCATCTTCTTCTTCTCCTTCCTGCAGGACTCACTGTCAGTCAGACTACGACTCCAGACAGTGCCGATCATCTCCAGATCTCCTCACTGACGTCTCCAGACAGGTACCACAGGCTCCAATCCAATGTTCACGCACCCAATAAACAAACAAACAAACAAACAAACAAACAAACAAACAAACAAACAAATAAATAAATAAACGTTGCATTGATGTATCAGTTCAAATCAAACTAGTATGAATTAACAGCTGTAGCTGATCAGTCATTTTTCAGTTAGCAATTGAATACTTGATGTTGCTAACTTCTTCTTCTTCTTCTTGCTTCCTCAGATGTACGAGGACTCCCATGCCTTCCCTCGCTCGGGCCGGGCCTTGGAGGTCTGTAGTCAGGACCAGTTGGATCCACATCACAGAGGCGTAGACGACTTTGATATTGGAGGGGGAGGGGCTACACGGAGCCAATCATCCATTGGGATCACACAGAGGCCCTACCCTCTCGCCCAAGTCACGCCCCTCTCTCCTCCTGTCCACCAATCAAGCGTCTCACCCAAGATGAGATCAGCGTCGATGTCTGTGATGGAGGACATGAGGGCCGCACGCGTCGGGATGCAGCGCCAAGCCCAGAGGCTCGCTGGCGTGTATGGAAACCGCTCCCGCCGCCGGCCCAATCCCCAGCCACATCCAGAGGCCGCACAGCAGCTGGTTCTTCTCTACCCAAACAGTCCCGCCTACCAGTACCACCCAGTCCTGCCCTCGTTCCCATTGGCTGGTTCCTCTCCACTCAGGCGTTGTCCATACCTGACGGACTATGTCGTCGTTTCCTCGCTGGAGCGTTTCCCACAAGCGAGGAGGCAGGATTACGCCTCGCCGCCGTCCCTCTACCCCCTCGGCCATGACGCCGCGTCAGCGTCTCCCATCAGGAGGAACCTGCGGCCCGCTGGTTCAGGCGGACTGGCCCGAGTTTACCAGCCAGGAAACAACGGAGGGCGGTTCCTGGGCATTGGACACACGGCGGCGGGACATTATAGCGATGACTCCAGTTTCCTGCCGGGGCTGCCGCGCCGCGTGGCCAGCCAACCAGATGTCAAATTCAACCTCTCAAGAAGTTCAAACCCCGCTTCTGAGTTTCGTCCCCTCGGTTACTACCCCCACCTGACACGCCCCTCCAGACCCACCTACCTCCCACTAAGCTCCTCCCCCCTGCCCGAGCGCCCCCTGTCGCTCTGCGTGATCGCAGGCGCTGCAGAAAGCTACAGCGACTCGGACCCCGAGGTTTTCTACCCGTACTACCGCCCACCACCCCCGCTGGGAAAGGTGGTACGGTCCACTGGACTGGCCAGGATGAGGTTCTCCTCTGGGAGCCTCCAGCTGGACGAGGAGGAAGAGGGGGAGGATGAAGAAGAGGAGGACGGAGCAGCAAAGGAGAAGGCAACAAAAGATAAAGAAAGAGACAAAGAAAAGACAGAAGCAAGAGAGGAGTGGAAAGGTGCTGCAAAGGTCACAGAGGTCACACTGTAGCTGAAGGGTCGTTCAGATACCATCAGTGGTGGGATGAAGAACATGCATGATGGGATGGTTCTGATGGTTTTGTGTGTTGTTGTGCAGTGTCAGATTGATGCGGTGAAAAACTTCTGACCAGGATGATCAGGTTCTCCAGGTGAACCCAAGATCAAACCAAGACCCCGGTCAGATCCGGTTTGATCCGGTGAATTCATCAGTGGATTAAATCTACTTTACCACAGTTTCTGAAACACTCTGGATGGAGAACCTTTATGGTGATGTTGGTTTGTGTTTGTTCATCTAGTTCATTTGGTTAAAGGTGAAACTGAGTTTGTGAATAAACGACGATGCAAAAGAAGGAAACGTTTCATCATAACCAGTTATTTAACACACAGTTTTTTTTCTGTTACTGTGAGAGTGAAGGGAGGAAACACGATTCTGTCAATCAAACTTAAATATTTATTCATACAACTCTAAGACCCGCTACAAAAACACACATTTCTCTAAAATCAGACGCATCGTTCATACATTTCCCCTCGCAGCAGACATTACACTTTCCCTTATCAGATATATACATACACACATACATACACACATACATATACATATATATATATATATGTATATGTATATGAGTATAGTATAGTGTCTTTGGTACAAACAACGATACGTTAGATCACAGCTCCTCCAAACGAACCTGCGCCACTCTCTAATGCTGAGTCATCAACATCATCGGAGAACGTTTCCCAAAATGTGACCTGATTTTAATGACGTGACGCTGATGTTCATTCCAGGATCAGGAAGCTGTAACGCAAACGTACAACCGAAGACGACACAACACAACAACAACATTGGCATATAAATCTGTCTCAAGTGCTACCGAACAAACTGTGAAATACGCGAGGTCAAGGCACGCCATGACACGACATACCGCCGCCGCTGACGGACAAACGGGTCCCATACACAAAGTCTCTCGTCTCCTGTCACTAAGCGGCTGATTGTGCGTCAGGTTAAGGCACGTGATGGTCATTCAGGCAGGTCGGGGGGGGGGGGGGGGTCATTGAAATCAGAGATAAGGTTCCTGGGGGGGGGGGGGGGGGGGGGGGGGGGGGGGGGGGGGGGGGGGGGGGTCATTGAAATCAGAGATAAGGTTCCTTAATTTGGGTTCAGAACTAAAGTTGAACATGTGACAACAAAGAGAAGAAGAAGACAGGAGATGGCTGGTTCCAAAGTGCAGCTGTTTTTCAAACTATTCAACCAGCAGCAGTGAAAATACTCATACATAGATATATACAGAATATATAGTGTGTGTGTATATATTACATTAGTAGTGTGTATATGTGTGTGTCGCTCTGTGTGTGTGTGTGTACAGCGAGGAGACGTTGCACAGCAAATCTCCTCAGATTCCCATCATGCAGCAGCGTCGCTGTTTTCCCCTCCCGTCTCCGTCCCGTCTCCGTCCCGTCTCCGTCCCGTCTCCGTCCCGTCTCCGTCCTTCAGTTGGTCGCGAACCTGACAGAGGACGAGATGCTGATTATTGATCGTCTTGTTGTTTTCTCACACACAAAGCAAAAGATCACATGACCTGCGCAGGCTGTGAGGGAGCGAGGAGTTAAAGGACCATTCCCCGGTTTTCCTGTGCGAATGATCGGCCACAGGAAGTTAAAGCACCAAGTCACAAAGTACATGAATTAACTTATGGTAACAAATTTACAAAGTCTGGATTATGACACACACACACACACACACACAGTTCATACTGCTCATAATAAAAACAGCCAGTACGATAAAAATGTAAAGAAATTAAAAGATAAAAAAGAAACAATCAAGACAAAAAGAAAGAAAGAAAGTGACGTTTCCACTGAATCATGACAAAATAAATCACCCGACAGTCGTACTTCTGGTACCTGGCAATGATGTGCGTGACCATCCTGTCTGTGATACCCGGACACACCTCCTCAGCCAATCGGATGTTGCGCTCCAGCTCCTCGATGGCCAGGTGCTGCTCGCTGTGCTCCTTATGCTGCTGCTTCAGCTGCAAACAGCCGACAACACACAACACAGTCACAACCTGCACGTCTCGCAGCGATGACATCACTGACAGCGATGACATCACTGATCCTGACCAATGTGATGTGTGCGTTTTAGTGTGAGCGAACCTCGCTGAAGACGGGCGCGATGACGGTGGTCAGACTGGACGACTTGCTCCTCTGATCCTGAGCCTGTCGAGTATTGATAACACTGACGTATTGATCACCAATCACACACACACAGTCATGATGTCATTGTGTCGTTGTGTGATGTCACACGTGTGTCCTCACCGTCCCATTGAGAACCTTCCTGCCCTCTGACTTCTTCTTCCTCACAGTGGTGAAGGACCATTCAGGAGACTCGCTGTTCTCCTTGTTACTGGACTCACTGTCCGCACACACACACACACACACACACACACACACACACACACACACACACACATATATATTTCCACTGTATTTCCTTTGTTTAAAAGATTGAAACGGTGTGTAAGAGAAGTAATCAGATTACCTGTCGGAGTCGTCTGAGCTGCTGCCGCTGTGGCCCTCCTCACTCCACCTCCTGTATCGTTCAATCAGCTCCACCAGGTACGAGGCCTTCTTACAGTGTTTGGCGATGAACTTGTGTTTGAGAAGCTCCTTGGCTGTGGGACGCTGACAGCACACACACACACACACGCACACACACACACACAAAAAACACAAGGTTTTTATAGCAGGAGCAGAAACAGGAAATAGGAGTGAGTGGATCTGTTTGTCCACCAGGGGGCAGCAAGACGCAGCCACGTTCACACACAGTGAAGAAAAGTTCACGTGAGACAACAATGATTTAATTCAGAAACACAATTAAAACACTGTTTATTAAATATCATGCGTTATCAACGTCACTATCTTTATGATATGATATGTGTGTGTGTGTGTGTCAGTGTGTGTGTGTGTGTGTCAGTGAGTGTGTGTGTGTGTGTGTGTGTGTCAGTGAGTGTGTGTGTGTGTGTGTTGCTCTTACAAAGCCGGGGTCCTTGTTGAGGCAGGCCTCGGTGAACTCCTTGAAGCTCTTGGAGAATTCTCCGGTCAGCGTCGGCGGCGGAGACTTGGGGATGTGGAAGAGAACACGCATCGGGTGCATGTCAGAGTTTGGGGGTTCACCCTTGGCGAGCTCGATGGCCGTGATGCCAAGCGACCAGATGTCGGCCTGAACGCACACAGACACACACACACACAGATGTTGTGATAAATAACCGATTCAGTTGTGTAGTTATCAAATTTGTCGACTCGTTTTGCGTGTTGCGTGTGTCAGAGCAACGAACATCGACCACTCGCCATATGTTGTCAACCAGGCCCAGGACGAACACACAAGAGACACACACACACACGCGCACACACACACACACACACACACACACACACACTCTTAGATGTTACACATGCACACAGGTTAAATATCACGTCTTCTCAACTTGCTCCAATAACCATGTGTCAAGGAACACACACACACACACACACACACTCACACACACACACACACACACAGTACAGTTGTAGTAGTGTCGCATTACAACAGGATGCTGTTAACGTCACCTGCTCCATTACTGTTACACACTGAACATATGGCAGCTGGTGGTCAGAGAACAGACACACAACAAAACAAAACACAACAAAACAAAACACAACAAAACTAACTCTACATAAAAATGAGCCCTTTGTGCTGTTTGATAATTAGTTATTCGTTGTTATTAGAAATGTACATTGTATATGTATATTGTATAATATGTATATTGTTTGGCTGATTCAAAATGTAATCAGCAGATTTAATCAATATGCATAGTCGTGAAAACACAATGTGCACAAGCTCTAATGGGTTCAGCTTGTTTCCAAAACACACACACACACACGCACACACACGCACACACACACAAAACAGAAAGATCAGCAGACGTCATCTCGTTATGCAGTTTCCCCTATTAAAAAAATGTGTTGACTTTGTGCAGCAGATGATGATTGTGTCTGACAACAGCAGGTGCAGAAATGTTTGCTTGACCTTTGACCTTTCCATTATGAAGGGCTTTCTTTACTCAGTGTCAAACAACAGAGACAGAAAAGACGACGAGAGTTTATTGTCAATATCAGACGTCAGAGCCGGAATCAAAAACAGTCTGACTGTGTTTTCTCGTTGTGGTCAGGACACAACGGCGACTGTTTCTCTCCCATGCAAATAAACCTGGAAATAATGGAAATGACCCTGAGGTCAGAGGCAACAAAAGATCCAACATGGCCGACGCTGTCAAGGCAACAGGCAAACGTGGTGAACACGGTCAGACCATCAAACAATAACAACGGTGACATTTTTTATATGTTGTTATAAATGTAAAAATGTAAACATGTCATGTGATCAGCGACTGCATTGTCAACTTCCTGTTCTGTTCCTGCTGCAGATGAACGAGCTGATTAACCCTCTGATGGCCATCGTCACATGTCCACGTCCCACCTGACCGCCATGTATGTGTGTGTGTGTGTGTGTGTGTAAACTGGTTAATGAGGCGACCGACCTTGGAGTCGTAGGCGGACTGCTGGATGACCTCAGGCGCCATCCAGAACGGCGTTCCCACAAAGGTCTCCCTCTTGATCTGCGTGTCCGTCAGCTGACCCGCCACGCCGAAGTCGGCCAGCTTCACCTGGCCGTGTTCTGACAGCAGCACGTTGGCAGCTACACAGAGAGATCAACATCATGAGGTCTGTTTCATGTGGAGAAGATTCATGTTGGTTCAGACAGAAACCATCAGCTGCACCTTTGATGTCTCTGTGGATCTTCTTCTCCGAGTGGAGGTAGTCCAGCCCCTTCAGGATCTCCTTCAGCATGGTGGCAATCTGAAACTCGTCGAACGGACCTGCCCGAAGCTGCAAGCAGGTACGCACACAATCACACACACACACACATCGGCAAGCACAGACACACACCAAGTGGTGACACGTAGGAAACACAAACACACCCTTCCTTCGAAATAAGACTCAGCACAGAAACATCTGGTGTCTGTGGGACGTGAGGAGCTCCAGGAGAATGTACTCGCTCTGTGCTTGTTGTGTGTCAACACTCACCAGGTCGAGCGCTGAGCCACCTCCCAGGTACTCCATGATGATCCACAGTTTACTGCCCTGTCAGCACAGACGTCACACGTCAGGCCGTTTCCATGACCACGGATCAAATCTTACATGAAGAGGATGAACAGAAGAAACCTTCTGACCTTCAGGTAGGAGCCGTAGTACTTGGTGATGTAGGGGCTGTCGCACTGACTGAGGACAGTGATCTCCTGCTGGATGTCCTCGATCTCGTCCTCGGCCTCCTCCAGGTCGATGGTCTTTATGGCGACAACGCTCTTGGTGCGATTGTCGATGCCTTTAAACACCTGCGGGAGGAAGCGTGCACGGGTGACGTCAATCGGTGACGTGACAGTGAAAACAAATACATGACAGAAGCGAAAAGGAACAACAATGATACAATAACAATATTAACAATAATAATGAAATGGCGGCTGACCTCTCCAAACGACCCCTTCCCAATGCGATCGAGTTTGGTGAACAACTCCTCTGGATCAATCTGTGAACTCTGAATCAAACACACAGGAAACACAACAACATGAAACACTGAACACGACACAAACATCACAACATGTATCTCCACTGTATCATTAGTGGAGGCTTGTAAACTTGTATCTGGGTGGAATATACAGCGTAACCACCACTTACAGTGTCAAAGTGTCCATCATATCTGACAACATGGCTTTATCTGAGAGGGAGGGTGAGATTAGATCCTGATTGTGTGTTTATGCCACATGCACCTTGTAACACACTGAACAATGTGTCATGAAAACATATGGAAACATATGGAAACGTATGGAAACGTATGGAGTACCAGTAGTGTAAGAGTTTAAATGTTGTTACATGTTCGTGTACATGTTACATGATGTAACATAATCATGTTGTTCAGGAATATTTCAATTCAGTCGAATGAAAATGTGACGGCCATGTTGTCGCCACACAGACACACAAAGACGCGCAAACGCACACACTCTCAGAAAAAGCTATAAAACGCAGAAGGAAACGAGCATGACAGTTAAAGATAACAGGAACTGAACACACAGCTGCAAGACCACACACACACACACACACACACACACACTCACACACACACACACACACACACTTACATTCATTTCCTAAACTCTGTCAAACTCACTAAAACTCTCACAGCTGTTGACATGATGTTTACACTTTAACTGTTAGACTGCTGCACTATGCAACACACACACACACACACACACACTCACTCACACACTCACACACACACACACACACACACAGTGTGCAATATTCCTGTGATGCTGCTGGTTGAGTTTCCTCTCTGAACTAAAAAAAGCAATCATCATCCCCCTCCACACACACACACACACACACGCACACCCACACACACACACACACACACACACACACAGTGACCACAGTGTTGCCACACCCTCTCAGTAAACAGTGGTTACTGTGTGATGACACTTTGAGTTTTGAGCAGGCAGACGAGAAGACGACGGATCAGACGGTGGACTGTGGACATTGGAGATGCCTGTGTCCCTACTGTCTCTACTGTCTCTACTGTCTCTCCTGTCCCTACTGTCATTACTGTCTCTACTGTCTCTTCTGTCTCTCCTGTCCCTACTGTCATTACTGTCTCTACTGTCTCTTCTGTCTCTCCCTGTCCCTACTGTCATTACTGTCTCTACTGTCTCTTCTGTCTCTCCTGTCCCTACTGTCATTACTGTCTCTTCTGTCTCTACTGTCTCTACTGTCTCTACTGTCATTACTGTCTCTTCTGTCTCTTCTGTCTCTACTGTCTCTACTGTCTCTTCTGTCTCTACTGCCATTACTGTCTCTTCTGTCTCTTCTGTCTCTACTCTTTCTACTGTCTCTACTGTCTCTACTGTCATTACTGTCTCTTCTGTCTCTACTGTCTCTTCTGTCTCTTCTGTCTCTACTGTCATTACTGTCTCTACTGTCTCTACTGTCATTACTGTCTCTACTGTCATTACTGTCTCTACTGTCTCTACTGTCATTACTGTCTCTACTGTCATTACTGTCATTACTGTCTCTACTGTCTCTACTGTCATTACTGTCTCTACTGTCTCTACTGTCATTACTGTCTCTACTGTCATTACTGTCTCTACTGTCTTTACTGTCATTACTGTCTCTACTGTCCCTACTGTCATTACTGTCTCTACTGTCTCTACTGTCTCTTCTGTCTCTTCTGCCCCTACTGTCTCTACTGTCTCTACTGTCTCTACTGTCTCTTCTGTCTCTACTGTCTCTACTGTCATTACTGTCTCTACTGTCTCTTCTGTCTCTACTGTCCCTACTGTCTCTTCTGTCTCTACTGTCTCTACTGTCATTACTGTCTCTACTGTCTCTTCTGTCTCTACTGTCTCTACTGTCTCTACTGTCTCTACTCTCATTACTGGGTTTGCTTGGCTTGATTTTGTTGATCAGTTTGAGGTTGTTTTCATTTGTGACTTCTCTTTTCGTCCTGTGTTTTTTTTCTCTCCTTTCTGGTGAAACTGTTGTTGCCAGGTGTGTGTGTGTGATGACATCTGACCTCTGACCTCTGACCTCTGTGTGTTTTCATGTTTACAACACAACACGAGCGACGATTCCGTCTGAATGGATCAGAGAGTTTCTGATTTCATTGTACCAAAGTCTCACTCCATACATCATCACATACAGTGGCTGTATATTTATATTGAGTCATATCATGTCTTCACACACACACAGACACACACACTGTTTCATCTGGACCATCAACACACAGTCTGAATTTCAGTTTTCACTTGGAACAGAAGCTGTTTTAAACATTAACTGAAAAGAAACTGGGTTTCAAGTTAATGTTTAACCTTAGAGACGATGTGATGATGAGCGAGCGAGTGAGCGAGTGAGCGAGTGAGCGAATCCACTTCCTGCAGCAGCAGTGTCTGATTGTCACGTCTCAGCTGCAGTCACACAACTGTCCAGCAGGTCACTGGACACAGACACACATTCTCCGTCATGATCATACAGGACTGACTCACACACTCAGACCAGACAGTGAAACCAGAAACGCGTGTGTGTGTGCGTGTGTGTGTGTGCGTGTGTGTGTGTGTGTGTGTGTGTGAGAGACGGGGACAGGACATGTGCTGTAAACACCAGGACCGAGACACAAAAACAAAACAACGTTTAGAAAAGAGGAAGTTGTTGTGGTGTGATGCTCTGAGCTTCACTTCGTTTCAGCCGTGCGACAGAATCCGCTCGTTTCCACAGTTCAAGCCACAGCGGCAGGCTGAGCGGGTGATAAGGGACCGACTGGTGATAAGGCTGGTGAGCCAGGTCAGAGCTACATGCAGCTGATAGACGGAGTAAAGACAGAGGTGGGTTGGGTTTTAAAGGTCAGTGACCTCAGGCTCTAACGTCCAAACATTCAGCTGCCCAGGAAAACTGGGCCGAGGCCACGGAAACTCCACTGGAGAGAGAGAGAGAGAGAGAGAGAGAGAGAGCGCCATGTTCTATTACCACAGCTCTGTGTGTGTGTGAGAGAGAGGTCAAAGGTCACAGCTGCTGGAGGAGGAAGTACAAACACTGAATTCTGAACCAGAAAAAGCCCTTTGTGGAAACGCATCATGACCTCAGCTCTCATCATGAGAAACTCATTCAAACGTCTGAGACCACGTTTGACTGTGGGTGTAAAAACACCAGCGACCTCAGATCAGACTCCACCCCTCCGTTACCAAGCAACGTCACCACAAATAGTTCTTTCCTTCAAAACGCACAAGTTTCATTCTGGTTTTTTTTTTTCCTCATGTTACAACTGAAACTATTTTACACAATAGAGATAAGGTTGAACTCCAGTGGCGAGCTGATGCTGGTTGTGCGTCAGTTGTCACAGGTTTGTAACACGTAGTCGCGTACAGCAGCTGTAAGACTGACTCACACCAGAGACACTGACACACTCGACATCATCAGAGGCAACAAGCTGCTGATGCGCCTCACACACAGACACACACAGACACACACAGACACACACAGACACACACATGCGAGTGCAGCGTGTCCGTGGGCCTGTTGGTGCAGGTCTCGACATGACGACTGGCACCAGAGGAGGACACGCCCTGCTGTTTGATCAGGGACACGCCATGGACACGCCTGCAGATGGCTTCCCCGCAATGTCTGACACGCAGCTGGAGACGAGCTGCGCCAGCGTGAACACACAACGCCAACTCACACACACAGGACGGTTCAATGCAAAGAGCGCGAGAACGTCTCTGAAGCTGAGGAGTCCAGCCCTCACAGGAAGTCCCCTCTGTCCGGAGAGGTCAGAGGTCACCTGGCAACATGAACGCTGAGGCCGCAGAGATTCAGTGCCAGAAGTTCAAACGTCTCTCAGCAGGAGGCAGCGCAGAGCCTGAAGCGGCATCAAACCATTCAGACACAATCAAACACTTCACCAGCACAAACATGAACCTGAAGCCTTCTCGTCACAGGCAGCAATAAAAACGAGATCACAACACTGTCGCTGACACAGCTTCCTGTAAACAGTCAAACAACCATGTCCCCGTCACGTCAGCTGAAGACAGTGAGTCATCCACGTCTCCTATTGGACCGTCCATCAGTCGCTTTATTACTGATATAAACATGATGCTCTCTTTTCCTTTTTCCTGCTCAAGTTAGTGTTTCTGTGTCAAACCACTGACCCACAAACTCATCAGCTGTCGCACACTGGTGTGTTTTCGGTTTCCGAATGGGATTTACCCGAGTTGGCAAAACTGATGCACAGAAAAACAACAATAACAACAGATTTGTGAATAATAAAAGATATTTCCTGTCTCTCTGTCCCCCTGTGCATCATTCAGCTGCTCTACAGGTACGGACACTTCCTGTTGGAACAGCTGCCAACAGGTGTGTGTTGTCATCACCAGGCCGTGACACTCCCCATACACCCCCACCCTCCCGACCCCGCCCACCCGGGACAGACAGAGCAGGCAGAGCGAGCGCGCTGACAGGAAGCCAGTCCCACAGGTAGACACACCTGAGAGCCGGACAAACAGGAGGCCAAACGCAGCACACGTCAACACGCCTCGATACGCACAACACTCTGCACACTGCGGCTTTACTGTCGACAAAAAAATCAAATATTCTAAACAATGCAAAGTGCGAGTGCTGTTTGACACCGACACACCCAGTGCTCAGTGAGTGCGTTTAAACGACAGGGCCTATCACACAGCAGATAACAACACCAGCTATAAATAGTGTTAAATAGACTCAGTGTGTGTCACTGTGGGCAATGACACACAAACACCACAAACACCACAAACACCACAAAGTCCGTATGAGTAAGTATGAAGAGCAAACACAGGAATATAATGGGGAATGAAAAAAAAACATTAGCTTTATGTACCAGCATCACCATACAAGTCACTGGACCATCAGTTATATAGGATATAACGTACAGACACCATCATACTACTGCAACATCATCACGTCATAGTAATAACAATTACCATATGTATATTTATACATGTGGTATTTACATATGGAAATCAGTAATACACAAACAACCAGGGAGATATAAACACTGAGTGTTGACTGTACAGTCAGTACGGAGCCCTAAAGTCACATGACACGACCCTGTGGGGTCAAACCAGGAAATATAAACACCATAAAGTCAGCGTGAAGGATGAAGTCACGTTGTGAGTCCTGATAAGAATATTTTGGGAGCACGTTCTGAGTCACTATCGATGCACTCATCCAATATTTTCCACAACATAAGACACTTTCATCTGAGTGTGGAGGAAGCAGGTCACACCTGAAGCCACCACAGGACTAATACAGGTGTATTACAGGAGACGTAAACACCAGAAGGTCACTGTGAACACACTTAAACTCACTCCAGGCGTCATATGTGGACACACACACGGACATTTAAACATATAGATTGTTACAGGATCAACTCCATGAGGCTCCACCGATGAACAGCAGCGTTTCGTTGAATCATGAATGTCAACATGGCAGAGGCTGAAAAAAACAGCTGATTTGAATAAAGTCAACAGGAAGCTTCCTGGTACCTGGTAAAGACTTCACACATATAACCCGAGCACATGATGAGACAGCGTGTCTCTGTCCCCTTCCCCGTGTCCTCCACTGTCCACCTTCCCACTTACCTGCATACCAGGAACTTCCATGGTGCCTTCGCGGTCTGAACGCCCTTCTGCTCCTCCAGCCTTCTCTCTTCCTCCTTCTCTTCTGCTGGCTCCTTATTATTATTATTATCGCTGTTGTTATTCTTATTCCCACCGCGCGATCAACACACACACACACACAACACAACACAACACAACACAAAGTAGAGTCCAACAAGCAGGTTTAACTTGGCAGAACTGTGAGACGGGTCCGACGGGACGAAGAGAAACGACAGACAAGAAGCAGCGAGAGAGAGACGGAGAGAGAGAGAGAGAGACACACGTCTCTACAGAGGAGGAGCGACGTGTGCTGCCCCCCAGCGTCTGTCACAACAACCCGGCCCTCCCTCTACTCATCCGTCTGTTCACTCACCCGCTCATTCATCCGTCTCTTATTGTCTCTTATTGTCTCTTATTGTCTCTTTATCTGTTTATCTATTAAACAGATAGAATCCCGCGTTCGCGTTGCCTTCGCGTGCAGCTCGTACACTTCAATATCCAACTTTGGAGTGAAAGTAAAATAAGTAAAATAAAAAGCGGTTTTCCGTTGCTGGGAGAACAATTCACCATTGTTTATAGTTTTTTTTGTTGTTGTTGTGTTTCCGTTGAAGTGAATTCCGTTGAGAGTGGCAGTTGTTTGAATAGAAGGAGGCGCTGTGAATGAGGTGTCGTGTTTGTTTTGAAAAACTATGTGTGAATCAGCTGATCGGGTTGAATAATGTTGACTGAATGTGAAACATCCAGAACTGTTTGGTTTTGTCATAAACATGCATAAATCACATTGTACAGTACATAAAGTATCTAAAAATATATGTACACATAGTATATACAATCCATAATAACACAACTGTAAACACCACAAGTGCTGAAGTGATATCAATAGACTCAAAATTAAATCTATTCATCACAGTAGAATCTGTGCTTTATCCTCGTGAACCTTTACGATAATTAATCAAAGCAAACAGACTTTTTTTAAAAAAAAGAAGCTAAATCCCGTGTATTATGAACTGGCCCTTTAAGGAATAAACGGCAAACGGCGTCACACGGAAGTGGTGTGGGCAGGGGGCGGGGCCTAGCAGAAGATGGCGTCTCTACGCTGTAGGCGAGACCCCTGCGGTGTGATTTGCCTGGTTCTGACGTATTTCAGCGTGTTTTACGCGGACTACGTGGTCGTGCAGTATGTCCTCATCCCCACCTACTCGGGCAGGTTCGTACTTTGTGTTTTCACGACGTTTAAAGCGATAAACAGAGCGACATGGCGCGTGCCTCTCCGCTCTGTGTCCATTCATTTGTTTTTGTCTGACAGCCGCACGTTAGCAACTGTCCCGATGGCCACCTGGTGACGTGCGGTGTCACCTGACTCCAGGTGACATGTGGTGTCAGCTGACTCCAGGTGACACCTGATGAACATCTGGTGAACGGAGCCGTTTGGACGGTCGTTCAGCTCCGGGGTTTCCCGGCACTACTTTGTTTTCTTTCTGAGGTCCCATTCAGATTTGTTGTGATTTAATGTTTAATCGCTTTTCTGCAAAACGTCCTACCGTCTTTAACCCAGACCACCTCAGACTGTACATTAAGAACACCCACCCTTACTTTCGGCATATGTCCAACACACCACGAAACTATTCTTTATTAGAAATGGCAACGTTTTTCCGGGGTATTTTGAAAAGCCAATCTCTTTTGTGGGGTTTTACGTGTTTAATATACATTGTACTTGAAGGCATCATTTCTGACTCCATATACCTGTCGTGACATTTTTAAATCCAAGGATAAATCAAATAACTCATGAGGCGATTGGTTGGTATGATGTCATGATGACAATGATGTCATTGTGTGTGTGTGTGTTGTGTATTGTGTGACTCTCTCCCTGACAGTTTGTGGTGTACTCTACATGGATCAGTCTTCAACCTGATTCTGCTGCTGCTGCTGGCCTGCCACTCTAAAGCCGTCTTCTCTGACCCCGGTCAGTTACCCGTTTACGCATGGAAACATTAACCTGTTTACACGTTACAGACATGTAAACAGTAACCTGTTTACACGTCAGTAACCTGTTTACACGTCAATAACCTGTTTACACGTCAGTAACCTGTTTACACATCAGTAACTTGTTTACATTTCAGTAACCCGTTTATACGTTACTGACACGTAAACAATAACCCGTTTGCGCGTTACTGTCATGTCAGCAGTAATCTGTTGACATGTCAGTAACTAGTTTACACATCAGTAACCCGTTTACACGTTACTGACATGTAAACAGTAACGCGTTTACACATCAGAAACCAGTTTACACGTCAGTAACTTGTTTACATTTCAGTAACCCGTTTATATGTTACTGACACGTAAACAATAACCCGTTTGCGCGTTACTGACATGTCAACAGTAACGCGTTTATACGTTAGTAACCTGTTTACACATCAGTAACCCGTTTACACGTTACTGACATGTAAACAGTAACGCGTTTACACATCAGTAACCAGTTTACACGTCAGTAACCCATTTATATGTTACTGACCTGTAAACAAAAGCCTGTTTACAGGTCGGTAACCCATGTGTGAGTAACCGGTTGATGCATCAGTAACCTGTTTACATGTCACTAACCTGTTTACATGTAACTAACCCATTTACATGTCAGTAACCCGTGTACACGTCAGTTATCTGTTTACATGTAATTAATGGAAATACAAAGTACCAAAAAAGCCTTTGTGTTTCCTGTGATTGCTGTCCAGGTATGGTGCCTCTTCCTGACACAGCCATCGACTTCTCTGACCTCCGCTCACAGTCGTCTCGGATGAACGAACGTGTGAGTCTCAACGTTCAAATCCTGTCACAGTTTTCTGCAGCTGTTTTTGTCTGAAACATTGGACCATAATTTTACCTCTGATACATGTTTTTTTTTTTCTTGTCCAACATTAGAAACATTTAAAAATGAACTAAAATCGTTCTGGACACTTGTGTTGTTGAGAGTGTGTAAATACACCAGGTCGACTGGAGTTTTTAGCGTTAGAGTTAAAAGATAAACGTGTATTTTTACAGTGCTACAAGAGTTAATGACAGAGAAACTGTGGCCTCTTTCGCCTGTTAACCGTATTATTAACTGCTGTGTATTTATCCCATGCCAACAACAGTTGTGCTCGTACATCTGCTCTGAGGCCTGTTATTATGACTGACGTCTGATGGGATAGTCATGTGACTCTACAACTGGACTTAAAAAAATGACCATATCACCGTTAATTTGTTTCTGAAGGCGTCACATTTCGATGTTTATGAATAATGTCGCTGTGGTAAATAAGGCAGAAGTATTCTGATTGGACAAACTGGACATGGTTGAGTGTACGATGTCAGGTTTAGATCAGGTTTGTTGTTCCAGGGCTGTGAGGGCTGGACAGTTTGCAGTCGCTGTGAAACCTACAGACCTCCGAGGGCACATCACTGCCGCGTCTGTCAGAGGTGTATACGCCGCATGGACCACCACTGTCCATGGTGAGACATACTGTCCAACCCATGTCCTCTAGTGTCTTTATAGGTATCGCTGACATGTTTCCTCATCTGCTCCCTTTTTCGTGTTATTCTTTTGTGTTGTTGTTGACGTGTTCTTGTTATTGTTGTGTTCATCTGTGTCTTTCTTTTTTTATTTGATTTGGTTTTGGTATTAGGATCAATAACTGTGTCGGGGAGTTAAACCAGAAATATTTCATCCAGTTTCTCTTTTACACAGGTGAGTGTTGTCACAGCTTTCTCCAACATGTTTACTTTGACTTGAAAGTAAGCGAACCTGCCATGACTCAGGTGTGTGACATTGTCTGAAATTCAGTTTACATGGAGACAGCGTTGACGTTTGGTTACATTTATATTTCCACACCAGAGCAAAATCCAGGATTAGTCGTTAAATCTGATTTTTAATGTTGAACAAATGATGTCCCGAAATTAAAATCAAAACACCTGTACCACCCCCTGGTGGCTGGCTGCAGTATAGACAATGTGACAGGATCCTGAGTAATAGAAGTGTGTGTGTGTGTGTGTGTGTGTTCACTCAGGTGTGGCTAGCCTGTACTCCATGGTGCTGGTGGTGTTGGCCTGGGTGTGGAGGATTAGAAACGAGAGAGAAGGCGACGCAGAGAAAGAAGCAGAGGAGACGCCGAGTAAACACCTGATAGTGTGAGTGTCTCAGTGTGGGACACGTGTCTCACTGACAACTGCATATTATACTAATAATGATACAGTGTTTGTGTCCTTCTCAGTGCTCATTACATCATCCTCCTGGTGGAGTCTGTGCTGTTTGGTGTGTTTGTCATGGTTATTTTCTATGACCAGGTACACACACACACACACACACACACACACACACACACATACACATGCTCAGATTCACTGAATCTTTGGTCAATGAAAATTAGTTTGGGTGGAAATGGACACAATTACATCAAATGAAGAATTAACCTGTAAATGCTGATCATGTGTACCTGATGATAAAACAGTGTCACAGGACCGGGGGGTTTAATGTGGCGTTCACTGACACTCTGAAAATGCGATCATGTACTTTGTCCGCTCCAGTTGGTCTCCATCATCACAGATGAGACTCCCATAGAGCAGATGAGGAACAGACTGATGGTCAAGGACAGAAGCTCTTCATCTTCCTCCTCCTCATCCTCCTCGCAGCTGCCGCCTCACGCCTCACACACCCGCAAGCCGAAGCTCGCTCTGCTGCGGGAGGTTTTCGGAAGAGGTGGGTTTGTGTCTTCCTCCTTTTCCTCCTGCTCCTGCTCACCATCTTCACCGAGTGACTGATCACGAGTGAGCCAAGTTCCTTTGTTTCTCCTCAGGTTCAGTCTTTTGCTGGCTGCTACCCCTCCACTCCAGCCCTCCGTCTGTTGGCGGCATCATCTACTCCGCCCTGCCGGACTACGACGTCTGACCTTGGAATGGCGAGGGAGGGTTTTGTGTGTTGAGGTGAGAATGAATTTGCTGCTTAACAACAATGTCTTATCTTTGAAGACGAAGAGGAAGGAGGCTGATGAAGATGAAGGCTGAGACGGGGAATGAATGAAGAAAGCGTGAGCGGGTGTATGAGGCGAATGAGTGTGTTTATGGTTTCACTGAGCAGAAGAAGAACTCATGAACATCTCTTTCCTGTCATGAGGAGAAGCACTGTCTGTCCCTGTTCTGTCCCTGTTCTGTGTTATTATGTCCATCTCGTTATCGTAGCAGTGGTAAGTGGAGCTCTTTCTCTCTGTGTGGTTTGACTGATGCAGAGTTTGACTGACGTCCTGCTCAGTAGTTTACATATTCAGGTTAATTGTTGCCATAGCAACAAGAGGTTAAACCGGTGGTCACACAGGCTGGTTTACTGTGTCGAGACCTGGTTCAAAAACCAGAGATCGTGTCAGCTAATCTGTGATTAGGACGACCCCTATTGTTCAAACAAGATACTGCAGTGATTCCGCCCCTGATCAAAACATGACATGAACAAGCTGATTTCTATTTTTGATCGGTATTTACCCACGTGTTTTTTTTTATCTTGCAGTGGTGTGTTTGAGTGATGTTCGATCATTGAATTGAAAACAGATCCTTTTGGTTCTTTTAACTGTGAAACACTTCTGTTACTTCTGTTACCTTATGTTATCTGGAAGTAATTATTTATGTTTGTTGTATTTTGTTTTTTTAATGTTTGTGAAGGACGCTTATCATTCCTAACACTTATTTATTTGGTACAGTATTTGGTCCAGAATATGTGGACACCCTCGTGTCAGTAGTGGACATCTCACCGCTGACCCTTGTGTTTACTGTGACGTGTCCTCATTGAGTCACTGGTTCAGTTCAGTGTTGATGTTCGTGATGGTGATTTGAGGTCAGAGCCCTCTGCAGGCCAGTAGAGTTCATCCATACTCAAAACAGGAAACTGTGTTTCTATTGTCACAGGAAACAGGAGACAAACGTTTGAGAGATGAGCCCAAAGCGCACATGGCAGCTCTTAACCATGTCTACATACTTTTGTCCACATATTGTACTGAAAGTGTATATCTTACATAAAGGTCCAACACTATAATGTAAACAACAAATAGCACTGTCACTGATATTGGTCCTATTTATATTCTTCCATTTATATTTTTTCAAATCCACCACTTACAGCACATTACAGAAACACTGATTGATAATGAATCCACAACACAGGAAGTGGTGTTAACAGCGGGAACCAGTGGCATCGATGGGCAGTTTTATGTGATGACTTTGGGTTCTCATGTAAACAGGAAATGGAAAAATGTCCACAAGGAGATTTCCTGTTTGTTTTTCTTATTCTTGTGTTTACTTTGAAGTACTAAGAAAAAGAGCTTGTTGTGTTATTAACTACACTGTTACTTACACACACACACACACACACACCTCAGTGTTCTGTTAGATCTCAGTGAGGGGATGATTCTTATCTTGTTTATCACGTTTAATCGCTGTATTTTGATGTGAAGGGTGAAGCTGTTTTTTGTGTTTAAATCTAAAAAAAAAAGCTAGTTTTACGTTTGTACTCAGAGATATTTGTCACTCTCAGAAACACAAATCTGACAAAAGTAAATGTGGAAAAGTATCGGAGAGTTCGGCTACAAGGCAGCTTCACCCATCACTGTGTTTTTGTGTGTGTGATATAGAGAAAATGAATTTTGTCTTTGAGCTGGGCTCGACACACGTTTCAGATTTAAGAGGGAACATTATGTTCAGTGGTGCAATGGATTATATGACCTTATCAATTTTATCAAAGAGGGATGGAGGCTTTAAAAAAACTTGTTTTCTCTGAAAATCTTATTGTGATTTCCATGTTACTTTTTTGTGTTTTTAAATCTGTATGTGTTTTAGGGAACTCTGATAGTTACTGATCGTCTGTTTTAATTCTTTTAACACTGATGACAAACTGAATTGTGTCCATAATCTCTGGCGACCACTGAAGCCTCGTTACCAGGCTTGCTTTTGATTACCTGTGATCACCTGTAAGCAGGAAGGTTCATATTTGATACTGATGATGTGCAGTGCTCCTGAAGGGAAACTCTCCTCTGTTTCAACATTTTCATGTCGAACACAATCTGGTTAAAACAAAACAAGGTTTGAAATGGTTTGTGTGAAATGCATTAAGTTTTGTCTTTTAATTTGCCACAACTTCAAATGAGTTGCTTCAAAACGAACTGATTTTTTTCAAAATAAGAGTCAAATCAGAGGAAGCTGAGTTTGTTGTGGAAATCTGCTGATCAGATTGTGCGAGTCTTCAAAAACATTTCCAACTGTGAATGTTTTGGTCCTGTTAGTTAGCCTGGGCTAACAGTTAGTTAGCCTGGGCTAACAGTTAGTTAGCCTGGGCTAACAGTTAGTTAGCCTGGGCTAACAGTTAGTTAGCCTGGGTTAGCCTGGGCTAACAGTTAGTTAGCCTGGGCTAACAGTTAGTTAGCCTGGGCTAACTATCAGGGCTCTGCTTTGCTTTTTGATTCTGTTTCTGAAAGACACAGTTCTGAATATTATTGGTTGTACTGATGTTGTTGAGCAGGGTGTGTTTGTTTGACTCCTTATCACTTCTTCTTTTTGTTGGATAAAATCCAACAAAAAGAAGTCACTCACTGTTTGCTGACACGAAACAAGCGCATTCCATTTGCTGTTTGACCTGACAGCAGGACATGAACACTTACCAGTCAGAGATGACCAAACACCTGATATTCAACACTCAGCTCTGATTTTTTTTTTTTTTTTTTTAAAAGGCAATTCAAAAATCTGGAACTTTATAGACTTCTTTTTTTTCTTTTTTTTAATTTGGCTGGTTGTTTGAATGAAGTTATTTTCACACCGTGAAAACGAAACGGACAGAGAGTTTATTATCCTGTGGCCTGATGATGAACACGTTTACACTCTGGAAACTGTGACCTGTGTTTTACTCGTACTGACATGCTGCTCTTGCTCGTTCAACCAGAAGTAAAACAGATGGAAACTGCCCCGACTCCTTCTGACTTTTATTTTTTTCCAGCGGTTTGTTTTGTGAAAACATCAGGTGAGTTCAGATTATTACGTCTTATCTCTCCAGTTCACAGCTGATTAACACAGAGAAATAATAATCATTGTTGTTTTGTGAGTTAAAAATTAAGTCAATTTATTTTTTAAATAAAATTAACATTAAAAAGATGCAAGTAAGAAACACTTTAATCAGTGGGACCTGAAAAATGGGGAAAAATGATTCGCAGAGTAAAGCTCATTAATCAGGCAACTGAAAAACACCATTTCTGTGCAGGAGCTGGTCGCATTGATCAGGATGAGGATGATGATGATGATGATGACGATGATGATGATGATGATGACGATGATGACGATGATGATGGTGCTGGAGCAGCGGGAGTCGACAGTTACAGCCTCTTGACGAAGTGAAGAGTGTAGACGGGCGGTACGCCATATGTCGTCAGTCCTTCTTTAATCTGCAGGAGAAAACACTCATCACACTCGTGATGTATGGTCAGGGACATGAACTCTGATACAGTAAGAACAGATTTTTTTAACTTCACGTAAATTTTAAAAAAAAAAGTTTGAGACGTATATCTATTCTTTTAGATGGACTGTAATGAAATCAGCTGAATTAGCGACTGTTGATTGGTCAACAAATGGATCAGGACGTGCACGACATCATAACAGGAACATTATTATACCGAAAGCGTGTGTGTGTGTGTGAGCGAGTGTGTGAGCGAGCAGACTGACCTTGGGAAGGACAAAATTCCGGATGTAATCGTCGGACAGTGAGAGGGAAGAGGAAAGCCTCACCCTGAGGCGTAAGACATCTGGAAAGACAGGGACTCAGCATTAGGCAGGTTCTCCTACTGACAAACTGACAAAGCAAAAAGACAGTCCACATCTTCTGCTCCAGGTGTCTTCATCTGTTTGTGCTGTGGTCTGAATAGAAGTGGATCTCTCAACAGAACTGTCAGTATCTAATGTAGCTTTGCATCAAACGTTACTCAATAACATGCTGGTTTGGTTCCATAGCAACAAACATAATAATATACATAATATTTACTTTGTCATTCATGCTGAACCTACTCAACAGAACCCAGTGACGTATACGTGGTGGAGACAGAATACAAGTATAACTGTGTAACTGTATTTAAATAAAGTACTTATATTAGTGATTTATAAGGTTAGTGTTGTATATGTAGAGGAAACAGTGGTTATACATTGTTGGGGTGTTGGTGTAATTCCCCCCGTCGTGGCAGGGGTGGTAGTGTTGGCGGTGGTGTTGGCAGTTGTGGCGGCGGTGGTGGTGTTGGCAGTGGTGGCGGCGGTGGTGGTGTTGGCAGTTGTGGCGGCGGTGGTGGTGTTGGCAGTGGTGGCAGCGGTGGTGGTGTTGGCAGTTGTGGCGGTGGTGTTGGCAGTGGTGGCGGCGGTGGTGGTGTTGGCAGTTGTGGCGGCGGTGGTGGTGTTGGCAGTGGTGGCGGCGGTGGTGGTGTTGGCAGTTGTGGCGGCGGTGGTGGTGTTGGCAGTGGTGGCAGCGGTGGTGGTGTTGGCAGTTGTGGCGGTGGTGTTGGCAGTGGTGGCGGCGGTGGTGGTGTTGGCAGTGGTGGCGGCGGTGGTGGTGTTGGCAGTGGTGGCGGCGGTGGTGGTGTTGGCAGTGGTGCCGGCGGTGGTGGTGTTGGCAGTGGTGGCGGCGGTGGTGGTGTTGGCGGCGGTGGTGGTGTTGGCAGTGGTGGCGGCGGCGGTGGTGGTGTTGGCAGTTGTGGTGGCGGTGGTGGTGTTGTCAACATTCACAATGACACATCGCAGCTCTGAGTCGAACCTGGTTGAACTGAAGAGACACACAAAGGAGCCCATGTTATTGACTGTTCACAGTGATCTGATAACATCAGTTCAATCTGACTGTGTCTTTTCACTGAACTGAACTGAAACACTGACTTAAAAACTCCTTGGACGACAAAGCAGATGGGATGATTCTCTCCAGCTTCCTCCACAGACGGTGTCCAGCTCAGGGTGAAGAGTCCTGGTCCTGACCTGCTCTGGATGATGTTGTAAGGTCCACTGAACAGCAGCTCAGAGATCCTGTAAGAAGCAGCAGGAGGAGGACATGCTGCATCAGTTGTATCATGATGATAACGTCTGTAACATCTGGATCAGATTGTGTTTTGCTCCTCACTCACGTGGAGATGTTTGCCTCTGCACTGATGCTGATCTCCAGGCTCTGGTTGACAGGTGTGAAGAGCTGAGCTCTGTGGGCCGGGGTGGGAGGCAGGAACCTGGGCAGGTAGACTCCCTCTGTGCAGGACGCCACCACTGGACCCACTGGACCATGAAGACAAAGAGGGGTCAGCAGGCAGCGACCTGACGTGACCTCTGCTCACCTCAGAGACTCAAACTGAAGTCTGACATTTTACCTGTGAAAACAAACTGGACAGGTATTTTACTGATGGGGGCGCTGTTTGGGGTTAGGGTTGTGTGGCCTGCGTCAGATTGAGTCAGAGTGATGGTCTGTGTGGGGAAGTCCTCCATCACCAGCTGGACGGCGTAGGAACCTTCGTTGGTGCGACTGGTGGCGTTGAAGGACAGAGTACAGGACTGCAGAGGGACAGAGACAGGAGGACTCATCGTCTGTCCCTCCCTCAGCAGCAGACACATTCTGCCATGCTTTATTATTTGCAACTCACTGAGGAGAGGGAGAGGACGGACGGGGGTGTGCAGGGGTTACACTCCAACAGGGTGACGTTTCCATATCTGCATTTGACCTCGTCTCCATCGGGGTCGAACGCCAACAGGCTGATTTGTCTCTGGCAGTTGGACGGAACTCTGAAAGACAGAGAGAAGCCATCAGGCTCAGACGTGCGGCGGTGCGGTGTCTGTGATGGACGCATCAGTGTGTGACAGGGACAGTGTGTGGACCTACCTCAGGACCGGCAGTATGGTGGTCTGAGGTGACCTGTTGGCTTGGCCGGTGTCTGACCTGGTCCTCAGGTCAACCCGGGTCACGGCTCTCCATAATACGATGCCATTCATGGTGTTGTTTATCCAGTTCCCACCGTTCAGCCTGTGGTGGAGGTGAATGTCAGGGTCAGGAACCTTCAGGTGTGTGAAGAAGCTCCTGGCTGACATCCTTATCGTAAACTCTGACTCCAGGCCAGTTTAACAGCTTTAGCAAACACTTTGGAGGAAGTTCTGCTGGTTTTTATCGCCACACAACATAATTGTCACGCATCCTGTGGAATGTTGTGTAACGGCTCCACAGGTTCATCAGATTAACTCAACATCCAGTAAACAGACGCTGCTCTGTGAACAACTTTCACCTTACACTGCCTCACTCACCCACTGGGTTTTTTCATTTGTCTGAATCTTCAGACTCAGGTTTGTTTTTATGGAAATAAAATGTCAAGTGAAGGATAAGAGGGGAAAACAACTGGCAATGAGACAGACTGCTCCTTTATCTTCTACGTATTTACTGAAACGTGACGCACAAGTCGCACACGTCAGCGACATGACCAGTGATTCGCTCACTGGTTTTCTCCTCTGCTTCCTCTAATTTTTGAAAATTTTCATAATGTCAATGTTTTTCTTTTTTCTTTCTTTTTTTTAAAGTGAATACACTGATGTGAAATAAATGTCCTGAGAGAGACGCAGCGCTGACGTCCTCTTGTCCCTGCAGGACACGGCCGACTCACCACAGCTGAAACGGAGCGGTGCTGTTAACCTGCTGAGTCAGGACTCCCTCCGTCTGACACCACTCTCCACTGCTGTCGTTGTAGACTGTGCTCAGCACCAGAGAGCCGACCCCACAGCGGCCACTCATGCACTCCCACAGTTCCGTCTGAACGCACAGGTGAAAGGTCATTTTATAGCGAAGGACCACCTGCAGGGACACAGACAGAGACATCAACAAGAGAAGCTGTCGGGGTTCAAACGCCGGTCGCTTTGTAAAGACGTACTATGAAAAGGCCATCACTGCTTGGCTTGGGGTCGTAGGTCATCACTGTCCCGAAGAAATGAGTTGCCTGGCAGCTGCTGATGAGCAGCAGCAACAGAGCGAGCGACATCGCGTCTCTTCGGTCCGCGACAGTCACAGGCACTGAGACACCGGGACACTTGTCCCTCCCTCAGTCTCCGTGTCTAGATCAGACGATATTACAGGAAGTGGCGTGGAATGAAGATACGCCATGTGACAGTTTGTTGTTCTGAGTGGAGACGTGTTGGTTCTGTCGTCCTGCAGCTTCACGCTGTGGGACTCAACTCGACTCGACCAACCGGTTCTGCAGAGTTGGACTGAAACTGCTGCACAAAGGTTGTGTTTGCAACTGAGCAGGTGTCATCGCGGCTGAGGTGATTGTGTGCGTGATGTGTGTTGTGTGTGTGTGTGTGTTGCGTTAATCCTGTTGTGACAGTATGAGATCATGGCGATGATGACATCATCACACAGAGGTTGTTATCGTCAGGTTCGTATTAAAACAGACTTTCACTGCGGTGTCATCTATGTTTGTTTTGAAATGAAAGTCAAGTTGTATTTAAAGTGTTGACACATATCTTCTGATGTTGTGCACGCTTCAGGCCACAAGAGGGCAGGACACACAAACGTTACACCACTGGAGGTAAAGTAATTATCCACAGACCGTTCAGCTGTTTAACACAGAGGCACTCGTTTCTTTAATGAAAACATCGACTCAAAGAGGCCAAAGCCTGAGAGCTTCAGTCGTCTCCATCAGGTTCTGTCAGTGGACGGGGTCAAACAGGTGTCAGAGACACAACAGAAGAAACATGACAATAAGCACAGCGACTGTGGAAACGGTGCAGCTGAAGCCACCACTAGAGGTCACTGCGGCGGGGACTTCCTGTTAGGGGCTGGTGACGAGCCGCAGGGTGATGTTGGCTGGAAGCCCTCGACTCACCAGCTCGTCCTTCAGCTGCTGCAGAGGGAAACGACAGGGGATGTTTACAGGTGATGTTTACAGGTGATGTTTACAGGTGATGTTTACAGGGGATGTTTACAGGTGATGTTTACAGGTGAGGCCTGGCGTCTGACATGTGACAGATCTTATATTCAACCTTCACTGGTCAGACATGAGTTTATAAGCTGCTTCATTCATACGTTTATGATGGATTTCTTATCAACCCCTCCCTGATCCTCTGCAGGAGACCAACCTGGATGATGGTGTGTGTCATGTCCGATGATGAGGACGAGACCTTCATCCTCAGATGTAGGACGACTGGAGACACAGTGACACAGAGTCATGAAGGGTGACATGATTTCATTATGTTTCACACACACACACACACACACACGATGAGACACACACTCACAGTGACTGGAGACGCTGGGTCCAAGTGATCCAGGGGAACTTGCTGCTGTCGTCGTAGCAGTGGACGTTGAAGGGGAGGTGGATGTTGAAGGAGAGGTGGATGTTGAAGGAGAGGTGGACGATGAAGAAGTGGTGGACGATGAAGGAGAGGTGGATGTTGAAGGAGAGGTGGACGATGAAGGAGAGGTGGATGTTGAAGGAGAGGTGGATGTTGAAGGGGAGGTGGATGTTGAAGGAGAGGTGGATGTTGAAGGAGAGGTGGACGTTGAAGAAGTGGTGGACGTTGAAGGAGAGGTGGATGTTGAAGGAGAGGTGGATGTTGAAGGAGAGGTGGATGTTGAAGGGGAGGTGGATGTTGAAGGAGAGGTGGATGTTGAAGGGGAGGTGGATGTTGAAGGAGAGGTGGATGTTGAAGGAGAGGTGGATGATGATGGAGAGGTGGATGTTGAAGGGGAGGTGGATGTTGAAGGAGAGGTGGATGATGATGGAGAGGTGGACGTTGAAGGAGAGGTGGATGTTGAAGGGGAGGTGGATGTTGAAGGAGAGGTGGATGATGATGGAGAGGTGGATGATGGAGAGGTGGACGTTGAAGGAGAGGTGGACGTTGAAGAAGTGGTGGACGTTGAAGAAGTGGTGGATGTTGAAGAAGTGGTGGACGTTGAAGGAGAGGTGGATGTTGAAGGAGAGGTGGATGATGATGGAGAGGTGGATGTTGAAGGGGAGGTGGATGATGAAGGAGAGGTGGACGTTGAAAGAGAGGTGGATGTTGAAGGGGAGGTGGACGTTGAAGGAGAGGTGGACGTTGAAGGAGAGGTGGACGATGAAGGAGAGGTGGATGATGATGGAGAGGTGGATGTTGAAGGAGAGGTGGATGATGAAGGAGAGGTGGATGATGATGGAGAGGTGGATGTTGAAGGAGTGGTGGATGATGAAGGAGAGGAGGATGTTGAAGGAGAGGTGGATGATGATGGAGAGGTGGATGTTGAAGGAGAGGTGGATGATGAAGGAGAGGTGGATGATGATGGAGAGGTGGATGTTGAAGGAGTGGTGGATGATGAAGGAGAGGTGGATGTTGAAGGAGAGGTGGATGTTGAAGGAGAGGTGGATGTTGAAGGAGAGGTGGATGATGAAGGAGAGGAGGATGTTGAAGAAGTGGTGGATGTTGAAGAAGAGGTGGATGTTGAAGAAGTGGTGGACGTTGAAGGAGAGGTGGACGATGAAGGAGAGGTGGATGTTGAAGGAGAGGTGGATGTTGAAGGAGAGGTGGATGATGAAGGAGAGGAGGATGTTGAAGGAGAGGTGGACGATGAAGGAGAGGTGGATAATGAAGGAGAGGTGGATGATGAAGGAGAGGTGGATGAGGTCACAGCTGTGGGTGGAGGAGCAGTGGGTGTAGTGTTGGTTGGTGCTGGGTCTGTAAACAGATGTGAAAATATTCATCCAGCATCAACGTCATCATCTGGACTGGAAAGAGAGGAGATGTTCGACTCACCAGCTCCAACAGTCACAATCAGGCATCGGAGCTCGGAGTGAAACTTCTCTGAGCTGTGAACAAACAGAAACAGGTTCATGAACCTCACTCCATGGAGATACTTCCTCTACTCTTCTTCTTCACGTGTTCTGGAGCTCGGCGGGCGAGACACTGACTTGTGAATCGCCTGGGCCACGAAGCAGATGGGATGGTTTTCTCCGTCCTCGCTCTGAGACGGCGTCCAGCTCAGGACGTAGCGTCCGGCCGCAGCCGTCGCCGTCGCCTGGTTGATGTTGTGCGGTCCACTGACCAGCAGCTCGCTCACCCTTCAACAGACAGCGTCACGTTCACTGAACACACGTTCAAAACAAGCGTGAATACACGGTGCATGGTGTTGTTTTGTACAACAGGACAACACTGTACAGGAGGTTGTGTTACACTCCTGTCAGACCTGTCTCACACATGACTGCACCAGTTACACAACACAGCCAAACTCTTTACACAACGGAGAAACACTTGTTCAGGAGAAGCCTCTGTGCGTGTGTGTGCGTGTGTGCGTGTGCGTGTGTTTTGCTCCTCACTCACGTGGAGATGTTTGCCTCTGCACTGATGCTGATCTCCAGGCTCTGGTTGACAGGTGTGAAGAGCTGAGCTCTGTGGGCCGGGGTGGGAGGCAGGAACCTGGGCAGGTAGACTCCCTCTGTGCAGGACGCCACCACTGGACCCACTGGACCATGAAGACAAAGAGGGGTCAGCAGGCAGCGACCTGACGTGACCTCTGCTCACCTCAGAGACTCAAACTGAAGTCTGACATTTTACCTGTGAAAACAAACTGGACAGGTATTTTACTGATGGGGGCGCTGTTTGGGGTTAGGGTTGTGTGGCCTGTGTCAGATTGAGTCAGAGTGATGGTCCGTGTGGGGAAGTCCTCCATCACCAGCTGGACGGCGTAGGAACCTTCGTTGGTGCGACTGGTGGCGTTGAAGGACAGAGTGCACGCCTGCAAACGGATCACGCCGAGCGTCAGAAGCTGCATCAGCGCCACCCAACGTAAAGGGGCGTCACTGCGGCTACTCACCGGAGAGAGCGTGAGAACAGACGGAGGGGTGCAGGGGTCACACTCTGCCAGTGACGAGTTCCCGTATCTGCAGTGAACCCTGTCGCCGTCAGGGTCAAAGGTCAACAGGTCGACCTCTCTCCGGCAGTTTGATGGAACTCTAACAGAAACAGACAAACGTCAGCATCTTCTCCTGCAGCCACGTCTGAGTCCACGCCGTCATGAGGGGCTTTACCTGAGCGCCGGCAGCGCGGTGGTCTGAGGGGAGGAGTTGGCTTTCCCGGTGTCCGAGCGAGTCCTCAGGTCGACCAGAGTCACCGCTCGCCACAGTACCACGCCGTTCACTAGGTTATTTATCCAGTTCCCACCGGACAACCTGCAGTGGACGTTCATGGAGGACAGAGGTCAGTAACTCATGAGAAACCATCCTCCATGTTGGTGGAGGATCATCAGGTGTCACGGTGCACTCACAGCAGCTGGAAGGCGGCGCCGCTGGAGACCACGCGGGTCATGACGCCCTCAGCCTGACACCACTGGCCGCTGCTCTCCTCGTCCACCCGGCTCAGCGTCAGAGCCGTCTGAGTCCCGCAGTTCCCGCTGAGGCAGCTCCACGTGTCGCTGCTCGCACACGAGTGGAAGTTCAGCTTGTAGCGAAGCACCACCTGTCGCAGGTGTGGCACGAGACGCTCGTGTGTTTATCTGACTGATGAAATCAAACTGAACAAAGACAGCGAGAACATCTGGAAACGCATTTCTGTGACCCGTCTTTTGAAACAATATTGAAAATGTGAAGAATGTGAACTATTTGAAGATTCACCTTCTCTAACTGTTTAACAGACAGCGTCTCTCTCTCTCTCAGGAATATCATCATCTCATATTATTATTATTATTATTATTATTATTATTATTGGAATGCAGGCTTCAACAGGGACAAACATCACTGCAGAGAGAAACTGGACTCACTGTGATGGAGCCATCTGAGCTGCTGGTCTTCGGGTTGTAGATCATCACTGTGCCGTAGAAGTGTGACGCCTGGGAGCTGCAGACCAGGAGCAGCAGCAGCGAGGAGCGAGAGAGCGCCATACTGATGTGTGTGTCAGAACAAAGGCAGTCATTTGAACCCAACACTGAGGCAGCCTAGACTTTACTTCTCCCACACACACACACACACACACACACACAGACACACATCAAACAATGGAGCAGGAAATGTTCTGGTATGAGGAAACGGTTCACAGACCTGAACAGAGAGCTGTTGTTTTATCTCAGTATTTTTAAAATCAGTGTTTCATATATTTGTATTTGGATGTGATGAGTTTGAGTAACTTTCGTCTTTGTGGTTCAGCGACATCACATCTCCATCCATCTTGGACGTTCATCTTCTGAGGCTCCATGTTGTTGATGTTGTGGGTTTCAGAAAAGCAGGAGGCTCCTTGGTCCATAACAGATCACAGATGGTGGCAGATGCACCTTTTACCAATATGTTGTTTGTGCGTCCTTAACAGATTTAACACCACACAAACGATTCTCTTCAGAGACACGATGGGAAAAGTTCGTTTCCCACCAATGAGCCATTTGAGGTCCGAGTCCGTTTTCATGATTACACATCCTCTCACGAGCAAACACACTGTTTCTTTGTACAAACAAATGTTGTAAACTGGGCGGAACATGAAACCAGATACAGGAAATCTGCTGACATACTGCACTCCAGACTCAGGATCACTTCATTTTCTTTTTCCAGGATCTCAAGGTAAAAAGTCCACATGCCACCTTGCTTTTTTTTACATTGTGTTGAAGTGATGAACGAACAAAGAGGCTTCTCTTGTCTGTCTGTCATGATGACAATAAATACTGATACTGTGGAAATCCTCCATCAGATGGACTCTTTCATCACAGCAAGAAGATGTGGCGCAGATTTACTTCACTTATACTATATATGTGTGTGTGTGTGTGTTTGTGTGTGTGTGTGTGTGTGTATTGTTTGTACTGGACCAATCATACAGACGTGAGTATGTTTGATTAATGAATTGTAAAATATAGAACGACCTCGATGGACCCACTTTGTCAGCCACGTTCTCCTGACAGCGCCATCATCAGGTGGACTTTTCATTACAATCTAATACTTTTGTAAATGACTCGTCATGATGGAACATGATGAACATCGCATGCAGCAAACTGTTTACATCTGACAGGAGCCTTTAAATACAGCGAGTGAAGGAAAACACGACAATCCAACCTGACCAGCTGGGTCATGTGTCTGTTCTACGTCGCAGCTGCTGTCACCAGGTGACTCTTCATGTGCGTCTTCAGACAGTGGCTCTGGGTGAACGCTTTGTCGCACAGCGTACACTTGTACGGTCTCTCCCCGTTGTGGGTCCTCATGTGAACGGTCAGGTGCGTTTTGCGAGCGCACGCTTTCCCGCAAATGCCACAGGTGAAGGCTTTGACGCCCGAGTGGACGGTGACGTGGTTGTCCAGGTTACTCTTGCGTTTGAAGGACCAGCCGCAGTCGGGGCAGCGGTACGGCGTCTCGCCGGTGTGGATCCGCATGTGAATAGTCAAAGGTCCCTTGGTGCTGAACCCTCGGCCGCATTCGCCGCAGTGGTACGGCTTCTCGTTGGTGTGCGTCCTCATGTGGATCTGCAGCTGCTTGCTGGTCAGAAACATTTTGCAGCAAACGTCGCAGAGGTACGAGCGCTCTCTGTCCGTGTGGATCTTCTCGTGTTGTCTCAGCGTCCCTGGGAGTTTGAAACTCCTCCCACAAATCTGACAGCTGTGCGGCCTCTCGCCAGAGTGCGTCATCTTGTGGCGGGATAAAGATCGGAAGTCGCTGAGGGATTTGCCACACACGCCGCACAGGTGCGTCTTCTTGTTGGTGTGAGTCCTGTGATGAGCTTTTAACTGCTCCTTCAGGTCAAACGCTTTGTGGCAGGTGTAGCATTTGTGGTGTTTGACCCCCTCGTGCAGTTTCTGATGATTCTCCAGAGACGTCTCTGCTGCGAGACCGCCATGACGCACGTCGCGTCTGTGTTTCTTCTCACCTGACTGAGACGCCATGTGTTCACTGACGACATGACGGTCGCCACGTTTGTGGTGAAGCTGAAGATGATCCTTCAGCAGCTCCGTGGACCCTGCACGCTCTCCACACACTCCACAAACACTTCCTGGCTCGTCCACGTGACTCCAGGCGTGTTTGACAAGGGCGGCGTCTGGTTTGTGCAGAGCTCCGCAGACTTTGCAGCTGAGAACAGCGTCACGGTTTTCAGCGCTGCTGACCACAACACCAGAACATTGGGATTTTTGTCTTTTTGTTGTCTTTTTCTTCACATCTCCATCATTCAGCTCCTTGTTGCTCTCCTCTGGTTTCCAGTCGTCGTCACTGTCGTTCGCCGCCACTGTCTCTTCGTCCTTCTCATCAGCATCGTCAGCAGCGCCCCCTTCGCTCTGAGCTGCAGGACAGGCCACAGCGCCCTCAGCCTGTTGTGATCGCCGCAGATCCTCATCATCTGCTTCCTCTGTTTGTGTGTCCAGTTGTTGTGATATTGCCCTGTTGGACAGGATGTCTTTGTCCTGTGGACAGCTGCTGGGGGACACCAAAAAAAAAATCAAGAAATAAAACTTCAGTCCACTGACAAACATCTCCAGCAGAGAGACTTTCACATTTACACAGTGTGAAACCTTCATGGTGTTTCCTGATCTACTGCACCTTATTTCTGGCCTGGTGTCTTCAGTGTCTTTGCCTTTTGCCTGTGGGGGACAAATCTCTTCCTCCATGTTCTCAGGTTCCTTTTGTGCCTGGAGTTTAAAAAAAAGACACATTTTACTGTGTATCTCTCTATTTATCACAAAACTTACAAACTCACAAAGGACAAACTACCTTCAGTCTGATAAAGACAGTCGTGGCCCCTCGTCCTGCACAGCTGAGGCTTCTGTGGATCTCTTCTGGTGTCAGCGTCTTCAGATCCAGACGCTGTAACCTCCGTCCCCTGTCTGATGTTAGGACGTCGAGACGTTTGTGGTCACCCGCCAGCTGAGGGACTGTGGACTGTAGCAGGTCCAGGAAGTCCGCCTCTTGCAGACCCCGAGGAAACTTCAGCTTCAGCATCGGACATTTCTTCAGGACTGTGAAGAAGACACAGGGACTGACTGTCCTCTGCAGAGGGACGTGTGTTGACAAAGCATCACTGTTGTAAATCATAAATTGAAACTGTAAGCGATGTCATGTGACGTGTGCATTGTACACGGCAGCAATGCTCCAGTCAACAGCAGAATAAAACAACAGTTTCTTCTTTTTTTTCTTCTTCTTACCTTGTTTTGAAAGAACTTCTGTCTGTGGGTCGTCCAGAACCCGGATCCTGAAGTACATGTGGTTCTGAGAGTCACTGGTCTCAGGTCTGCCGGGAGTCTGGTCCAACAGACCTCTGCAGGAGGAAGATCAGCAGCAGGTTCAGGCCAGGTTCAGGCCAGGTTCAGGCCAGGTTCAGGCTTTCACCTCAAACACTCTCATCCAATGAAATATTCTAATTTATCAATGCTGTTCAAATCAATACAGCTGACATCATCAACCCACTGTAGAGTGTGACGGATTGTGTGCGTCGTGAGGAGGAGTAGTAGTATAGCAGTGCTAGTAGTTGTAGTAGTATAGCAGTGGTAGTAGTAGTAGTAGCAGTATTAGTTTAACAGTAGTAGTAGTAGTATAACAGTAGCAGGAGTATAACAGTAGTAGTAGTAGTAGTGGTATAGCAGTAGTAGTAGTGGTATAGCAGTAGTAGAAGTAGTAGCAGTAGTAGTAGTATAACAGTAGCAGGAGTATAACAGTAGTAGTAGTAGTAGTGGTATAGCAGTAGCAGAAGTAGTAGCAGTAGTAGTAGTATAACAGTAGCAGGAGTATAACAGTAGTAGTAGTAGTAGTGGTGGTGGTCGCAGGAACCTGGATGTGGGATCGTCGTCGTTGTCGTCCTCGTCGTCTCCTCTGTGGCTCCTGCTTCGCTTCACACCTGAACACAACACGTAACACAACACAACACAACACATATAAACCTCACAACGCACACACGAGCCTTTTATGGTGAGAACGTAAACAGGAGTGACGCTGTGTGTTGTCTCCACTGACGCTACAATCCTTCATATAAACACATCATGTCTGTCATGATGACAAAACACCGACCGGCTGCTGTGACCCGGAGCCGCGGCCGCAGGAGGAGCTGCAGCCGCTGGATCTCCTCCTCGTACCCGGCCACGGTTCTCTCCAGCACCGCTACGATTTCCCGGGAAGCCGCTGCGAGTGTGTCGGTGACAAACTGTCCGAGAAGCGCAGCTTTCGACATGTTTCCCTCATCACATCATCACATCCGCCCAGCTGTGTTTTCACTTCTCAGCTCTTTCCGGTGCGGGTGTGTGCCCGAAATGTCCTCGAGTAGAAACACTGACTCACAGCAGACGTTCCGCTACGGGTTTTAACATCATCATTATTATTATTATTATTATTATTATTATTATTATTATTATTATTATTATTATTATTATTATTTAAAAACAAGCGAACAAACAAACCGATATGTGAATAATTATAATTTGTAAATTCACTTTTAATGATTCACGGAGAAGTACAACATTTGAGGGAGTTAAAAAGATGGAGGTGAAATTAAATAGTTTTAAAACTGGAGTCATTTTTTTTGTAATTGTTGAAAACAGACTTTTGCTCCGATATGATCGGTCTTTCACAGGAACTACAACCTGTGGTGACACACAGATTTCTATAAAGTGTGGATCGGTACAGTCGTGGTTGCAGTAACAAACAGAGGGGGCGCCACAGAGCTGCAGCATGCTGTGGGGGAGCTGAGGATGGGAGGTGGTGACATGTACACATAGAGTTATGTCTGATAATGGAGGGGCGTTCAGCTCTCTTCTTCTTCCTGGTTCTTCTTCTCTCTCTCTATTTTCACCGGCATGCTCGACTTCCTGGGCTTCTTCTTTGAAACGGGGTCAGGCGACCGCCGCCGCTGATCCCCTCGCCCGTCCAGCCTGCGGCAGTTAGCTGTGGAGACATCGCCCTCGGTGCTGATGCTGAGCAGGTGCTTCTCTGTCACAGGAACCAGCAGGTGGAGATGAGTCGAGACCAGGGACGAAGCCGTACTCTGCATTCGGCCGGGGGTCAAAGGATGAGGCGGCCCCTGTGGGTGCAGATTCATCCTGTAGGTGGCGTCAGGGGTGAAGGGGTCAGTTTGGATGGGTGGGTTATAACCATGTCTCAGGTTGTGAACACGTGCGTCATTATCTTGTGGCCAAAGTGTGTTGCAGGTGACTTTTTCCCGTGCGTGTCCCTCAGATTGTGTGTTGTTGTTTTGTGCTTGTGCGTCTCTGCTGGGACCGGTGTGTAGGCGTGGGTTCGGGTTGGCGCTGTGGCGGTTCCGGCTTCTCAGTGAGCTGAAGACCATGGTGCAGCCGGGCACCGTGCACAGATGTTTGACCTTCAGGTGAACGGCGTTGTAGTGGATCTTCAGTGTCCCTGCACACAGAGAAGGAAAACAGTCGGACATGATGTCATCATCATGCGTCAGATTTGTGGGCTGGAAAGAAGAATGTTGGAAGAGTGAAACTAACCACCAGATTCATGATGATGACAGATGTCACATGAGTTTTGGTGTTTAACTGTGGAATTTGTTATTGTAGTTATTTACAATACTACATTTTTATTGCAAAAAGCCATTTTTATACTATTTTTTATTCATATTTATATTCTACCCTACAGAGTCCTATCTGTAACGTGCAATATTTTCTCCTACACTTCATTTTTTTCATAATATATGAAATGTATATAATGTACATAGCCTACAGGTTTTTTATATCTTTATATGTGTATCTTTTGTTAATCTGAATCTTTGTATCGTAATCATAATCGCATCACATCATATATCATATCATATCATATCATATCATATCATAATCGTATCGTATCGTATCGTATCGTATCGTATCGTATCACATCATAATAGTTTCGTATCGCAACGCATAGCATCGCAAAGGAACAGGATCTTCACTACTCTGCCAACATTGACCCTTTGACCTCGACTGTCCAGGTCTTTGACTGGATGGATCACCGCAGGATCCCGAACACATCACATTCATACCTTTGTCATAGAAGCTTTTCCCACAAACGCCACAACAGACCCTCCCCCGGCGACCTCCTGCGGGAGAGACAGAAGGAAGAGGGGGGCATCAGAGGGTGGAGGACAGAAGCCGAGGAGCAGGAGGGATGAAGAGGAGATGGAGCGAGGCAGGGATTGGGATAAATAAGAAATTTAAGGATCTGATTTCCAAATCACCTTTGAACTGCTTCTGAATGGGATCAGTGAGTGGCAGGGATCTGTCCCCGCCCGGCCTGTATCTCAGCTGGGTCTCACCGGGCCTATGTCTGTACTGCGGTGGAACGAGATCCTGGTGAGAGACAGACAGGGCGCAGGGGGTCAGACAGGAACCGACAGGACATTTCAGTCTTCGCCGCAGTGACAAGGCGGGAGACAGATGTTGTAAAGTGGCTGGCGTGTTGTGAGGAAGGAGACGTGGGAAGCGTTTGTTTTCATTACCTCTGCAGGAGGAACCGAACACGGGAAGGCGGAGTCTGGGAAACGAGAAGGCAGAAGTAAAGACAATCCACCAGGAAGGTTTTCAAAGTGCTGCATTGTGTCGCCGCCGCCTGCGACACTGATTTTCTCAAAACGCCAGACGCCAGCCACTGAGTGTGAGTCTTCTCTGGCGTTCCTGAAGGCCCTCAGTGATCCTCCTCTCAGCTCGCTGAGCGAGGTGACGTGTGACTGGCGGCTCTGTGGGGCAGGAGCTGGCTCCGGATCAGAGGCGCCGCTGACGGCCGCCAGGCACTGACGCCTCATCAGCTCAACAATAGGGCGGGTCTCACCAAAACGAAGGAACTGTTTGAAGATGAGCAGCTCTTCCTCGGGAGTCGCCATCATCCAGCGATCCAACGCCTTCCCACTGGGATGCTGGGCAGAAGAGTCACAGCAGATGAACACGGAGTCCCAGCTTCAGTCAACACACTGAGAATCCAATGATTCCAAGTCCAACCCAAACACACGGATCAGAACCTGACCTCATCACATACAGCACATAACTCTACCTGCAGAATATATCCTCTGACATAATCCCCCAAACTCCAGCCGTGTGTGTGCAGGATGTGAGCCACCTGGAAAAACACACAAACACAACTCATCTGTTCTGTTACGCGTTCAAAGTCATGAGCCGCTCCACAGCATTCCCACCTGACGACCGGCTGTACCTGCTCTGGGGCCAGGATGCTGTAGAGACGGTCCAGCAGGATCTTCAGACGAACAGGAACAGCCTGAGCTCCGTACAGAACCAGTGAGCTCAGGTCAAACACCAGCCCAGGAAGAGCCACCTCTACTGGGCCACAGCTGGAGGTGGGATGGGCCTGGAGCTTCTCCAGTGCTGCAGACACAGAATGATTATTATTATTATTATTGTTGTTGTTGTTGTTGTTGTTGTTGTTATTATTGTTATTATTGTTATTGTTATTATTATTGTTGTTATTATTATTATTGTTGTTGTTGTTGTTGTTGTTGTTGTTGTCATGCTGTCACCATGACATTGGTCCATGTAAAATCAGACTGCTGATAATAATTTAAAACAATAAATGTACTGTATATCTTTGTGTGTGTGTGTGTGTGTGTGTGTGTGTGTGTGTGTCTGTGTGTGTGTGTGTGCAGATGCTCTCTGCAGATGCTCACAGTGACATGATGACAGTGACACCTGACTTCATGTCACCGGAGCAACTGCACACATCTGCAGTGTGTTTGTTGTGAGCAGATGGTTAATGTTGAACACAGTGTGGTGTCAAACTGATGGTTTTCATCAAGCCTCAGCAACAACATCACAACAGTTTGTTCTTTTTGTCTGAAAACATGACAATAAAAGTTGTGTATTTTATGGAAATCAGAAAACACACACACACACACATAAAAAAGAAAAAAACAAAATACAGAACACATGTAAGATGTTCCCATCTGGGAAAACCGCTCCCGCTGATATCTATACGGATATACAGTATAGATAAAGATGATGATGATGGTAAATTAGTTTATGACATTAAACTTAGATTAACGATGTCAAATATCAGCTTTAACAACAACATACTTTACGTGAACACACACTGAATGTGAACACTGCCACATTGTGGGGACAGAAATCTCAGGCGGACACCAGCAATGACACATAGTTTGACACTGTGAGGACATAAAAGTTTGGTCAAGACCCGCATTGTGGGGACACAAGTGACAACCAACAATATACACAGTCTTCAAATTATTAATTACATGTAGTTATTAAATTATTTGTACAAGTTACTTTAAAAACTACTGGGTTCCCAAATAATACCATCATACCATCATTTACTTTATATAAGTGTGTGTGTGTGCGTGCATGCGTGCGTGTGTGTTTTACCGTGCACAACCCAGCTATGTCCACAGCAATCACATGACCTGAATTTGTCGCTTCCAGGTTTGAAGCACACACAGCTGCAGTCGGACACAGAACACCTAACAGACTGGTGAAGACAATCACACACATACAGCATATCTCTGTGTGTGTGTCTGCAAACAAAACGACAACTACAACTGAGGACATTTACATTCAAGTCAAAAAGTACAAAAATATGCCAGTTCTAATTTTTTAAATTATTTGTTAAAAAAACACAACATTTTTCACAATAACAAAATTCGAATATGCAGCATTAATGTAATTATGAAACGCACAAACGTGTGCTCTCTGTACCTCCTCAGTGTCTGGAGTCATCATGGTGTTTCAGTCCTGCAGCAACAACACAAACAGCAGCTCATCATTAACGGGACAGTTTATAACCTGATTGATCAATAACCTGATTGATCAATAACCTGATTGATCAGATCTGTATTCTGCAGAGCCAGAGAGTCTTTACTTGTGCAGTAGATTATTCTTGATTGTGATATAAATATCTACCTGTTTATACACATGTAGTTATGACTTTTACTGCTAACAGTAAAACAGCTCTCATTTCTTATTGCTGAGTTCGTTTATTTGTAACTTTTATTTATAATCTGAATTTCTTTCATTTTTACAGATAATAATTAAATCTCTGATTCTGAACATTTAGAGTTTATGTACATGGATTAAGACAGAATCCTCTGACTCATTCATGTATCAATATTCAATATTTTTTTTCAGACAATATTTGGAAAGACTTTTTGGATTATTGATAATCGATATGAGCAGCTGATTACTGAGGCAAAAACACTCTGGTGATAAATAACCACTAAAGACAGTTAATAAAAAATACATGAAATAAACAGTTTTGATACGTTTCTGGATATGAAGCCAGAATACGTAGTTTAAATGTTTTTTTTATCTCTTTCATACCTTTTATCTTCCGAGTCATTAACATGGAATTCAAATCAAAAGCTGCTCACCTGTCTGTCTGCTGTAGAGTCGTCAGTGAAGGGAACGTCTTAGCAGTCATTTATTTGTCTTCAGGTGTCCTCTCTGGCTTCTACGTCTCACATTCTTCTTTTCTGCTTCTCTGTGATGGTCGCTCTTTTCACTCGTCCTCTGTCTTTTCTTCCTTCTGTTTTTCCTCCTTCCATCTCTGCACAGTCAAACTCTACATTTCTCTCTTCAACCATATATCTCTCATACATATATATTCATATATATATATGCTGTATGTATATATGCATATATATATATATATGTATGTGCAGTGATTTATATATTTTTCCCTTCAAGGCTCCAGATCCTTCGACTCCTCCCACTGAACTGACTGAATCGCTGTGATTGGATAATGCCTGACGTCTGGGTGGACGAATGATCAGTCTCTTCCTCCCTTTTTCTTTTCTTTCATTTGATCTCCATATGATAAATATAAATATAAATATAAATATAAATATAAATATAAATATAAATATAAATATAAATATAAATATAAATATAAATATTTCCTCTCCTCATGATCAGACGTCCAGGGCTCAAGTGATGCACAAAAATAAATAAATAAATAAAAAGTGCGAAAAGTTCAACAGAGACATCTGATGGGACACAACGTGTTTCACAGAAACACATCTTTTCCTTTTGCAGACTGACATCAACTTCGCCTCAACAAAGTTGAAAAGTTGAGAGGGAAAATGAGACACCTGTCCTTGGTGTCTCCATCAACCTCTGTCCCCCGGGAAACAGCTTCCCTGTGGGAGGACGGTTCCCCCCTGAGGGTGGGATTGAATCAGGGTGACAGTAGGGCACCTGGCCTGCCGCCACTCACACAGAGAAAACTAAACACCAGGGCTCAAGTGATGCAAAAAAAGAAATAAATAAATAAAAAGTGCGAAAAGTTCAACAGAGCCATCTGACGGGACACAACGTGTTTTCACAGAAACACATCTTTTCCTTTTGCAGACTTATAGAAACTATATGTGAATATAAACTTAGCCTCAACAGAACAAAGTTGAAAAGTTGAGAGGGAAATGAGACACCTGTCCTTGGTGTCTCCATCAACCTCTGTCCCCCGGGAAACAGCTTCCCTGTGGGAGGACGGTTCCCCCCTGAGGGTGGGATTGAATCAGGGTGACAGTAGGGCACCTGGCCTGCCGCCACTCACACAGAGAAAACAAAACACACAAGGTTAAATGGATTATAGAAACATCCAAAATGTCTTTGTGCGTCCATGAGGTTGTCATGTCACAAAGTAGTTTCCCCTCTGACAATAAAAACAGAAAACAGATGAAATATGTCGTTCCTGCACTCACTGCCATAATGAAACGTTTTTTTCTTTTTTAAAAAATATGTTTAACTTTTAGGCAAAAAAAACAAACAAAAAAAGATACAATACAGATAACACACATACACATACATACACAAGACAACTGGGTCAAAATGTTTCAGTTAAAGTGAATTGTTTTATTTAGATATTTATATTTCAAATAAGTTCTAAATAATACGAAATATTTCATTCTAGTAAAAAAAATACATTATCAAGCAAAAGAGAGACAGTAATGACGTCATGACGCCTGCGGTGACATCAGAGTAACAACAACAGAGTAACAACCAGTTACAACACAAACACACAAACAACAACACAAACACACAGTTTCAACTGGTTCAGTGAGTTTAACTAGGATTGAGCCAACAACAGGACCACAGGACTCACACACACAGACACACACACAGACACACACTCAGACACACACACACAGACACACACTCAGGACAGGAGGTGGTTCTACTGCTGCCTTTCAAAGACAAACCCACTGAGAGGTTCTGCTCAGTAAGTATGTCAATAAACGACGGTGATCACACACACACACACACACACACACACACAGAAACAAACGCACACTCTTCTTCTGATATTCTAATTAGTACCACATCAAAACAGGAAAGAGGTCCACCATGTCCCAGCAGACACACACCGTGTCCAACAGCCCTGCCTTCACTCTTTGTGTTGTGTGTGTGTGTGTGTGTGTGTGTGTGTGTGTATGTGTGTGTACGTGCGTGTGTTTACACCTCAAATCAAATGATACAAGAAACTTTTCAGGTCATTTCAGCTCCACAATAAAAACTGTGTTTGTGTCCCAGCTGTTTCAGGAGGACAGACGGAGACGTGTCCCAGTGTTGTGTGACAGGTGACACTGTCCACTGCAGAGACGCTCAACACTTTGTCCACAGAGTCAAACCTTTCATGTTACTGACTTTAGATTTGTGACGAATGATCGCCATGACAACGTGACATCTGTCATTTGTCACCACAAACATCTGAGGAGCTGCAGCTGGACTGGACATCGCATCCCTGTGTGTGTGTGTGTGTGTGTGTGTGTGTGTGTGTGTGTGTGTCCTCCTATATGGTTTGTCTTGACTTTGACTTGAGTGCTCTCTCTCTCTCTCTCTCTCTCTCTCTCTCTCTCTGATCCCACCCTCACAGTGAAAGGGGGAGTCCCTCCCCCCTCTATATCTGTGTCACTGCTCTCAGCGTGTGTGGCTTTGTCTTTGTAGTGGGTCCAACTCGGCTTTGTTGTCGTCACCTCTGGGAGACGTGTGTGTTTAAGTGTGTGTGTGTGTGTGTGCGTGTCGCAGGTACAAGCAGAAAGCGGTGGAGATGAAAGGTGAAGTTTTGGAAATGAAAGGTGGGTGAATATTCATGAGGGAGAAAAGAGGACGCGGACTCGTCTTCATTCATTCATTCATTCATTCATTCTTTTTGTACTTTTCTTTTTCACTTGAATATTTCATTCTTTTTGCTCATGAACAGACGGCGTCGGTGTTTCCATCATCACAACACAACGCAGCATGGGACACGGCAACATGTGTGAGGAGAGAAAAGAACCAATTCAGTGTCTGTCCCTGAATACAACAGAAGCCTGGGATGATGATGTCATTTCCTGTTTCCCGTGTCTTCACACGACAACAGATTTTTAGACAATTAAATTAACAAAGAATTAACGAGAATGAACCAATGAGCCGACATATTATTAATGTATCAATGTTTAAGGATGTTCTCACTCCTCTGCCACAATAACATCATCATCCTGTTCTCCTGGATATGATGATGGAGATCATAGGTGATGCTTCCTGGTTGGCGTGGAGGTTTGGGGATTATCCAGATGATCCTCAGAGGGAAGTCGTCACTGCAGCAGGAAGCAGAGTCAGTGTTTCTGTGAAAGACGCTGAAGCTTTGATCTGTGGGTGTTCAGAGGAAGAAGAGACAAACTGCTTCACACTGCAGCTCTGTCAAACGTTACCAACCACCAGCGGCGGGGACGAGCCCTGAGGGACACCGTCATCATCTCGACACCACCAGAACCACAAATGACATTTCCATGTTTCTGATCAGTGAGCGTATACGAGGACGTGACGATGATGACGGTGGAGACAGCACAACCAGGACCTCGTGACCTTGTCATGTGGACAGATGTTTACACTGGGGGGGGGGGGTTCGAGGACGTGAAGCAGAAACTGGAGTTTCTGGTGCAGATGAAAAGAAACGGGACGAGACTGAAACTCGGCAAAGATTCTTTTACTGTTTGTCTGAATCAGCACAACTCAGTGTGTGTGTGTGTGTGTGTGTGTGTGAGAGAGCGAGAAAGCCAGTGGCTTAAGTTTCTTTATAAATGACAACACCCCCCCCACCCCCACCCCACACACACACACACAGCCCCAGGGTGTGAAGCTGTTTCTTGGTATTTGCACTTGAATAGAAATTTGGAGGCAAGGCCCCCCCCCCACACACACACACACAAAATCTTGCTGATGCGGCAGTAGTAAAGTGTGGTGATTTTCTTCTTCTGACTTCTCCTAACTCTTCTGTTTCTTTTTTGTTTATCCAAATGTCCAGAGCCTGAACACACACACACACACACACACACACACACATAAATCATGAGGTCTCTGTCTATGTGTTTGTTTGTTTATTAATGATTCATCTGCTCCACACAGAGGTGCAGTGGACGACTGTCCTTTACCAGTTTACAGGACGTCGTCTTCTATGGTGTTTTTCTGGGCTGAGCTGTGCACCTTCACTCTCAGCTGCAGTTCCTGGATCAGCCACTGAGCTTCCTGCTCTCTGTCCAGAGCCTGACGCAGCTCCGCACACACACTGTGGAAACGCTCGGCCAGGACCTGCAAACACACACACACGCACACACACACACACACACACACACACAGACACACACAGTCTTGCTGACTTCGTACAGTGGCAGATCTGGATCATGAGCACTGATGTGCGTGCTGGAAGCCTCACCGTCCTGCAGGTGTCCTCTCGCTCCTGTCGCAATCCTCTCTTCAGATTGGCCACCTGCAGTCTTAGACTCCGCCTCTCCACCTCGGCTGAGTGCAGTCGTTGGCTGAACAGCAGAAATTGCTGCTGCACAGTGGACACCACAGCCTGGCAATAGGAAGACACATGACAAGGTCAAAGGTTAGAGTTTGGCTGAGGAATGATGAGTTATCAAACTGAATCAAAGAACCACAGATCCCTGTGGAACACTCAGAACGTTCTCCAGACCTTCATACTGGGTTGTGATGGCACCAGTCTCTCCAGGCCGAGTCTCAGTCGGCTGCTCAGCGTTTCCTCAGCTGCTCTGCTGGACGCCATATCTGATTGGTCAAGAATATGATCCAGGAGGCGGGACAAACCTGAGCAAGCTGCAGACATCACATCTGGAGGGGCGGAGCCTAGAGAGCAAGACAGACACAATTCCTCAGACACCGACGACTTCGGCAAACTGAGATACTGTACTGTATGATGGATGTGTTGTTCAGTTCAGTGGGCTGTTACCGCTGTGTGCTAATGCCCCCTGCAGGTCAGCCATGGAGGACAATATGGTGGAGGAGAGACGCTTGGAGTGGAACGACGGAACACACACACCTTCAGGTCTTTCATCAGCACCACCACCATCTTCATCAAAGACAAAAACAATCGTGTGGTGAAGTAAAACAACGTCATCACATTAATGTAATGAAACAGTAATGAAACAGAGGTGATAAAGGTGATTTTATCAATCGGTTCATCATCGTTATTTCATATTAGATATTGAAGAAGTGAAGAACTGAGATGAACCTGCACTCAGTCTGCTGTGTCTCTTCTCTGTTGCCGTAGACGACTCTCCACAGACGCACACAGCCGGGCCGCCGCCTCTCTCCAGCCGAAACAACACCTCACTCTTTCTCGCCAGCGCACTCCACCTCCACAGTGCCAGCACCGCGCACACGCTCCTCCTCCACCTCCTCACTGCCCTCCGTCCTCTTTCCTTCTCCTCGTCTTCCTCGCCGTCCAGGGCAGTGGCCAGTCTCCTCACCTCCTGCTCCAGCACCTCCCTCTCCGCCAGACGCCTCACCAGGAGGCTCTTCTGCTCACAGAGTGTCTGCAGGCGACACTGGGTGTGTTTCAGCGTCCCCGCCAGCAGGGCGCAAGCTGACAGGAAGGAGGCCGACTCCCTGTGGCTTCGAGAGACGAAGCCTCGTAGCTGGGAGAGGTCAGAGGTCAGGGAGGAGATGTGGAGGTCGAGAGAGGAGATATGATCGTGGAGAGCGTCACGCTGAGAGCGACACACCTGAGAAGAAGAAGAAACACAGACATTAGACTCGTTTTTCTGTTGGAATCATGATCTTTTGTTGTTAAATCTAATTTCCTCTTCCGTCACATTCATGTGTGTGTGTGTGTGTGTGTGTGTGTGTGTGCGTGTGTGTGTGTGCTACCTGCAGCTCATTCTGCAGCTGCTTCTGCTGGTTGCTCCAGGCCTCCTCCCTCGTCCTCACCCTCTCCTTCAGACGTGACATCACTCGCTGCTGGTGGCGCTGCAGCTCACGCACACACACTCTCTTCTTCTCACACATGGCCTGCAGGTGGGTGATCTACAAAAAAAACATCTTCACTGTCACGTTTCATACAGGTGAGTTCCACCATCTATATCAGGTTGTGTGGCAGCAACTGTTTACCTTGTCTTTGGCCCTCTGGAGGTCACAGGTCAGCTGGTCCACCTGTTCACTGATGACATCACACAGCTCCTCCCAAGTGAAATTCCCCAGGATGCAGTGGGGCTGAGAAAGGAGGACGCAGCCAGCGAGAAGGCGCTGGTACAGACAGTAGAGGAAGGACAGATGGGCCTGAAACACAGAGTGATGTTAACTCAGCATCATCAACAGTGACATATGTCACAGATGCTGATCTGATGGTCAGGGTCAGGGTCAGAGTCAGGGTCAGGGTCAGGGTCAGGGTCAGGGTCAGGGTCAGGGTCAGACAAGTTGTTGTAAATAAGTGTAGGGAGGGAAACTGAATTTGCCTTCGACTCCTCCTGGTGTTCACTGGTTCTCCTCTGAACATCTGACATCCTCTCCTCCCTCTCTTTCTGCAGCTCAGCCTGCAGACTGCTACACCTCACCGACCAATCAGAGTCCTGCTGGCGAAGGCAGGTCACCTCCTCCTCCAACTTCACCATCATCTCCCGAGAGTCCTGCAGCACAACAGACAGACGACTGTCATCCTCAAGTCTTGTTATTTCCCATCTGGACCTGTTGTGGCCACTGGACACTGACGTCTATCTGTCTGCTCTGATCTGTGGTCAGCTGACTGAGGGTCTCCTTCTCCTCCTGCAGCTTTTCTGATGTAAACAGCAGATCCTGGACCTGCCAGGAAAAAAAACAACTCAGTGACAAATGATGTGTGTGATGAACAGTCAGAGAGGTGTGATGGTGCAGAGACCATACCTGCTTCTCCGTCTCCTCCTGTCTGCGCTCGCAGGCAAAGAGCGTCGTCTCCAGGAGCTGCAGCGCTTCAGCAGAGGAACTCTGTTTCCCATCATGCACTGCCTGGGCACTACAGCCTGCGCACATGCACACACACACACACAGTAAGATCAGCCTGTTTTCAGCAGGTGTGTGTGTGTGTGTGTGTGTCACTGTACCTGTGACACTGTGATGTTGGAGTGTTTCTCTGATCTTCTGCAGGAAGTTCACGTGAAAATCTTCAGCATCACACTGAGTCTTTAGTGCCTAAACACACACACACACACACATATTTAACATACAATCAGGAGATTAAAGGGTCAGTTCAATAAAAACTCACACTGATAAGTGTGTGTGCGTGTGTGTGTTACCTGCTGCAGCTTTGATCGTGTGGTGTCGTGTTGTTTCTTTTCCTCCTCAAGCCTTTCAGAGAGGTCAAAGGTTGTCTTCCTCTCCGTATCCAGAGCAACAGTCAGGTCAGACTTACATTGGTCATACTCTGCCTGCACCCTAAACACACACACACACACACACGCACACACACACACAAAATGGTTTTACTGACATTAAAATATGAATGACGCAGAAATATGCAATTCAAATGAAAATTAACTTGTTATTTTACAATACATCAACACAACAGGAGCAGTGAAGTTTTTTAAATGTACGTGTAAACAACACAAATACACACAACGTTGTGACCTCACCGCTCCAGAGCGCGCTCAGTGCTGCCGCTCCTCTCTCTCTCCACGCTGTAGGCTCTCTCTACCTCTCTGAACTGAGCCCTCAGCAGCTCCAGGCTGGACTGCGCCTCCTGCTGGTTGGACCGCTCCACTGCCAGCGCTGCTTCCACGTCCCGCAGCCGCAGCTACCAGGTCACATTATGACCGATCTCATTAATGAGTGACTTTCTTTTCACGTGTGTCGAGTTTATAGGTTAAGTTCAAACATTCCAAACATTCCAAACATTAAACATGAGTTTTCCCTCTCATAGAACAGTGTGGTTTCTCAGGACACAGACAACAGAGGGTCCCAGTCACCTGGATGATCTCAGAGTTGAACTTTGACTCCAGGTGAGACGCTCGCTCGGTCTCGATGCTGGACTCCAGAGACCTCACCCTCTGATCACACACCTGGAGACAATCAAACACAAGGACCAGTCACACACTCTCCTCTTTCCCATCCCAGCTCGCCCCCGTCGTCTCACTCCTCACCTCTTTCTCCCTCCTGCGACGCTCCTCTCTCTCCATCGCGCATTTCAATTCATCCGCTTGTCGTCTCACCGCCTCGGCCTCCTTCTGTCTCTCCTTCTCCAACTCTGCCATCCTCCTCTCTGACTCCTCCAGAGCCCCCTCCTGCTCCTAAAGGACCAGTGGATACAGACATCGTCAAACTGTGTGCGCGTGTGTGTATGTGTGTGTGTATGTGTGTGTGAATGTGAATGTGAATGTTTTGGACCTGCAGGAGACGTTGCAGTTGTTGGTTTTCAGAGGCGGAACTCTGAATCAGTTTGTCCCGTTCCTTGACCTCCTGCTGCAGAGCATGCTGGTCCTCCTCCCTGGCCTGACGGCTCCTGTCCAGGACTTTCTGCAGCTCCTGCACTGTCTGCTGGAGCTCTGCTGCTCGGTCTGACTCCCACATGCACACATAAACAATTATCACTCCTTCTGTCGCTGTTTCGACTGACCTTTTGACCTCATCTTGTTTGATTCGGTTACCTGTGAGTGTGTGTTTGTCTCTGCTGAGCACGGCAGCGTCTCTCTGACTCACGGTCAGGTGGTACTGAAGCTCCACCCTCTGAGCTTCACCTCGCTCCACTGAGGACCTGAGCCGGGTCAGCTCCGCCTGCAGCCTGCACAGCTGAACACACACACACACACTTACAGTATATGTTTTTCTTTTGGAACTTGTGACAATAAGCATCATTATTTCTTGGCCGGCTGTAAACGACGTGTTGCCTGTCATGTTTCATATGGACCAGTTTTCAGTCGCTCACCTCCTGGTTGTATCTGGACGTCAGCTCCAGCTTTTCCTTCTCCAGCTGGTTGACTGCCCACCTCAGCCTCCTCGTCTCTTTGCTCCACTCGCCTCCCTCTGACGCCGCCCTCCTCCCGCTCCCCCTGTCCCTCCCTCTCCCTCGCTTCTCCTCCTCCTCCCTCCCAGCTCCCTGTCCTTCTCCATCACCCGCCTTCTTCTCCTTCTGTTGAACGATGGTAATGGTTTCTCTCAACCTAAAGAAAAATCAGACATATATACCACACTGATGTGTACTGTTGAAAACAACACAACAGAGGGACACACAGAGGAGATGGAGATGATACACAGAGGAGAGGATCAGGATGGAGGAGAAAGAAATCAGAACAGCAATAAGATTTGATTGAGAAGTAGTTCTCTAACAAATCTAACAAACTCTAACAGAGTTTAAATGGTGGAATCTTAGTCTGCACCTCGACACCTCCTCCTCCTCCTCCGGGCTCCTGGCAGCTCTGCTCACAGCCACTGTCTGGTTCCCCCACTGATCTGCTCCCCTGTGGCCACTCTCCCCTCGCCGGCCGTGGCCAAGCTGCCTCCTGTGCTCCGGTAGCTTGGTCTGCATCGATCCACTTCTCAGCCGAGGTTCATGATCCTGGTGAATTATAAACACAAATAAAGATATTCCACCTTTTCCATGAGCAGACCCAGGCCACTTCCTGGTCCTGAATGATGAAGGGACAAACAGCAGCTGGTTGCCCGGTTGCTGTTGCTATTGCCAGCAGATGCACCAACAGGCTGTCTGTTTACAAACCTGCTTTTTAAATGTTGAACAGTTAATTTAAAGTATTATTACATACACATCAATGGCATCATTGGCATCGTTCGGGGGTTTGTTTTTATGATTATTATTTATTCATTGACTTTATTTAGGATTGTTATAATTTATCTAGTGAACGAGACTGTTGACACCGAAATACAACCCGGACAAAGAGCGTGTTTCACCGCTAACAACACAGACACCTGTGTTCGCTACGAACCAGGTCCGATCCATAAATATGTTATAACTACGCGGAACTCAGTGACGCGTGTAATTAACATGTAATTATCGTCTATTAAACGTCTTACGACACTTACTTTAAGATTAAATCCCCGGCGGTTTGAATCTGACGCCATCTTTAGCGTCATACGTCATTTCCGCATTCAGACAGGATTGGCTGGATAACTGGCCAATGGCGGTTGTCGAGCGCTGCTGCGCAGCGTAGAAGAAGAGGTAAACAACATGGCAGCGCCCACGGAGCACGTTGAAACGGGATGCACAGACACACAAAGTGACACAACAGATGCTGCACAAACCTCCAGAGACAAGAACCCCTCGGACTCGGAGCCGACGGGTCCGGACCCGGACTCGGACCTTGATCCCGATGAAGACCCGGACGGAGGCGATCCCCCCGGGCCGAAAGTCCGAGACACTCCGGAGGACATCCGCCTGGAGGCGATCGCCAACACGGTGGCTCTGCACCCGAGCCGGGACCTGCTGGTGTGCGGGGACGTGGACGGGGACGTGTACGCCTACTCGTACTCGTGCACGGAAGGAGAGAACCGCGAGGTGTGGTCGTCCGGACATCACCTGAAGTCGTGCCGCCAGGTGCGCTTCTCCGCGGACGGCCTGAAGGTCTACACGGTGTCCCGGGACAAGGCCGTCCACCTGCTGGACGTGGAGCGGGGGCAGCTGGTCACCAGGATCCGCGGGGCGCACGAGGCTCCCATCAACAGTCTGCTGTTAGTAGACGAAAACATCCTGGCGACTGGAGACGACGGAGGAACCCTGAAGGTCTGGACTGAACCCAGTGTCTGAGTTTATTTATCCTGTACCAGACCCTGTCAGGGTTCTGCCGGGTCGGTCACATGATCCGACCTGATCCGTTCAGTTTATGTGTGAGGGTCAAAGTATGTTCTTCTAGTGCAGACCTGGTCTAGAAGTCTAAAGTCCCACTAATCCACTGGAACCAGTGTCAGGTATCAAAGTCAAGCTGCTCAGTCAGCTGACAGAAAACAGAACCGTGTCATTCCGGGACGACGTCATCGTGATGGAGGGACGCCTGTCCGGTTCCGAGCTGTAACTCTATTGTCTTCTGTCTTTGTGTGTCCTCCTGAAGGTGTGGGACATGAGGAAAGGGACAGCAATCATGGATCTTAAACAGCATGACGATTACATTAGTGACATCGCTGTGGACCAGGCCAAGCGGATCCTCCTCACTGCCAGGTAACGCCAATATCCGACGGGACCTCACTGGAACGGGCCAACCTGGGCTTTGGCTGTCCTGGTCTTAAGATGGTGATGGTCTCTCACCAAACATCGTCAGTCACATCTATGTAACCATTCTTTACTACTTTGATCTCTTGTGATCTGATGCAGTGGTGACGGTACCATGGGCGTCTTCAATATCAAGAGGCGGCGCTTTGAGCTGCTGTCAGAGTACCAGAGCGGCGATCTGACTTCAGTCGCCTTGATGAAGCGGGGGAAGAAGGTGGTGTGTGGATCCAGCGAGGGGATCATCTACATCTTTAACTGGAACGGCTTTGGGGCCACAAGCGACCGCTTTGCTGTTAAGGCCGAGTCTGTGGACTGTGTTGTCCCCGTCACCGACAACATTATGTGCGCCGCCTCCATGGATGGGTATATCCGGTGAGTTGGGTTATCCTTGGTGAACTATGGATTCTTCCAGGATCCAAATTCCAAACAGCATGAAAATCTGTATTGGTCACTTCTCTTCAGAGAATGTATTTTGCATTTTTCTCTAACCTCTGTCCCCCTTTGTCGTCAAAGTCTCAGTAAGTTAACTCACTTTGTTGCCGATGACATGGTTAGTTAGTACTGATGTTTCTTTTCTCCACCAGAGCCATTAACGTCCTTCCGAACCGGGTCATCGGATGCATTGGGCAGCATGTCGGCGAACCCATTGAAGAGATTGCCAAGTCCTGGGACTCCCACTTCCTGGCCAGCTCTGCTCACGACCAACTCATCAAGTTCTGGGACATTTCCAGTTTGCCCAGCATGACGGTCAGTGAATACCGTAAGAGGAAGAAGAAGGATGGACGAATGAAGTCTCTCACCAAGAAAGCACACGGGGACAATGACTTCTTTTCAGGACTTCTCGAGGAAACGGAGAAGAAAGAGGAAGAAAAAGACGAGGAGGAGGAAGTGGATGACAGCGACAGCGACAGTGACTAAAAAGCTGCTTCACTGAGTCTGTCATTAGTCATGAGTGAAGAAAACAGTATGGTCCGACTGTCTCACAGTGTCTGGATCATGGAACTTAGCATGCGTAGCTTTGTGGCCAACGTCAGTGGGAATGAACTTTCCTGACCCTGCAGTCTTGTTGCCTCATTTTATCATATTATCACGAGTTAGTCAACCAAAAAACTTTCTTGGTCAGGAATCAAAAGCTGTGACACAAGGCCTGGTCACCTTTGTCACTGTGTTGACTCTGGCTTTAATAAGACAGCTGATTCCATAAAAATCTTTATTCAGATATTTCTGGTTTATTATTGGGGGGGAAATGTTTTTGTATTAGCATTTAAAGTGTGGTATTATGGTATTGAAAATCATGTATCTGTGTCATGCACAGAGACAGAGGGAAAGACGACATATTTAGACATATTGCCACAGTTGACAACAGTTAACCTGGTGGGACCCGGGTTAGAACCGGTCCCCATCAGCATCTTGCTGATTGTGGAGGGGACAAATGGGGCAGACTGTGATATGTGTTTGTGTTGTGATGTCATTTGGCTGTAATGCACCCAGAGGAAGCAGCTAGCTGCGGTTCGTTTAATAAAACCTGGAAGAATTTTGTTTAAAATGTCAATTTTGTATCACACCACGTAAACAAATGATCAGCATTGCTTTAAATTAGCTCAACTTATTATTCCTAAAACAAATGTGTGAAGACACTGTGACACATGCTGTACTTCAGTTGATGTTATTCTGTACATTTCAGACTTGTTTTTTGTCTCTAGTGTTTTAAGTTTCAGACTAGGTGTTGATGTATTTTCATTTTCAAGTTTGGGGCTCTACCAGCCCCCACAATATGTATTAATATTAAAATGAATACATGTTTATTTATCAATTATAAATAATTTAAGATTTTAATTACCACAGCTTTTACTCAACATGGTACAGTCGAGTCCCCCCCCCACACCTCTCTGATTGTTGTGACCCATACGCAGCGCGAAAGAATTGAGCGTCACGTGACAACTCGACCAAGATGGCGACGATTTCCTTAATGTAGCTAAGCGACAAGAAGCCGAATGTTTTTAGCTTTCAAACACCGAGGGGTTAGTTTTCGTGAATTCGTTCTTCAGTATTCGGTAAGTCTGCACATTTTCTTACTCGTGTTTAACGAAAAAAATGACAAAAGTCACACAGAGCCGAGATTTTAATTAGAGCTAACCGCCTACTAGCGGAGTTAGCATCTATGCTAACGTGTCTGTATTTGTAAACAACGAACACGCCGCTAAAAACGAAACTGCTGTTACAAGGCGACAGTTTCACATAGGTACAACCAGTATTTAACTTTTAAGTTCATCGTATAATGGACAACATGACAAGTAACAGTAAACATCAACACTACATTACCACAAAACTCAGTACTTACTCTAAATAAAGAGGAACATGCACTATATGACGAAAAACCAAACCTAGTCTGAGACTACTATCTGAGAATATGAGGCTTAAAATGAAGTGATTAAAATATTAACAAATATACAGTACATCTGAATACCTCTGAAGAAAAACAGTTTTTTTTTTACTTCTTTCTGATATTTTACAGATTGATTTAGTTTTAAATGTTCCAGAAAATAATGTCATGATGTAAGAAAAATAATTGAATTCATCCCTAAAAATAACACTCGTACAAAATGAACACATTACATTATTTTACTAAAAAATGAATTGTTGATTACTTTGATTTGTGTGTTAACTGTGAAAAGCTCTTGTGTTTTGTGTTCAGGCTGATATCATCTGAGCATCAGAGGCAGGCTGACCCCTTTCATTGGTTTGATTCAACTCTCTGTGATTGACGTCTGAAGCAACAAGATGCCGAGAAAACGCAAAGACAGCTTTAAACCCGGAGACTTGGTGTTTGCCAAGATGAAGGGTTTCCCTCATTGGCCTGCCCGGGTACACACATCCATCGCTGAAAATAAAGACAGATACAGAAAAAAAAAGCATTTGTTTTCATATGCAATGTAATACTCTCTCTTTCTGTGCGTGTTCAGATCTGTAAGTCAGATGATGGCTACAAGAAGCGAGTTCCTGTATTCTTTTTCGGGACCCATCAGATGTGCGTAAACGCAGCTGCAGACCAGTTAAATCATTTACAACTAGATCCAATTGACAGCCCACTCTGAAATGGTGATCAATCTCTCCCTCCCTTCTCCCTCAGAGGTCACCTTCCCTCAAAGAACATCGTCCCTTACTCCGGCAACAAGATGAAGTATGGCAGCGGTGTTCGCTTCAAAGGCTTCACTGAGGGCATGTGGCAAATCCAGAACACACCTGGAGTAGGAAGCAAACTCAAAGTCAGTGTCTTTCACCCTGTGTTGTTCATGTGTCTAAAGATTTTTATTATTTTAAATGATGTGTCTATTTTCTCTGTATTCATTTCATTGGAGTTTTTCTTTTATTTTAATATGTTTTGTATGTAGACCTTTGCACCTAAAACTACACCTGTCAAGCCATCTTCTGCAAGTATTCCCACCAAAACAGCCACCAGTAAACCAATCCCTGTAAAGTCTAGTGGTAAAGTAAGAAGTTCCTCGGGTGAATCTACAAGTCAACCAGAAACTGTTACTAAAATTCCCCCAAGATCCTCATTAAGATCTGCTTCACAGAAACTACCTGAGTCCAGAGAGAGTGAAAAGACTCGGCCTACAAGAGGCAGAGCAGCAGTGAGCAGTGATTCACCTGCAGCAGGAGGAAAGAAGGAGGTGGGTGCTCATTCTGATTATTATCCATTAATTCTCCACAATGTTGAACCTCAGCTTTCAAAACTACTCAGTCAGACAACGTGATGACTTAGCAGCAGGAGGAATAATTCTGCTAATTGTGTACAAATGGCGTAAATTATGTTACAGTAGAAATAAATAATATTCATCTGAGTGGATTTGTGTGATGAACAGTGATTTTTACAGTTTTACAGGCTCAAAACCTCTTGTCTGATGTCGGGGTGTGGACATCAGGTGTTACTATAGCAACAGTATTGAGATTATAGTATATCAGTGTGGTTAGAACCTTGTTTCTGGTTTGTTCTTTCAGGCCGCTGCTCAGCAGCAGATGACGCCTGCTGTGACACCTCCAGGTAACAACACATGACACGGTCCCTTCACTGAGCCAAAGGTTTACTTTGAAATCACCAAACTGATTTTAACCATTTCAGTGTCCGAACACATGTTAACCCTCTGTTTTTTGATGATGATACATGAAAACTACCAAATGTGGTTTGATTAGATTCAAACCATTGAATAGATTGAATACAACGAAATAGGTCTGTTGCTGACTGAATAAATGTTTGATCAGACAGACAGTACAGTCTTCAGGTGAAATGTTTAGTTTCAGTATGGTCCTTGAAATGTCTGATTGCCAATAAGCAGTAACCTTCTTGTTGTTTCTAGAAATGTAGAATGATGTTATAAATATCTTTTCTGACAGCGGGTGAGAAACTGAAGATGACCGAGTTTGCTTCGACACAAACATCCAAGAACAACAGGGAACAGAGACACAAGGAGGAGAAGGAAGAGAATGAGTCAGTGGAGAGTCAAGGAGTCAAGAGGAGAAGACACGAAAAGGAGGAGCTGCTGAAGACAGCAGAGGAGATGAAGAAAACAAAACTGGATGAAGGTGTAAAAGAAATGAAAGATGATCAGATGAGTGAGAGGACAGAGAAGGACTCAGAAGTTCAGGGGATGAAGATGACAGGAGTGGAGAAGGAAGAACAGAAGAAAAGAAAGCGAGGGAGACCGAGAAAAAAATTGAGGGCAGTGGGCGAAGCACAACAGCAAGCACAGAAGGAAGCGGGAGAAGAAAAGAAAGATGAGCCAACAACAACCACAATAGAGGTGCACCAAGGCACAAAGAGGAAGACAAATGAGTACAAGGAGATGCAGAAGGTGTTGTTGAAGACTGAAACTGAGGAGGGGAAGAAAAACGAAATACGGGATGAGAAAACGGGAAAAATGTTAGAGAGAGGAGAGTTAATGACAAACGCAGAGAAGGAGCAAACAAAGGAGAAAACGAATGATGGAGAAGAGGGGGGACAGAAAGATGACACAAACAGAAGAGAGGAGGAACTGAAGAAAAGACAGGATGATGGTATGGAAGCAAAGAAGAAGGTGGTGGGGACAAAAGAGAAAAGTGGAGAAAGGTCACGGAGAGGAAGGAAAAAGAGGAGGATCGAAGAGATGCCGAAAACAGAGGACGCAGGAGAGGCGGTACAGAAGGGTGAAGCTGTAAAGGAGACAGGAGGTGGTTCAGTGGATGAAGAGAAAAGTGGAGAAAGGCCACGGAGAGGAAGGAAGAAGAGGAGGACAGAAGAGATGGAGAAAACCAAGGACGCAGGGGAGGAGGCACAGAAAGATGAGACAAACAGAAGAGAGGAGGAACTGAAGAAGACACAGGATGAAAGTATGGAAGCAAAGAAAAAGGTGATTGGGACAGAAGAAAAAAGTGGAGAAAGGCCACGGAGAGGAAGGAAAAAGAGGAGGACCGAAGAGATGGAGAAAACAGAGGATGCAGGAGAGGAGGGAGGGAAAGATGAGACAAACAGAAGAGAGGAGGAACTGAAGAAAAAACAGGATGAAAGTCTGGAAGCAAAGAAAAAGGTGATTGGGACAGAAGAAAAAAGTGGAGAAAGGTCACGGAGAGGAAGGAAGAAGAGAAGGACCGAAGAGACAGAGAAAACCGAGGACGCAGGAGAGGAGGGACAGAAAAATGAGACAAACAGAAGAGAGGAGGAACTGAAGAAAAAACAGGACAAAGGTATGGAAGCAAAGAAAAAAGTGATGGGGACAGAAGACAAAAGTGGAGAAAGGTCAGGGAGAGGAAGGAAGAAGAGAAGGACCGAAGAGACGGAGAAAACCGAGGACGCAGGAGAGGCGGGACAGAAGGATGAAAACGTACAGGAGACAGGAGGTGGTTCAGTGGATGAAGAGGTAGAATCTGAAAATAAATTTGTCAGTTAGAATTTTCAAGAGCAGATGAACTTTGAACAAAAAAGATTTCAATCCCTCAACCTCACGTTTTTATTGAAACTCTGACATTTTAGTGTGAAGTGACAATATTGAAACAATTCACCGACTCTTCTGCTTTATTGTGATCATGTGCTTGAAATAGAACAGAAAACAGAGCCTTGTCTTTTGTTTGTCCCTGCAGCGACAGCGCCGCCTAGCAGCCAAGAGGCAGAGTTTGTTGAAATCTCTGAGGGGTCTATTGAAGACGGGAAGGGGAGCGAGGAGGGAGACGATGAAGAGCACACTGTAAGAAAACAACACATGGGTCAGTTAAAGGTTGAGAATACATGTTAAAGGTTTCTTTTCTGTTCTCTAAGGAAAACTATGGATGAAGTGAAGAAGAAGAATGAGGTTAAAAAGACAGGTCACAGGAACGTGATAGAATCAACAGCCAACCAGAAGACAGTGACAGAGAAGAACGAAGAAAAGAACAAGACAAAAAAAACGACCCAAAATACGACAACAGAGAAGAGAATGGGGGTAAAGGGAGAGAGCGACAAAAGTAAAACAGATGAAGTGAAGACTAATGAAAAACCATGTAGAGAGAAGAAGGGATGCGAACAGAAGACAGAGGACACAAAAAACAAGGTAGTTATGGAGAAAGAAGGAGAGGACGTGAGTAGCAGTGAAACGCAACAGCTGAAAGACGAAGGACAGAAGGACAAGAGAAGAATAATTGGAAAGATTGTGAAAGCGACTGGAAAGGGAACAAAGGTCCAGGTGAAGACAATGATGGGAGGAATGATGACAGGTGCAGTGGAGGAGCAAAAGAAGAAGAAAGGGGAGAAGGAAGGGGCTGAGATGAAACCTGACAAAGCCAAAGCAGTGGTGGAGGATGAAAAAGACAAGAACACAGACAGGGGGGAGAGGAAGAAGAAGATGAAGAATGAAGGAGTGAAACAGAAGACAAGCAGTGGCGATGAGACACTGTTGAAAAAGGATGAAGAGCAAAAAACACACAAAGAGTCAAAAATGACAAATAAACCAAAGAAGAAAGAGGAAAAACCAGAGAAGGACTTGCAGGAGAAGGAAGAAGAGACACCGACTCAGAGAAGGAGTGTGGAGAAAGATCCCAAAGAGGAGGAGACAAGTTCAGGAGAAAACAAACAGTCAGAGTGTTCATCAGATGGAGGGGCGGTGCAGCCTCAGAGGAAGAGTGCGGCCATGACGCTGACAGACTCGACTCTGCATAGAATCCACGGAGACATCAGAATTTCCCTCAAGACCGACAACCCGGTAACAGACACTCAGAGCTAATGTTGGTCACAGTGACCTGGAGGATCATCATCGTTTCACTGATGACCAGCCTCTCATCTTTGTTTACTTCTCTTCATCTTCCAGGACTTCAGGAAGTGTCTGGTGGCGTTGGATCAGCTCAGTATGGTCTACGTGACGTCTCAACATGTCCAGAGGCACAGCGAGCTTGTCGCCACGCTGAGAAAGGTATAAAAACACAACGCTAGAGCAGCAACATGTTATTTTAAAGCAGGAATAATGAGAATTTACTCGTTGCAGAAGAACCTTGGAGTAGCTGTAAGAAGATGAAACCTCAGCTGACACAGTAAAATCATGTACTTAATGTGTGTAGTTATATATTTGTTGATGTGTGTAGATGCGATACTACAGAGCGAACCAGGCCATCATGGATAAGGCCTCCATGCTCTACAACCGCTTCAAAAACGCCTACCTGGTGGGGGCTGGAGAGGAGGTGGTGAGTGCGGCCTTCCTGCGCTCGCTGCTGGAGGAGAAGGAGAGGGAGGAGGCCCAGAGGGTGGAGCGCTGCAGGGAGAAGCTGAGGGCAGAGGAGGCGCAGAAGGAAGATGATAAATAAGGTACAGAAATGTTTACAGAGTTTGCTGCTGTGGGTGGATGTTACATGACCTAACTAAATCCCTGCAATTTAATCAACAAATTGTAACAACAACACGATAAAGGTTTGTTTTAACATACTGTAAAAAGAAAAAATATCCAGTGTGTACCCTATGAGATTTATTATCAGGAATTAGAATAATATGAATATGAAGTTTGCTTAATTGTGATTTAATTTTGACCAAATATATGAATCATTTATTTATTGTTATCACATATGAATCTTATTTCAGTCATAAATAATCTTATGTGATCTATGTGTAACTTCTCCCACCTCTGTGTTAAAGCTGATTGGCTGGTTATCGTCCCTCCCTCACCTCCAGTTGACTTGTCCTGAAGGTGTCGTGTCCCTGAAGTCACCTGGACTGAACCAGTTCCCTGCTGCATCTCCTCCAACCGTGACAAAAACAACAGCAACGAGACAGTGTCCGCAGCTGTATACCTCATCTCACACGCACACACATGCACACACACAAACCAAGCAGGTTATTACCTACACAGCCGTTGTGTATTTTCTGTTGTCAGTGAACGGGTGCTGTTACACCTGAGCAGGAGTTACTTGTGATTGGTTGGATTATCAGACCTGAGCAGGTAGAGTTCATGTAAAAGAGTTACCTCCTGCTCACAGCAGTATTAACGATGTTAGTACAGTGCAATATGACAGTGTTCATCTTTGACCAATACACACATTTGAATTTTAATGTAACAGTCAGTCACATAAGCATTACATACATCAACATTAACCCTATCATTACCCTAAATCACACTTATCTTTTTAAACTAAGCCAATGTGATCCCTTTTTACTGCCCATGTTAAAACATTGATTACTGAAACAAAAAGTACACAAAAGTAAATGCTGCTTACAGGGACGGGAGGACTTCATAAGACTGTACTTCCATGATACTAAACACTACTTCCTCAGGTGCTGTGTTGTTTCATATTATTAAATCATCTGGGGGGAGATTAAGGGGCTAATGGGAATTGTAGTTTTATTTGGAATATTCATTTTAGAAAATGGTTGTGGAGTTATGTGTAAACAACACATGCTGTTGTTTTTCTAGCATTAAACGGATTTTGTCATTTGTACAGAATCAGTTGGGGAGGACACATGAGGAGTCAGTGGATGTTCAGAGCTGCTTAATGTTTTATAGAACTTTGTACAGTCAGATATTTTATTCTGTATTTTATTGTGACTCAGTGTTTCTATTCTTATTATGTTTGCCGTTGTCACCATTTATTTTGACAGCTGTTTTTGACTCTTGTATATTTTCACAAATTTAAAGAAGACTTGAACAAACCTGACATGACATCTGGAGTCTTGTTATTTTACTCCCAGAGCAGTACTTGATCAGATTTTGAAAATCACAGTATTTTTATACTATGTATGCATGTGCCTCACTACAGTTGGAATGTTTTGGATCATAATCTGTCTGTTGTAGAGTTTCCCAAACTGTTCTGCCCCCCACCCCCAGAACCACTGAGCCTGACCCTTATGACCCCAGTTGATACTGTCAAATAACATAAGGGTTGCAGATATTACACATTTTACCAATCAAACATCACTTGCTAATGTTACAGTGTTTCCTGTGGTGCTGTTAATAATCACCGTCACTTGTCAGTCTGGTCGAGATGAGGAAAAGTGGAGGGCTGTTACTTTATTTTTATTTTTTTATTTTTTTGCATAGATTGGTCTAAATATAAGTTTTTAAAATGTTTTGTAACAGTTGTGATGAAAAATGTAACTTAACTAAACTAAATTTCTTGACCGGCTCTCTCTCTTTTTTTTAAAAAAAACTCACTCGTGTTTCATTGAAGTTTTGTCAATCAAAAGTATGAACTTTTTTTATGGTTTTGTTTTTATTGAAAAATCTCTAAAGAGCTTCATTTGTTGTTTTGCGCCTTGTTCACGTGTGTTTGATTTTATAAATAGTTTTGTTGATCTCGTGTAATTTTAAAGTGTAATTGTTTTAAATGTTCTTGTTAATTGTAAATTGTTACATGAATGTAGTCCGCTTTAGGAATGCGTTGTTATTAACGTATTCTTATTTATGTTGTATGTATATTTATGTTTTTATTATTATTTATTATCATGTGTTCATTATAACAGTAGTGGAAGGTGCATGTTGAGGTTAAATGTGTTGTCGTAGCTGTCTCTGCTTTTTTCCTGTCTGTCGGTGTAGGGGCGGGGCCTCGGTGTACGGGGGCGTGTCTGTCGGTGTGTGACGGTTTTTGTGTTCACGGAAGAGAAGCGGCGGAGGATCAGTGACCGACTGACGGACACCGAGCGCCCGTCACCGGGATCAGCGAGGGAGACGACGGGCCGCGGGGACGAGAGACGCGTCTGCGGCCGCTGGACACCGGAGGAGACCCCGCAGAGGAGCCGCCCAGGAGCCGCGGACCTGAGGGAGGACAGGACCGGACACTGACATGGCCCACGTCGGCAACGGAGCGACCGCAGAGGAGGAGGTGACACACACACAGACACACACACAGATACACGTATACACACCACTGTTATTCACACTATATGATGTCCAGTGGACATTTAATGACCCTATGACAACATCCACACACACATATATACATATTATACGTGTGTGTGTGTGTGTATGTTTACAGATCTGTGTCGTGTGTGTTCAGGTAAATGATGAGTTACAGGTAAATATGAAAGCCTGCGTCTCTGTGTGCAGGTGTAATTGTTGTCCCCTACACCACAATGTGTTTTTAGTTTTTAACACTAAGTTCACAGAAACACTACTTTCCTCTTAATCCCGTACACACACACACACACACACACACACACACACACACACACACACACACATATAATAGAAGCTATTTTAGCTGTGTGTGTGTGTGTGTGTGTGGTCAGGGGGGAGGGCCCTTATGGAAATGACAGATCTGATTTCAGCCACAGGCTCAGTACACAGACCATGAGAGCAGCTCAAACATCATGTCAGTTTTATGCCCATCAAAACTAAATGATGAGTTCTCGGGTCAGAGGGAAGGAGGTTTCTGGTTCATGCCTGGATACACAACACATACACAACACATACACAACGCAGAAGGAGCTGGTGGTTAACTCTTAACCTTTATGCTTCTAGTTAAGCCTGATGGTCCACCCTGGTTCTTCTTGTTCAGACAGGGAGTGCCCTGCTGCAGCTGTCGAGAAGAGGTTCGGCATCTCTGCCAGGTTCTGTGAATGAGGGACATGGAGATGCGTTTCAGAAGCTATTTTAGCTGTGTGTGTGTGTGTGTGTGTGTGTGTGTGTGTGTGTGTGTGTGTGGTGAGGGGGGAGGGCCCTTATGGAAATGACAGATCTGATTTCAGCCACAGGCTCAGTACACAGACCATGAGAGCAGCTCAAACATCATGTCTGTTTTATGCCCATCAAAACTAAATGATGAGTTCTCAGGTCAGAGGGAAGGAGGTTTCTGGTTCATGCCTGGATACACAACACATACACAACACATACACAACGCAGAAGGAGCTGGTGGTTAACTCTTAACCTTTATGCTTCTAGTTAAGCCTGATGGTCCACCCTGGTTCTTCTTGTTCAGACAGGGAGTGCCCTGCTGCAGCTGTCGAGAAGAGGTTCGGCATCTCTGCCAGGTTCTGTGAATGAGGGACATGGAGATGCGTTTCAGGAGGATTCAGATCCTCAAAAGGACAAAAGAGTCCTAAATAGATCTTTGATACCTCTGTGAGGGTTTCAGTGGTGATTCGGTCCGTTCACTGGTTCTGTACTTTGGATCAAGGCTCCTGTGGTGGTGTTCGATGGGTTTGGAGGATGTGGAGATCCTTCAGGTGCTGTTTGTTTATTGTTCTATCTATTTAAAGAGCTACATGATATGTAAGTGTTCCTCAAGGAAGAGCAGTGGTTGGTTCCAGAGAATCTCTTGAAGGTTCTGGTGGAACCTGAACTCTAAAGTACCTGTGGCAGTGTCAGACGTTTAAAGCTGAGGGTCGTTAGTGGGTCATGAAGACATGAGTCATGGACACGACAGATGCATCACATTTCACCAGATCATCTCCTCATCTGGGCTCACAATCAAACCTCTGTCAGCCTCCACAAACCCAGTTCAGCGTATTAGACAGGAATTCAGCTGACTGCAGCCGAGGAACATAAGACCAGCTGTCGCCAGCTCAGCAACGCCACGCTAAATAACACCGAGAAGACGGGAGATAGAAATCAGTTCTCATGCGTTTTGCTGAGATGGACAGAAAAATATCCCACAGCACTATGACACTTGAGCCTGAGGTGAAAGAAAATCTTTGTTTTGAGAACCCACAGGTATGAATGGAATGTGAATGTGGACCTCTCCAGCTTTAGCACAGCAAACAGAAAACCCACCTTCACCTTTATTCATCAGTCGTCCGCTGGGAAAACAGTGTGTCGCCAGTGTCGCCACTCATGCAGAGTCACCAAGAGAACCACACTGAAGGTTTGATGTTTGATGATGCAGGTTCTCTGACCAGGATCCAGAGTTTTCAGGGGGATCTCTGAGTAGATTGGGTCTTTCAGGTCTTTTCAGACTGTTCCAGTATGTTTCTGTTATCTGGATGTTTGGGTTTGAGTGAATTACGTGTGTGTGAGTGTGATTAAGAAAATACAAGGAGACCTCTGTTCGTCTCTCCTCAACCACTCTGCCATCTCAGTTCATTTCCTCTGCAGGGTCAAAGGTCACCACTGGTGTCTGGGAATGATTTGAGCTCTTCGGAGGTTCCACAGGTTTGAAGAGATCTTCTAAGAATCACTGTACATGGTTTGAAATTTTTTTCCGAAGAGGTTCAAGCAGCCAGTCAAATGGTTCTGGTTCCCATCAAGGTTCAGTGCTCATCGTGGGGGTCATGTGACACATGTGACCCATGTGTGTGTCATGTGTTTGAGACGTGAATGAGAATGTTTGTGTGTTCAGACATGATCCATGGGTCATTGAGGGATTCCAAGGGGGGGAGGTTTGAAGTATTGTAGAATCTGTTCTACAAGTCCTCAGAGGTTCTGGAGAAGAGTTCAGGGTTCTGTGAAGTGTCCCCACCTCGTATGAAGGTTAGATCGTATGGGAGTTTCCAGGCCTGTCTCAGAGGAGTTGTGTTGTTGATGTGTTCAGTGTGTCTGGTAATCGGACACAGCGTGTTGGTTCTGACTAATTGATAAGAAAGCTGCTTCTGTCACCAGAGAAGCTCCTCTGACTTGTGTGTAATATTAGACACTGGCTCGCTGTAGCAGTTTTTATCCTAAAACGAAAAACAAACAAACATCAAGTCCATTTCATTTGGTTTAAAGTCACATTTATATGTAGACCATCACCATTCATGCATTCACTGTGTCCACTCAGCCCATGTGAAGCTGATTCCAGCTGAGACTGAGTAGACAGCAGCTGGCGCCCTGGACATAAACTATGAATTCTCATTTTTCTCATTGCCACCATCCTCACTATTAAAACCCCTCAACCAGAAAATAGAATGTTCTCACAGAAAACCTGGGTGTAAAACATTTTTAACACAACATGTCAACCATGACCTCTGACCTTTGACCTGTATGCCTGCTTTGCTCCGGTCACCATCACCGGTTGCTATAGCGACCTATATGGTTGTTTGTAGGAGGAGCGTGTCACTGTTCGGAATCAAAAACAGCTTCTGCATTTTTCATCAGTAACGTGTCACTGTCACAGTTGGAAACAGAAAAAACGTGTATTTGCGTGTGTGTGTTTGTGTGTGTGTGTGTATGTGTGTCTGTGCGACGACAATAAGCCCTGCAGGCACAACTGTGTGACTGCAGCTGTATGCTATTATGTAAGGGGCTGCTGCTATAATTAGCTGCTACTGAGACTCCAGAGACGACTGTGTGTGTGAAATCAGCCCTGTTGCCTGCTAGTTCACATGTTAGCGCAAAAATAGAAACTGCAGTGGATTATAGTCACTTGTGAGGGCTGTGTGTGCGTGTGCGCGTGCACGTGTCATGCTCATGTCCCTTTTGTGTTGTGAGGAAATTTTGGCTGCAGCTTATGTTTAGGGCATTCGGCTGTGATAGCTCAGATCAGGGACGAGAGAGTGTGTTGTGTCCTCAGAGCTGTAGAAAGACCTGCGTGTGCGTGTGTGTGTGTGTGTGTAACTTGAACCTGTACGTAGTGTGGTCATCACATCCCGTTGACCTGAAGTCACCTCCGGAAGCAGCCAGTCACACAGCTGATGCTGCTGTCATGGTCTTTATGTTTTCATATGAGGGATGAATGTAACCAGACTGTGATTCTGTTTTTTTCAGGACTGTTTTGAAGATGCTTATGACCGGATCCCTGTGTGAGTACGCACACACATGCACACACGCACACACTTTTGCTTTCACTTCCTGTTTGACTTCCTGTTTTGATTTGATTTATATTGACCCCCTCAGGGCCGGTCAGATGGACCTCCACACATCCATCCAGGAGACCCAGTGTGCTCTCAATCTCGTACTCAACAACAAGTTCTCAGAAGCTCTGGACCTGCTCAAACCATGGTAACCGTGGCAACCCTTCTGACATGTGCACGTGTGCAGTACTACATGTACCTAGTATGTACTGCTAGTGCAGTACATACTAGGCCACTGTCTCGTGTTGTACAATACTACACTGGCACTATCACTGGAAAACCTCAGTATTGCATCTACAAGGCCACTGTTATGGGTAATACTACAGTAGTGTCATGGCCGTTGATGCCAGTGATATTACTAATACAAGTATTTTTCATGTTGATACTTATGGTTCCCGACTCATAGAACTAGTAGGACACTCAGTCCTGCCACTGGTATTATTAGGATCTGTTCCTCTGGGTTCTCCTGCTCCTCCTGGAACAGTCATGCTGCTGTCAGCAAAGTATAATTACCATCTATAGATGTATTGTTATACATTGTGTGTGTAGGTGGAGGGACAGCATGTACCATGCATTGGGCTACAGCAGCATCCTGGTGATGCAGGCCACCATGACGTTCGAGCACAGAGACATCCAGACTGCCATGGCAACAATCAAAGAGGCGTTACACACCTGTCAGAGGTGAGGCACTGTTCCGTAGAGCTCATGCAAACACAACCAAACACTTCCTGGTGTCAGCCACAGGACACGGCTGCCATTTTACCTTCAAACTTTGCCTGCAGGTTCAGGAAAAAGAACTCGATGGTTGGATCTCTGTCCAGTCTGATCAGCAAACAGGCCAACCTGCAAGAAGGTAAACAAACACATGTAAACAAACACGCACACGCTCATATTTTGACATGACAGCTGACGTCTGCGGCGGGTCGGCTGAGGGTGACTGTGTTCTGTTTGTGTGTTTGCAGAGGAGATGCACGCAGAGCTCTGCTATGCCGAGTGTCTCCTGCAGAAAGCCACTCTGACGTTTGTCCAGGTACGACTTCACCTGCTCGCTTTAACATGTCGATGATGTGAGTGAAGATGCTGTGGATGAAGCTGAAGCTAAAAATGAAAATAAATGTAGTAATTCTCCTCTGGTTTATTTTCCAGGATGAGAACATGATCAGTTTTATCAAAGGAGGCATTAAGATTCGGACAAGCTACCAAATCTACAAGTGAGTAGTAAATAAGATATCTTCATTTGGAGGTAAAGGTTGGTCACATGATGAAGCTGTTGTCAACGCCACTGTAACCAAATCCAACATGTCAGTGTTGAAATTCGTTTCCTGTCGTCCAACAGAGACTGCCAGAACTTCCTGAACGTCACTCAGGACCCGGACGGCCAATCAGATTCATTCAGACAATTTGAGGGTGGAGTCAAGCTCGGCATTGGGTCTTTCAATCTGGTGGGTTTGGGAAAGAGACGTCTTTGTTATAATCACCTAAGAGTCTGAGACGGGAGGAGTTTCTTTGCAGCTAATTAGTTAAACTCACTCTCAGAGGTTTTCTGTTGTTGTTGTTACATATTGTGTTTTGTGTTCTAACATGTTGTAGCTGGGATTTTCAGTCTGACTCACTGGGGTGAACTATACAGCATTGACTCATCTCATATATCTGTATAATGTGATTTTCTCTCTCTGTGTGTGTGTGTGTGTGTCTTCAGATGTTGTCTCTCCTCCCTCAGAGGATCTTGAGGTTGCTGGAGTTCATTGGGTTCTCAGGAAACAGGGTCAGTTCAGCCTCCACGTTTCTCAGTTTTATTTCCAGACGTGTTTGAGTTGACCTCCCTGTTGGCTGGGACGTCAAATCAGGAGTTTTACCACGAGACGCCAGCAGGACGACCCGTTTACACTAACGAGAGGTCTTCTCTCTCTGCAGGCCTTTGGTCTGTCTCACCTGAGAGACGGAGCGTCCAGTCACAGTTTGAGGTCCATCCTCTGTGCTCTGACTTTGCTCTTCTACCACACATACGTTTCACTGATCCTTGGTGAGAACACACACACACACACACACACATATCAGAGTCAGCTGGTTCTGGAGATGCTTCTCAGGTTCCGTTGATGAGTGTAAAGGTCGTATGATCGAAGCCCCTTGGCTGCATGTCCTCGGATGCTTTTCATACGTTGTCTGCAGGGTTGTTGTTGAATGAGATGGTGAACACTTATGTCTGTACCTTGTGTGTGTGATAAGGAACTGGGGAGGGAAACCTGATGGAAGCCCAGGCTCTGCTGGAGCCCTACAAACACAAATACCCCAAAGTAAGTCAACAATGTGTCACTGAGCCCAGATCGTCCCCAGTTTAGTCTCAGTCCTGAAAGGTTTTAATTCAAACTGTAGCAAAGTAAATCAGTGAAGTAAAATCTGCTTGTTGTGTTTCCTGTCAGGGCTCCATTATCCTCTTCTACTCTGCTCGCATCGCTCTGCTGCAGGGGAACTTTGAAAAGGTCTGAAACACGTCCACATGTTTCTACCACCGGAAACCTTTCACTGTTTTCCACAAACGACTTTCCAGCATTTTACATTCACCGTCATAAATACATGATCCATGATGATGTGTTGTGTGCGGTGTGTTCCAGGCCCGTGCCCGATATGAGGAGTGCATCAGCAGCCAGCAGGAGTGGAAGCAGATCCACCACCTGTGTTACTGGGAGCTGATGTGGACCCACTCCTACCAGCAGGAGTGGCAGCAGGCGTACCACTACGCTGACCTGCTGTGCAGGGAGAGCCGCTGGTCCAAGGTCCACATGCTCAAATACTGCACATCCACACACAGGGAAAACACCGGGGCACTGAGTTTCCACGGAAACTGTCATAAACAATCCATACAGTACCTGTGGTTCGCTAATCTGCTGACCAAGTCCCTTGTCCACTTCTCTGCAGGCCATTTATGTGTTCCAGAAGGCCGCCATCCTCAGCATGATGCCAGAGGAGGAGGTGAAGAAGACCGGAGAGGACATTGTCGAGCTCTTTAGGTTAAATATTGTACATATTGTAATTGGTGAATGCAGTGTGTTCTACATGATTTAATCTATAAAAGCATCATTCGATGACTTTAACCACCACACTCTCAAAAAATCAATAATCAGAATAAGATATGTGGAGTGTTCTGATCATAGTTACGTTTATTTATTTACAGGAGAGTGACAGTGTGCGTTTGTGTGCGTTTGTGTGTGCAGGCAGGTGGAGGGGCTGAAACAGCGCCTGGCAGGGAAATCCATTCCAACTGAGAAATTTGCAGTGAGGAAGTCGAGACGCTACAAAGCTGCTACCCCAGTGCCCCTGCTCATCCCTGCACTGGTATATACACACATATAACACACAGCAGCCTAATGAGTTACACAACATTATTGTCTGCACTGACCAACACATATTGTGAGTAGAATGTTTTGAAAAGTAAGAGTTGGTTTCTCTGCAGGAGATGATGTACGTTTGGAATGGTTTCACCATCGTCGGGAAGCGAGCTGACCATACCGAGGCCCTTCTGGTCACCATCGAGGCCGCTGAGCTGCAGCTACACAACCATCCCAGTGGGTCCTCACACTCTTTACCTCTTACACAAACACAGAGGTGCCACAGGGCTCTGTCTCTGGTCCGCCTCTTTTCAGTTTAGCATGGAAATGTATTTTCCATTCACATTCTGTACGCAGACTTGAACGCAACATCTGGTTTAGCTGTTTTATTTCAATCTAAGTGTAATGAAATGTAAAGTAGTGTTTTTGGGTAAATGTTGGTTTCTGTCTCTCAGACGCGTCAGAGTTTGATCCTGATGACAGCTGTCTGGTCCAGATGTTGAAGGGACTGTGTCTGAAACACCTGGGCAGGTTACTACAGGCTGAGCTGTGCTTCACAGAAGTCCTGTCCAGGTAACGCACACACACACACACACACACACTCTGGTCACCTTGTGTTGTGTGTGTGCTGGAGGTTACATGTATCCCTGTGTGTGTGTGTGTGTGTGTGTGTTTACAGTGAGAGTCGTATCAGATATGATCACTACCTGATTCCCTTCACTCTCTATGAGTTGGGTTTGTTGTACAAACAACAGGGAGACTTCACCAAAGCTGCCATGTACATCGAGAACGCCAAGTAAGTGTCTTCACTGTCCGCCTCATCTCGTATCTGGTATGATCTTACAGTGTGTGTGTGTGTGTGTGTGTGTGTGTGTGTGTGTTTGTGTTTGAAATGTATGAATATCTTGTTCTGTCTTCATCAGGACAAACTATAAGGACTACTCCATGGAGTCCAGACTGCACTTTAGGATCCACGCAGCCCTGAACAGCCTCAGAGGATCACCTGTCGGTACCCCATAACACTCATGGCCACGCCCCACTGCCGCGCAGGGACTCACCTCAGACATCCTCTTTACAAACACCCGTAGGTTTGTCGTAGGTTTGTCTTAGGTTTGTCGTAGGTTTGTCGCGGTTTGTTGTTTTCAGACCATTTGACTCACTGCTGCTGGTAAACGTTCTTTTATTTTGTTGTTGCTAAGAACTAAATCTTAACAGCAACTCATCTGAAGACACTGCACACAGATAAGACGTAGGACAGATTCTTAATGAAGAGTTAGTGTGTGTGTGTGTGCGTGTGTGTATTTATTTTCTTTATTTTGCCTTTTTAATTATCCGTTGATGCTTTATGCCACGTGTGCGCCAACGTGTCGGTGCAGAACAAGTCAAAGCCTTCTCACCAGCTGTGGCTTATACAATCACACATGCACAACACACACGCACAGCATAATGCACTCATTCCAAACTTGGCAATACGCACACCGAATACAAACACTAACAGGAAAACGCACACTTTCAGCAGCAATATAAAAGACGCAGTGCTGTTACTACTCTCACTGTCAGTCGCTGTGTGTCTGCGTTTCAGTTTGATTTCTCAGAGTCAGTGCAGACACACACACACACAGACACACAGAGTCACAGTGTCACATTAATCACAAAGGTCAACACTATCGAGACTCATGGTTTTGAGTCACCTGCAGAACTTTGTTTTCCACCTGATTAACAGGTGTCGTCATTTATCATGAATGTTTCAACCTACATACCAAATTCAGCGTGTGTGTTGCTTTGGTTTTTGTCTCGTGTGTGTTTTGTGCCTTTGAGTGTTTCAGTGTTTGTGTGTAATTGTCTTTGTTTGACCCCATACTTTGCTTCCAGAGAGTTAAATGCACCAAATGCAGTAAATATTCAGGAGCCTGATGGAGGCTGAGAAATATTAAATTATTGTTGTTAGATCAAGATTCAGGAAAGAAAAACAAACCTAGCTGCAGAAAAGGTGAAAGGTCAAGCAGCATTTTGTCTGCATGTGCAAAATTCCATATTGAGTAATCTGATCACAAGCTTTTTACATACGTGTCATGTTCCACATGTGCCTGTGTTGAACTTTGAACTTTACTTTTAAACATGGTTTTCTGTAGGATTTCCTCTATCGGATGTTAAGTTATTATTAAGATGTGTTGTGTGCTTCACAGACAGAAGGAGAAGATATCTTCCAATAACGCAGGCTTCATGACGAGACAGGAAATAAATCAGTCGCAGAATAACAACACAGATAATAGCATTTAGCCTGTGTTTCTATTTCTATTATTTATCAGCCAAGTAAATCTTTATGTTTTCCATGAGCACAAACAAAGAGACTGTTGTGTAGGTGTTATTGTATTGTGCAGTCGGATCATGACAATAATGCGTGGTGTGTATGTGTGTGAGTTTGAAGCAGCGTTTTCGCTCTTAGAACCAAACACTTTTCTTCACTTTCACTGAAACCGACTTGAACCAAGAGCTCAATCAAACACAGACATGTTTCCCATTTCACAGCTTAACTTAGCTTAACTTAACTTAACTTAACTTAACTCAACTGCTGTGCGCTCACATCTGTTTACGACACGACAGTAAACATCTGGAGGGAGAAGAAGTCGGGGCTGAAACAGGAGCAGCTCACCTGAACAACAGCAGCGATTATCTGCTGAAATAAACTTTGTGCTTCCACAGCAACTGAATGTTTTGATGACAGCAATAGAACAATGACAGCAAATCCACATCTGTTCATGCGGTTGATGAGTCTGTCAACATCAGGCCTGTCACACATCATTATTATTATTATCAGCCGTGTACATAATAGCTGCTGTTTGTTCCAGCATTCCTCTGTGTGACATGTGCAATATATCTCAAAAGCCATAATTCATGTTGCCTTCAAGGACACAAGTGGTTTCTTCCCTTTTTTCTTTGTGCTTTGTTTCTACTTGGACCAAAATGCACCAGGCCCACTTCTGATGGCGATGCTTTGTCAGGGACCAGGAAGAGACTTATTCTGTCTCCTGAGACCAAGAAAAGCAAAGCGCCTCTGTTCATCATGGTTGACGTCAGATGGGGTCAGCCACAGACACGTGACTGACAGGAGCGCATCCCTGCGTCTGACGAGATGCTGCCTCGTTGGATGAACATGGATGAAAACAGTTTCATTGAAGTAGATATTGGTCATATACTGTTTGTATGTATGAAGAGATTTCATTCAATGTCAATGTCTCATGAAGCCCTGTTTTGTATTTGGTTAATAAACATCTGTCCTTTGCTTTTCCCTCTGTTAACGTTTGTTGTTGTTGTTGTTGTTGTTGTTGATGTGTGATTCTGTTAATGAGTCAGCGTGAATCCTCTGTGCTGATCTGTCAGCGTCACAGAGACGATTCAATTAAATCTGAGCTGAAATGTTTAACTTGACCTCATTATTGAATTGTCGACCTTCATTATTCTGCTCCCATGTTAAAAAATTAATTTAACTGTAGTTTCACAACAAATGTTCACATGTGACAAATCAGTTTTACTGATTATGTGACTGTACAATAATTGCTGTATAATATTAGAATTCATTATCCATAATATATGTGGTGAAAATCGTGCCCGCTAGAGGGCAACAGCGGCTGTTTGTGTGATTTGTGTGTTTGTGTGTATCAACATGTATCTGTTCTTCATTGGCTGCGGTTTATTGTTTAAATTGAGATCTTCTTGATGATTTCTGTGTTTGATATCTTGATATATCTTTATCGTTCACATATTTGTGCTGATGATATTTTATTTGTTTTTATTTGAGTTTATTGTTTGCGTGTATGTAAGTGTGTAACTGTTCCACACAGATGCATCACAACAATCAGACGCATTAGAAACATGTTTGTGTCCTGTAATAGCAGTTGAGTTTGAGTTAACTCGCTCTGTGATTTATCTCACCATCATGGACACACACACACACACACACACACACACACACACCTACACAGTCTGCTGAGTCATCATATTGATCCTGATGGTGGGTTCACTGAAACGTCTCCTGATGACTGTACCAACAAGTCTTTGTTGTCTTGTTGTCTCCTGTTGTCGTGGATTTATTTATTTGTCGTATAAGCTATTTCCATATATAATGAAGGATTGAGGCAGCAGGATGGTTCTGGTTCTGGTTCTGGTTCTGGTTCAGTCTCAGTGGACTGAAGCGACACATGAGGGTTGGTGGTTTCCGGTGTGATCAGAGTCTGACTGTCAGGATGAGTCAATATTGATTGTGAAATTCTCCTCTATTGACACAGCGTTGATCATTGACTTCAACTTTATCAAAGTTTTTTCCACACGTTCTGGATGTGTCTGTGTGTTTACTGGAATTGGGGTCACGTGATGTTCTGTGGCATCCCAGGAGCTGATCCGTCAGCTGAGTCAGGGGGGGCAGGGGCTAATGATTGATGGACGTGACATCAGTGGCCAGAGATCCGCTGGTTCCAGAGAAGAAGAGTCTCTGTCTGTGGCTGTCACTTCATTCATGTCACATCCACTCTGTGTTTTAGTTTGTCAGCGGCAGTTTTCCTGAGAACGAGGGAGGAGAGAGAGAAAAGCTGGAGGATGGGATCAGCGGTGGTTTCTCTTCTCTTTCTGCTGCTTCTCATCATCAGCTCTGACACCGTGAGTGAACCACGTCTGTGTCTAACATCATAACTACGCTCTGATCGTTATTTATGAACAGTTCATAAGAAATGACTTTGTGTATTCATGTTGGAAATGTCAGAGTGAAATAGGGACTTTTTTAAATGTGATTTGGGGATGTACCCATTTTGGGAGAAAGTAATGAACCATGTGAGTAAATGGCTGGGTGTGGCAGTACCTGTATCACCACAATTGTGTTTGTTAGGGGACCAAACAGAAATCCTAAATATATCTAAATATGAGAGAGGGATTTTAAAAGTTGGAATGGTCACAGCTGCTCGAACAATCCTCAGAGTATGGAAGAGTACAGTCGCCCCAGATGTTAAAAAATGGATGGAAATGATGTCAGAAGTTGCATCATATGAATGCATGCTGAGAGTTAACAATGAAGAGGAGCATGTAAGGAGGGCCTGGGAACATTATTTTTTTGTAGCTATTAAAAATGGAAAATTTGTAGATATGGTGCTGATGAATGCAGAATGTAAAGAGTAAAAAACAAAAACAAAAGAGGAGTCGATGTGCAGGAGGTCTTTGTGTGCAGGGCTGTAAGCTGGATATACTGTCTGTTGATGTTGGTGTCAGTGTTTGTTTTCTAGTTTGACTGTTTGTTTAGGTGTGTATGAATAATTAAATAAAAACTTTAATGACAAAAAAAAGAAAAGAAATGACTTTGTGTGTCGATGTGTGTGATCATGTTTTGTCTTGTTCCACTGATGTGTGACTGTTCCTCCAGTCGAACCCGTCAGATTCTGAGATCCCGTCCGCCATAACTGAGCAGATCCAACAGAAACCGCAGCCTCCAACATCAGCGCCGCCTGAAGAGGGCGCTGCTCGTACCCACAAAGCCACTGCGATGCCAGAGAAGGACGAGTTCCTGGGGCCCCCAGAGTGCCTGAAGAAGAAGTAGGCTGTCAGCAGCTTTGGTTGTGTAACTCTCTGTGTTGTTGTCCAGGTCTGTTCGGCTTGTGTTGACACAGGCGGCTGAATCAGTGTTTGACGTCTCCATCGTGTGTCCACGCTGCTCAGGTTGACTCGCGCGTCATGTGACCTGCTCTTCTGTCCTCCATGGGAGCGCTGCATCGAAGGACTCTGCTCCTGCAAAACTCCCTATCTGTGTCCCACTGAGGACGTGAGCCCAGTTTGTGGACAGGACAACAGGACGTATCGCTCCTTCTGCCAGGTTCTAGAACCAGAATCAGAACCAGGATCTGACTTCATCAGCATCAGATCCACAATAAGTGAAAACTCAGACCTTCATCTGTTTTCCAGGTGATGGCGGTCTCATGTCGGACCAGGAAGTCCATCATGTCACACTTTGGCGAGAACTGCACAGGTTCGCTGAGACAGACGCAGTCGACACCTGCTCTCGTTCTGCTCTCGTTCTGTTATCGTCCATCTCACAGTCTGTGTCGTTTCTCTGTCAACGCAGCAAATTATCCAAAGTTCTCCACTTCCATCGACTCCGACACCGGCGTGGTCAAGGTCTTCATCCCAGACGGTGCGGCCAGCGGCGGCGGGGAAACATTCCTGGTTTGTCGGAAGCTGTGGGACATGGCGGCTGCTAACGTAGCCTGCAGGGGCCGCGGGTCGCCACTGTGAGCAGACATGTTTACGTACCACCTGCACACGGCGATATGTTCATGCTTCTTCTGAAAACGCTGCGTTGGCTGAGGTCACGGTCAGCTGACCTGTCTGTCAACGAGCCTGAGTCACACTGACACGATGTGTCTTGTTTCCAGAGGTGCAGCGATGGCGAGCTCAGTCTACTACTATTCCCTGACCAACCATACCAACAAGCAGTTACCAGGCAGCTGCGTTAGCATCCGTTGCCAAGGTTACGAGACGTCTCTGGCTGAGTGTGTGATCTACGACAAGGTCAGGATTGGCTACAGGAAGGTCGCCACAGCGACCTGTTACCAGGCGCCTAAAGGTCAGGATGTTCTGATTCTACTGTACAGTTGAAACACTGTGGTGTCAGACAGCTAAACTCGTTTCTCCTGGTTGCCATGGTAACGCAGAGATCATCAACTGCAGCTTCACCTGTGCAAATGGGAAGTGTGTGTTTTTGAACCAGACATGTGATGGCGTTGACGACTGTGGCGACCGCAGCGATGAAATGTGCTGCAGAAGTAAACGGGCACACACACAGACACACACACACAGACACACACAGACACACACACACAGACACACACACACACACACAGACACACACAGACACACACAGACACACACAGACAGATGATGCCAGAACATCTCGTCTCTCGCTGTGTGAGTCATTTGCTCCTCTGTGTCAGACTGTAGAAATGGAAGTTTTCGCTGTAAGACGGGCGTGTGTGTGCACAGAGACGCCCTGCATGACGGACAGATCGACTGTCTGGACGGCGAGGACGAAGCCATCAGACATAGATCGATGTCCACGAGTGAGACACAACTTTCACATTTAACCACATTCACTTTGAAAACAAACAGAAATATTTGCCTTTTGAACGTCTTTGTAATCTGTTTGATTCCATGTTTGTCATCTTCCACAGAGGCCACGGACCCACGCACACAACAGACAAGTATGATGATGATGATGATGATGATGATGATGATGATGATGATGATGGTGGTGATGATGATGATGATGGTGATGATGGTGGTGATGATGATGATGATGATGATGATGATGATGATGATGATGATGATGGTGATGATGATGATGATGATGGTGGTGATGATTAGTTCAGTGAATGTTTGTATGAATCTCTCGCTGTCGGTTGTCGTGACGATGCTGTTGTTGTGTGTCTTTCAGAGTACATCTCTCCCAGATACGGTACGTAGCCTGAGCAGGGTGATGGCCCAAAGTAAATGGACGGCCCCTATTTTCATGTGTTTCAAGTTATATTTTCACAAAGAAACAGTGCCCCCTAGCGTCCATGTACTTTTGGCAGTGTAGTGGACTTGTTTTGGCCACGATAACGACCCTTTGCACACACGCACATGTGTGTCCAGAGGTCAGGACCAGCAGGCTGCAGCTGGAGTCCAAGTTACACTGTGGGATTCCCAACGCCACCACGGTGGACGAGGAAACGGAGCATGGACGGAGCAGCCGAGTCAAGAGGGTGGTGGGAGGAATCCCGGCAAAACCGGTCAGTTTAGAACCGAACCCTGTTTTACTTCCTGTGTCAGTGGTTCCTGATCTGATCACATATCTACCAACGAGTCCAAACGACGACAAACCTCGACACCAACAAATATAGACGTGTCAAAGCCTGTGTGTTCTGTTGTTATGACCGGTATGGACACGTGTGTGTGCAGACTCAGATCCAGTGGCAGGTGGCGCTGGACGAGTACAAGAAGAGTGACTGTGGTGGAGCGTACATCGGCAGCTGCTGGGTGATCACTGCTGCTCACTGCGTCAGGTCTGGCGTCATGACGTATCTGTAACGCCGCCTTAGGAAGGACACACTTCCTGTTTACTCGTCAGATGTGACTCTCTCTCTGTCTCTGTCTCCATCAGACCCAACCCCTCTCCATACAGGGTGAAGTTTTCCCTCTGGAAAAAGTTTCAAGTTCAAAACACGACTGACATCGTTCCCGTTGAAGAGATCATCATCCACCCCAGGTACGAGCGCGCGTCCCTGTGTTTGCGTGACGTCACCGTCCAACTCCAGCAGCTGTGTGTCAATAACGACATGACGAGCCATTTGTTTTACTCATGTGTGACAGGTACAACGCCAACACGTACGAAAACGACATCGCCCTGGTGAGGCTGGAGAAGCGTCCGAACACGGAAGAATGTTTTGTGCCCAATCCGGCCATCACTGCCGTCTGCGTCCCCTGGTCCTCTCAGCTCTTCCAGCCCAACCACACCTGCAGCATCTCCGGATGGGGACGGACGGCAGGTACCTTAGAATTACAGTTCTATTATGTTCAATATTCCACATTGTAAATATGTAAATAGGAAAACATACACACATGATGTGTGGATCATTTGACAAGTTGTCGTGCCGTGTGTGTGTGCAGACGGCAAAGGGGCTCAGGTGTTGCTCTGGGCAAACGTGTCGCTCATCGACAACTGTGAGAGGTTCTACAAAGATCGTTTCAAACCGGGCATGATATGCGCAGGTGGGTGAGTGTGTGGCGTTCACGCAAATGCTGTGCTGTGCCGACAGTGTGTGGCTGTAACTCTGTGTGTGTGTGTGTGTGTGTGTGGCAGGTGACCTGGACGGCAGTGTGGACTCCTGTCAGGGCGACAGTGGAGGTCCTCTGGTGTGTGAAGACGAACTGGGCACCTCGTATCTATGGGGCGTCGTCAGCTGGGGAGAAAAGTGTGGTCAGCCGGGATTCCCCGGAGTTTATACCCAGGTAACGTGTCGAGAAAACACGGATACACAGCAGGAACATGAAAATACATGTGTGCACCATAAATACATAGAAAGTATGTACAATACTGCACATGAATACCTAATAACAATTATTATTATAATTATTAAAGTATGTACAATACTGCACATGAATACCTAATAAAAATAATAATAATTATTATTAAAGTATGTACAATACTGCACATGAATACCTAATAACAATTATTATTATTAAAGTATGTACAATACTCCACATGAATACCTAATAAAAATAATAATTATTATTATTAAAGTATGTACAATACTGCACATGAATACCTAATAAAAATAATAATAATTATTATTAAAGTATGTACAATACTACACATGAATACCTAATAAAAATAATTATTATTATTATTAAAGTATGTACAATACTGCACATGAATACCTAGAAAGGAATGTTGGAATTCGATGTTTGTGTATTTAAAACAATTTCTTTTCCTGTCACTTGAAACACAGCTACAGTAAATATAAAATACAGCGACACACTACACCTTCATGTAAGATCAGGACACAGGGTGAATCCATCTGACTTCGACTGTTCATGATCAGATTTGAGCCGTTGTTACAAATGTTACAAACACAACGTGTCACAATAACAATCTTCTCTCTCCGGCAGGTCGCTCATTACTTTGAGTGGATCAGACTTTATACAGGTTGGCCTGTAGTCACCAAGTTTAACTCCTGACAACACACACACACACACACACACACACACACACACACACCTTTACCTTGTGTAGGTGCTGACAACAACTTGTATGATGAATAAAACTTGGTCAGTTTTGAGATGAAGTGTTTTCATTGTGTTTGTATCATTGTGTCTTTCAAACATCACAATCAGCCTGTGTGTAAAGGTGTGTGTCTGTGTCGTTGTGTTGGTTTCATCAGTCATAAAACCGTGGCAGCTGATAGGTGAGTCTGTTGTTGTCATAACAACTGGTCTCCATAGAGATAAAGTTTGATTTGAATGATCAATGATTTTCTCCTGTTGGATCTGATCACATGTAAGAATCTGTTTATGCCGTATGCGTGTGTGTGTGTGTGTGTGTGTGTGTGTGTGAGTGTGTGAGAGTGTGTGTGTGAATCCTAATATTCACCATCTGTGAAGAAGAAGAGAAAGGACACATCTTTTCATGATGTCTCCTGCTGAGGACAGGACATCGTGTCCTGAGAGACGATGCAGATGAACAACAGAAATATTGAAGAAGAAGAAGACATCAATTATTTATTTCATTGTTATTATTGTTGTTATTGTTGAGACTTGGGGAATAAAGCAGCAGTGTGAATGAATGTGTGTGGGTGCGTGTGTGTGTGTGCGTGTGTGTGTGTGTGTGTGTGTGTGGCAGCTGCTGCTCATGTTACAACATGATTTCACCTGGTTTTTCAATGGGGTTTTTTTTTCTATTGACTCGACCTGTATCGATGGCTGCAGGTGAGGGGGGCGGGGGCAGGTGGGGGGTATCGATGTGTGTCGCGCGGAGGGGGCGTGTCCTGTGGGCGGTTCGGGGTGGCGCGTGGCAGCGCGGGGCCACTTTATAAAGGTCCCGCTGCGTCTCACCTGAGCTGTGTTACCTGTCCGGACGGTGTGGACTCAGCCAATCAGGATCAGACAGCATCTGAACATCTGCAGGGGGCGCTAGCAGCAGCGACAGGTAACGACGTCACATGGCCACATGTTTAGGATGAAGCTGTGGCACGGACGTATCGATGATATTGATCCGTTATGTTTCCTCCTCAGGTTCAGTCATGACGCGGCGGTCGCTGCTGACGATGCTGATGCTGAGGCTCGCGCTCGCGCTGGTGGCGCATCCCCGAGGCGCGGAGGCGCGTGTCCGCCTCAACTCCATAAGGACGGTGATTCTGAGAGACGGGCACGCGCTGCCGGTGAACCGGAGCACGTGGGAGCCGAGCGCGGACCTGACGGTGAGTGTGATGTGGTGTTGCAGCAGTCAACATGAGGCTCGCGGCCCTTCACAGGGTCAACCAGGGTCAACCAGGGTCAAATGACTCCTGAAGAGTCAGCGGTGTTTACACAGTCCATACTTTATTCACCTGTTTTAATCTTTATGAACGTGTTTCAACTTTACTGGTTGTTGCTTTATTGACAAATGTGTGTGTGTGTGTGTGTGTGTGTGTGTGTGTCTGTGTGTGTGTGCAGCTCTACCAGTGCATGAGTGACCTCGAGTGCAGTGAGGGCAGCTACTGCCACGTACCAGCCAAAGGCCCGACCTACACCCGCTGCCAGAGCTGTCGCAAGAGGAAGAGGCGTTGCCATAGGGATGGCATGTGTTGCCCTGGCAACCACTGTAACAACAGTAAGATTTGTTTATTGGTTCATGTAGGCTTCTGTTCAGCGATGGTGTCTTTGTAGTTTAGCATTAACGGTTCATGAGCAGATGTAAATGTAAACATATGTCCTGATGTGTCCTGCTCTCAGATGTCTGTGTCCCCGTCATGGACAGTCTGCTGTCTCAGAGGATCCCAGTCTCAGCTGGAGAGGTCAGTCCTCTGTCTGAGAAGAGGGACTGGAGGAAGAGAGGGAGAACAGACCTGAGTGGGAAAGGTGAGCATTTGTCCGGACAAACAACAACAATTATATTTTGTCAATTTATATTTTTTTATTTTTTTGAATGGAAAAGTTGTATTCACCTTTAATAGGTTTAGATCTGAGTCCTTTTTTCAGGATTATGTTTGTGGAAATGCAGGGAAACTTGTGTTAGCTAAAAATATTGATGGAATGTTGATCTGCTGCCAGCTGTGATTGATTTTTCATCCCAGTCTCAAACTCGCTGTTGATCTTGCGTATGTCTGGTGTTTCCAGGTCAGGTCGGTGACCCCTGTCTCCGCTCGTCCGACTGCTCGGACAGTTTGTGTTGTGCCCGTCACTTTTGGACTCGTATCTGTAAGCCGGTGCTGAGGGAAGGACAGGTCTGCACCCGGAACCGCCGCAAAGGGAACCACGGCCTGGAGCTCTTCCAGCGCTGCCCCTGTGCGGACGGGCTGAGCTGCCGGATGCTGCGAGAGCCCGAAGCTTCACCACCATCATCATCGTCATCATCGTCATCATCATCGTCATCATCATCGTCATCATCATCGTCATCGTCATCATCATCATCATCATCATCATCATCATCATTGTCACTCCTGGCAGCGGCGGCAAAGTCCAAGTTTGCATCTTCTTCTTCCACCTCTCGCCACCCAGCTGCTCACACATCTGTTCTGTCGTCTGCAAAGTCGTCGTCTGTGGCCAAAACAAGACTTCATGTTTGCCAGAGAACTGAGGGGGGGTGGACAGACAGGAAGACAGACAGGAAGACAGACAGGAAGACAGACAGGAAGACAGACAGGCTGGCAGAGGGACGTTGAGAGTAATCCAAACCTCTTCACACCTGTGAAAACCCCTCCCTCCTGAAAAGTGCACCGGTATCTGATGCTAATGAGCTTCCTGTCGGTCTGCATTCACACACACACACACACACACACACACACACACACACACACACACACACACACTGAGGTGAATGTGAAACTCTTTGTGGATCAGGTCTGGTTTCTGCCCGAGTGTCTAGACAAACAGAAACTCCACCCACACCCGGTTCCACTCCATGTCCACCAGCGGCAGCAGCGTTTATCCTGAGAACCTAGCGCCTGCAGCTAACTAGCATTTTTGTGTTTTGTCACGTTTGCGGTTTGAGTCACTTTTGTAGCCACTTGAATCATTTATCCGGCGCATGATGATGATGTCGTGCACGAGGTCACACTGCCCCCGTTCGAAGGCCGGAGGTTTGACTGCACTGTTGTTGTTGTGAGTTGTTGGTCGCTGTAAGATGGACGCGTGTTGTGGAGACTGTTTGTTCATGTGTTGCCCTGAAAGTTTCTGTTTCCGTCTGTCAATCAACCATCATTAAAAGGTTTTTTCCGACATCGCCGTGTCAGCGTTTTTAACATATTTCTACGACTTTGTTTAAATGTTGTCCATGCGTCCACGATCGGTGGCGTTTTACTTCACGAGTACAATTAAGCAACTTCAGTTCATCCAGGTAAATAAAGACTAATAATAATAATAATGATGTCTAATATGTGAAAGTTCAGCTTTGTCATTTTACCGTGTGAATTTTCACGATTAGCTGAGGGATTGTTTATGATTTCACTGTCGAGCTCCTCGCTGACAGCGACGCAGGATGAACGTGTGTTTCCTCTTTGTGGTTTCTCGCTGCGGGGCACCACTGTACTTTGTGTTGTTTTAAAGATGTGTGTGTGTGTGTGTGTTTATCTGAATAATATGAATAATAACTGCCTCAGATGATGTTATCGTGTTCCAGGATAAACTGGGAGCAGATGCCGAAGTTTCTTGCTGCTTACACACACACACACACACACACACACACACACACACACTGTTTGGAACTCAACCTTTATTGACACAGAGAACGCTGATCCCTGAGTCAGGATCATCATCTCCTGATAAAATCACATCAAATCAACAGATAAAATAATGATGATGATAATAATAATAATAATAATAATAATAATAATAATAATGGTAATAATAATAAAGATAATAATAATAATGGTAATAATAATAATAATAATAAATATTTCATCTTGTGAAGGAAACAGATTTTGAATCAGTGTCTAATGATCCTGCTGAGGAGACGGCCATCTCCACTCTTTACTTTGAGCACATCATCGTCTCTGTTGTTCTTCCCACACGTCCAATCAGCTGACAGAGAAAAATCTCACCACGTCTCGGGCTTGACAGGAAACGGCCTGTGATTTCACGTGTTTTTAATCAGGACACCATCAAATTCAATTTACCGCACAGACTGTAAACGCAACATCAGCTGACAACAACATCTGCCGCCACCGTGTCAAACATGTCTGGCATCACGGTGTCTCTGTGTCCATCTATCTGATGGTGCAGTTGGTGAGGGTCGGCGCCCTGCACAGTCCCTTCCCCTTCACCTCGAACCCACAACCTTTATAGTTGGCCACGCCCCTCAGGTCCACCTGCAGGTCAGGTTGAAGAAGCTCCCAAACCCTCTGCTTGGCCTGCAGCTCCCTGTCCGGTTCACCTGGACTCACACAGACACACACACACACACACAGACACACAGAGTCTTAATGAAGCTAACGATGCAACAGGAGACATTTTGTTATCGTTGACCTGTCTGTGTTACCATAGTTACCGGGGTAGTTGAGGAAGGTGACTCTGTCACCTGGTGCAGAGCCTGTGGGCGGGGCCAGAGGTTCTATACAGTCATTGGAGGTGGAGCAACAGAGGAGGCGGGCCTGTGAGACCACGCCCCTCACCTTGCAGGCCTTTACGTTGCAGAGCAGCACGACGAGAGCGTGACAGAGCTGCAGAGAGAAGAATCACACAGGTTTCACTGATTCAAACTAAATCAATCAATAAACAGTGTTTTATATCTAACACAGATCTGATAGACAATCAATGATCAGCTGCCTCGTCCACGTCCGCTGTCCCTCCCAGTCTGCTGACGACGGTTCGGGGGACGTTCTCTCCCACGTCCACCTCCTGGACGGACATGGACTCGGCCAGCGGGTGACGGCGGACTCTCAGGATCCGTCCCACCCTCAGGTCAAGACGGGACACGTCAACACGAGGCTCCGCCCCCAGAGAGAGGGGGTCAGAGGTGGGAGGAGCTGCATGTGACAGACAGATACAGAGAGAGTGAGTCTCCTTATTCCCTCTCTTCCTCCCTTGTTACTTCATCCTTCCTTTGCCCCCCCCGTCTCACCTTTCCTCTCTCCTCTCCTCCTCCTGCCCTGCCTCTCTCTCCGCTCATGTGAGGAGGAGGAGGAGGGGGGAGGAGGGTGTGAAGGAGCAGCAGCTGATGCTCCAGCAGGGGGGGCAGGTTGATTGACAGGTTTTGTGGAGGTGGGGGGAGGCGGGGCTGGGGAGAACAAGGCCTTGGCTGAGAGAGAGAGAGAGAGAGAGAGAGAGAGAGAGAGATGTGATGTCATATCACCATCAAATGTAATTTCCTGTGTTTTATCTTTTGGACAAAACGTCAAAATATTTTGACTTAATAAAGTTTTTTTAATGAATTTAAACCAGATTTCTCTGTAAAGAATCAGCTGTGAGCAGAGGACAATCCCCTCCAGTTGTTTTGGTGTGCGTGTGTGTCATGTGGTTTGGGAATGAACCGTCATGTGTGTGTACCTGTGCGTCTCCTCTGTTTCTCCTGCAGCTGGACTCTCAGCTGTTCGATGTCCGTCTTCAGTTTGGCGTTCTCCACCAGCAGCTTCTTCGAGAGAGGGAGAGAGAGAGAGAGAGAGAGAGAGAGAAGAATCAGCTGTGAGCAGAGGACAATCCCCTCCAGTTGTTTTGGTGTGCGTGTGTGTGTGTGTGTGTGTGTGCGTGTGTGTGTGTGTGTGTGTGTGTTAAAGACAGTGTGAAAAGTCTCAGGAGTTCTTTGTGCGTCTTTTTCAGTGAACACATTTTAAAAGTTGATCACATAACGACTTAAAGAAAAAGGTTTGTGAAGGATGTGTGTGTGTGTGTGTGTGTGTGTGAGAGAGGGAGAGAGAGAGGGGGGGGGGGGGGATCATGTGGTTTGGGAATGAACCGTCATGTGTGTGTACCTGTGCGTCTCCTCTGTTTCTCCTGCAGCTGGACTCTCAGCTGTTCGATGTCCGTCTTCAGTTTTGCGTTCTCCACCAGCAGCTTCTTCTGCTCTCGAACCGACGCCTGCAGAACTGAGACCCACAAACACGCCACAGGTCATCACGGCCTGATGTTTGGCCCGGTTCCAGACGTGTGAACCTCAGAGCAACAAAGAAACACAACTGACAGACGTGAAGGATTCACAGATGCAGGACCACATCACGCGACATCATGTGTGTGCACCTACGTGCTTTCTCCCTGGTCAGCAGAGCGTGGGTTTGGAAATACTCCATGATCTGCTCGCCATCCTCAGGATCCAGCTTCATGAGAGCTGCTGCCAGACTGAGAGACAAATCAGACAGGAAATACTTCATCACCTCAAGTCATCACCGTGGATACGCTCATTACAGATCCTACAGTTTGACACCAGTCAACTGTCAACAGCGGCCACAGAGACAGCAAGAGGAAGTTAGCATTACAAAGAAAATCAAAACAAAAAAACTGCAACAAAACTAAATGGAGAAGCAACATATAGATAAAGTGAAGTAATTGCACATTGTAGTAGTTTACAACAATAATAATATAATAATATTATTATGAACAATAATAATATAATAAAACTAATATTGTGATACTAATATAATATGATGATAATACTTCTACTAATAATGCAGATATACAATAATATAAAGTATAGACCCTTAAATGTACACATACTATACATAGACTATACATGGTAATAGTAAACATACCCAGTAATACTATATAATACTGGTATCAAGTTTTATGTCAACAGAGGAAAGTTACAGTCGAGTCAATTCAACCAAGTTCCACTCAAACACAGACAGACAGTGACACACACACACACACACACACACACACACACACACACACACACACAGGCAGCAGCTGCAACAGTAAAGTACTGAAATGTAGAAAGAGATGCAACAGCTGCAGTCAGGCCTTCTGCTATAAATAACATCAAACATACACACACACACACTCACAAAGCTGTGTTTCCATTACATTACATTATATTATATTATATTATATTATATTATGTTATGTTATGTTATGTTATGTTATGTTATGTTATGTTATGTTATGTTATATTATATTATATTATATTATATAATATTATATTATATTATATTATATTATATTATATTATATTATATTATATTTAATGATTAACCATATGGAGACATATCCCCACAATGTGACAGTGTAAAGAAACAGGTTCCCACGAAATTTCCAGACCCCCCTCCACACACACACACACACACAAACACACACACACACAAACACACACACACACACACACACATACGTATACATCCCAAATGTCCTAATGTCACTGCAGAGCCTATAGAGCATGATACATAATATACTGCGATAAATTGTTCGCTTTTTTCTACAACAGTAAAATAAGTACATTTAACACAAAAAACATATTTTTGTTTTGTCATGTAAACAAAAACAATAATAGAATCACATCATTCCCAGCAGCTGTAGAATTCCATATGTGTGAGTGAATCCCAGACGTCTCCTGTGCGTGAGGAGTCTGGCTCCTGTGACTATGACCTCTGCTGGAGCAGTGAGAACCGGGGACGAGGACGAGGTTACAGGGAAGACATTCAGAGAGACACATTTGTAGATAGTACCTGGGATGAAACAGGTTGTCAGCGTTGTCCATGGTGGAGAGTGTTGTCCGCTCTGTCGCTTCAAGACACAGCGCTCTGAGTCCCACGTCAGCTGAGACAAACTCTCTGTCAGCTGTCAGCTTCCATCTTCACATGGATGTCAAAGGTCAAACAGCTCCCAGTCAATTCCCGGAGTAAGACGAGTGCTTCAATTCTGAACTGACCAAAAAAAACCCCGGATTTTCTCATTTATTTTATATATTTATATTATTATTATATATTTATAATAACTATGTATAGTTATTATTTGGATTAAAGTCTAATGTATATGGAGACAGGTTTGTATCCTTAAATACGTGTCCTATATTTTATAAGAACCGTTGTGATTTAATGTGAAAACGTGTAAAAAAAAACAACAACAACAACAACTAAATTAAAAAGTGAATAGAACTAATGATATTGTGTTGTTGTTCAGTTGTTCAGTATTTCAGTAAGACCTGAGCGCCCTCTTGTGGATAAATTAGGGCACAACCAGAGCCAAACACTTCAGTGACTCGGTATTATTTACTGTTTACTGTTATAAACAAACGAGAGTTCAAATGTCACAAACTCCACGCATGAATTATTAATAATATATATTTATTAATTTTTTATCATATTAATTGGAAAACTGGGAAACAGGATTCTAATGTGATTGGCGGGGGGCGCGGAGGGGGGCGGGGTCGGCACACCCCTTGCTCGCGCTCGCAGTTGACAAGCAGGAGGAGCAGGAGCAGGAGGAGGAGAAGGTCTCAGGAGGTCTCAGGAGGTCCGAGGAGTCGGCGCAGGAGGTGAAACCCGGAAGCGGTGAGTTTGTCTTTATTCGTCGCGACGTGAAGAGAAAAATCGTTTGTTTCCGTGAGTTTTCACCTGGTTTCGACTGAGACAAGAGGCGGAAACGTGTCACAGCGTGCGCCAGGTGTGTACACGTCACTGACAAGATGGCGGACGCGGAGCAGGTTAGAAGCAGCGTTACGGTCCGTACGTAAACATGTGCTGCTCTTTGTTTTTAAATGACGCCTGTCCCGTTAGCTTTAGCCTGCGATAAACCGGTTAGCTTCTGGACTGATTGACAGGTAAAGGATTTGTTTACAGGTGTTTGGACATTGTCACAGTGTGTTGTGTGTCCACGTGGTCGTTTTGATTCAGAGCTTCAGTGTGTTTTAACACAAGCAAAGTGTCAGTTTCAAATGAATATATTTATATTTATATATATATGTATATATAATCAGGTGTGGTGATGTACCTGTGACGTAGTAGAAACCAGACCAATCAGCTGTCAGAATCCAGACCCACAGACAACAGGAGAGTTTCCTCTGCATCATGTCCTGTCTGTCTGCCGGGACGGTTCTGTACCGCCTGTCACCTGTCACTGCTGGAAAACCATCACCTGAAAGGAAAAATGAAATCAATTATCGAGTTAATTGATTCACTGATTTCCTCCAGGCAGAAATCATTACTTCAGACGTGTACTTTTGGAAAAGGCGACTTGCGAACAATCAACTGAACCTGCTGTTCATGTGTTGATAATGGTGATGGACACATTTTCTCGTCCATCTTCTTTAATAGTTCAAGACCTTTGAGTTTTGGTCAGTTTGGAAGAGTCACATCTTCTGACTGCAGACAACAAGACAAAGAAGAAGAAGATGAGAATTATTTCTGATACCTGGTGTCGCCGTCAGTCAGATAAAATGTTTGTTTGCTGCGGTGGATAATATTCAGCCCATGTTTTGTCCCTGTGTTGATGAATCAGCTCTAATTTGGGGAAATGGAGTTCTCGTGGTCTTAACGTAATAAAGCTTCATTCTGTCGGCCTGTAAACAGGATGTGAGACAGGAGCCAGTCAAGCGGCTGTGGACTCGTTCGAGTCGAGACCTTTCTGACCCCATCTGGTGAGAACCCAGTTCATTTGAGTCAGTGTGAAATCATCTGCAAAGTTTCAGGTTGTCTGGTCGGTGAAGTCAGGGCGTTTGTAACTGTGTGATTGTTGTGTTTGTGGCACGGCGTCCAGCATCGGACTGTCCAACACTCAGCAAACGCACACGGGCACTCGTCCCCCTCAGTGTGAAATGTGGCGAGCAGCGGGGAGGAGGAGGGGAGGTATTTGGCAGGAGAGAGACATGACTCACAGTTTGACTCACAGTCTGACTCAGTCTGCAGTCGTTTACATTCCTTAACACACCCCTGTCTGCCCACAGCGTGTCAGTCATTCACAACCCGACCTTTGACCTTTCGTCAATGACTATAAACAATCCATAATTTAGTAAAAAAGTATTTGACTCAGTTGGGCACTGATGTAAAATCATGAAGAATTAGTCCCTTCAGTAGTTGGACACTGACATCATCAATGTAAACAGTGTCTTCTTTGTCTTGTTTTTGTTTTATTATCATTGAATCAGTGACTTTTCCTCATTTTTTGATTTAAATAACCATCTAACCTGTGGATAAAGAGTGATTATATAATTATATAATTCATGCATTATGTTAAATAATAAATGATATACTCAACAGTGAACTTATGCATGTTTTTTTTAACTTCCTGTTCGTTGATGGCGTTAGCTTTCCCGTCAGAGGACGCTCTCTCTCCTGATTGCTTAACGCTTGATTGACAGACATGATAATGTTCTCAGCGCTGCGAGAACATTCATTGTTTACTGGATTTTAAAAATATGTGAAGTGGGTTACGATCTTTTACTCCAGCTGATCGACGGCGAAGGATGATGACGTGTGATGTGGGTCAACATTGTGCTCATGCTGTCCGACCCGTTCCTGCTCAGAAGTGTGTGTGTGTGTGTGCGTGCATGTGTGTGTGTGTGTTACAGGGAGTGCCTCGGGTTACCTCGAGTCAAATGTGTGTGTCTGTTCCACCTGAACCTGTTTTACTGCAGAGATGAGGACATTCCTGAGTATGACACAGCAGATCAGTCCTCTCTTTTTCTTCTTCTTCTTCTTCTTCCACTACGTCTGTTGTTGTTTACTGGCAGTTGAAGAAGAAGAAGAAGAAGAAGTAGGCGTGTAGAAGAAGTGTCCGTCAATGATTCATTTAATATCAACATTTTAATTACAGATTAAGTTGATGGAAAGTCGCCTTTACCAAAAGTACACATCTCAAATGGCCAAACAGGAACTGTGACCCCTGCAGTGAACAGGAAGCAGCACAGGATGTGTTGTTACACTGTTCTACTACGACTGCAGAGTAGTCACAATGATGATGGGTAAAAAAGCACCAATCAGATCTCTAAAACAGTACAATGTTGTCGTGCAGGGTCAGGTCATGATGTGAGGTCATATATTGCATGGTGCCATATTGTGGTAATGCCACCCAGCATTAAACAAGAGAAGGCCAAGAAGAATATGAAGTTTAAAAATGATGAAATTCGTTTTCCTCACTGGTTTGACTGTTGACTGTTGATATCGATCATATTATTTATGCTTTGTCTAGGTCGATGACCCTGGACTTTAATCACTTCCTTATCTGCACCTGGAATATCAATAACCTTCTATTGATCTGTGATATTGGATTGTTGATTAAACCCGAAGCAGACATTTCCTCATCAAGGAAAACCAGGAAAACCAGACAGGAGACAAAAGCTGGCCAGTCACCGGGACGTCTGATTGGCTGAGCAGCAGCAGCTAATTGATCTTAATGATCAGCTGATCATTTAAACTTCCTGAAGGTGAAACCTGCGGGCTCGAAGGGAGCATCAGAAATGGTCCAGGACAGTGAAGCCGTTTGTCCTCATGTGGAAGCCGATGTGACCACATGTCCCCCCACGCCACCTCATTCTCCGAGGGTCTCCAACGGCAACCCCACTCACCACACCTCCACCGACGCCCAGGACAGAAACGAAAACGACGACCACGGCAAGCTGGGCAGCCGGTTCCAGCAGAAGCGTCTGATCCACACTCTGAGCAGCAGACTGAAGCGACACTGTCACTATGTCAAGATCACCATGCCGGAGGAGCAAGGGGACCTCCTTCCGAAGGAGTGGTGGAAGACGGGCGTCGCTTTCCTGTACGCCGTCTTCAACCTCTTCTTCACCACTGTCGTCATCACCATCGTACACGAACGGGTCCCAGACAAGTCCATCAGTCCGCCGCTGCCCGACAAGTTCTTCGACTACGTGGACAGAGTGCCCTGGGCCTTCACCGTCACCGAGGTCAACGGGCTGATTCTGGTCGGACTCTGGCTTGTCCAGTGGATCTTCCTCAAACACAGGTCTGTGTCAGTCGCTGTGTTTGTGGCGTTGTTGGAATAGAAATATAAACACACTCACACTCTCTCTCTCTCTGTCTGTCTTTGCAGATCGATTGTGGGTCGTCGCTGTTTTTTCCTGATCGGGACTCTCTACATGTATCGCTGCGTCACCATGTACATCACCACCCTGCCTGTGCCTGGGAAACACATGGTGTGCGCCCCAAAGGTAAAGAACAACACACCTTTGTGTGTTTGTTTGCTGCACATTTACCTGGAGTTAACACAGTTTATGTGTTTGCATGTTTGTGTGCATGTGTGTGTGTGTGTGTGTGTGCGTGTGTGTGCGTGTGTGCAGCTGTACAACAACTCGACAGGTAAAATCTGGAGGATTCTGAGGCTGATCTCAGGAGGAGGTAACAACTGATCCCTCAACCTTTTCACACAAACATTTACTGAGAGCCAGTAAAACCGTGATGTTTTAACCATGATAAACATTTCAGTACTTTTCTTACGTATGGATTTATTTTTTGTTCGACTGTGTGTTTTTGTTCAGATGTTGACTGGGTTCATTAAAAACCTCATTTACCTCTTCAGGTTTGTCTATGACAGGCTCTCACCTGATGTGTGGAGATTTCCTGTACAGTGGCCACACTGTCATGTTGACTCTGTCCTACCTCTTCATCAAAGAGTGTGAGCACACGCGCACACACACACACACACACACACACACACACATGTCTTTTAATTCTTAGCTTTTGAAATGAGTTTTCATTCAGTTTGAGCCATTTGCATTGTAAATTTCATTGTAAAAACTGAATTAGATTAAAGGTGCAAGCAGCAATGTCAGCCGCTGACACCCAGACGTTTTTTTTTTTTTTTAAACGGTCATTTCCTATGACAGTGACTAAATGTTGACATGCAAATTTCATTTGACAGAAACTCTTCTCTAACATTTGAAGTCTGGGGGAAATCAGATCATGGAAATATAATAACTTCCTGTGTGAAATGTTGTGGAAATATGGAGGACAGACATTTCTAGATTGTCCACACTGACGGTGAAGTCATGAGTACGACTGAACGTGTGTGTGTGTTTGCAGACTCTCCTCGGAGAATGTGGTGGTACCACGGCATTTGCTGGTTGCTGAGTGCCTCGGGAGTTGTTTGCATCCTGATTGGCCACGAGCACTACAGCATCGATGTTGTGATTGGATACTTTGTCACCACCAGGACCTTCTGGTGGTACCACACAATGGCAAACACACATGTAGGTTAACACACATATACACACACGCACAAACATTCAAATTTTAAATGAGTGAAAAAGATTTTTTATCATTTATTTGTCTATCGTCTTTTGATTTTCTGATTGATTAATTGCTTCTGGTCTAATGATGAATGTTTTTCTTCCTGCTCAGGGACCACAGCAGCCTCCAAACAACTACCTGTCCAGGACATGGTGGAACCCAATCTTCAACTTTCTGGAGAGGAACATCCAGACGTCAGTTCCTGTTGTCTTCTCGTGGCCGATAGCGCTGCCTTCCTTCTGCAGACAGAGATACAGGATGGTGGAGGGGGGGAGGGAGGAGTGAGGGGAGAGGTGATAAAGTAAGTTCTCGCTGGACTCCTGTACAACAGGACGGACTGAAGAATGGACAGCTAACTCTTTATTTATTAGAGACAGTGTCTCCACCTCTGTCCTGATGACTGAGGAAGAGGAGGCACCAGCAGGGAGACGAGAAGGAGCCACAGTCAAGGTGCTATGAAGTTTACAATAATGTATTCACCTGGTAGTCACTTGTCAGCACACCAGGGACAACACGTCTCTCTGCCCTTTGACCCCTCGCTGTCTTTTGACCCCACTCGGAGCTGAGATCAGTGCCCACCTCACTGCTGCATACAAATGATTCATTCAGTAGGAAGAAGAATGCTTCTTGCTGTTTGATTCTGAGATTAGAGAATAATACTAACAATCCAAAACACAGACAGCTCAATGGTTTGTCAGTCAGCCAGAGACTGAGAAATGAGAGATACACTGCTGACTCGTTGACCGTCTCAAAACAATCATCCCTTCAGTTTCCATCATTGTGTGAGATGATGATGACGAATGCTACTAAGCTAAGATAATCAGCAATGTTTTCCTGTACTTGACTGTTAAGTTATGTTTTCAAGTAGTAATGTATATTCATGCATTTTGTACTGTACAATAAATCAAAACAAAAGGACAAGCCGTATGGACACTTCATCCAAAGCTCCCAGTAACATGCTGCTGAAGTGATGATTCATGGAGGTGGCAGGAGGAGTATGTAGAAAGTTTGATAGAAAATAATTTCACAACATAATGATTTCAGTGTGCAGAACATTTAGTGCTACTTCTAACTGTATTGTTACTTAACGGCCACATGTTGTTTTGTCCTGCTCCAGGGTGAAACCACAACAGAGCAGGTCAGAGGTCAGTGTGCCCCACTCCCACGTCGGTTTGCTTCACCTCACTGTTGAATGGCAAAGCAGGCGCCACCTCTGACCTCTGACCTCTGACCTTCCCTCAGTTATTGAAGCTGTATCTGTATAAACTGTTGATGTTTTTGCATTGACCTTACTGTTGCCTTGTCTCCTTCTCCCCTTTTCAGCACGTTTAAATGCACCTGTCTCCTGTAAAGTCCACAGTAGGACGGATGGGAATTGGCACCGCCCCCTTAGTTAGCCTGTTGTGACATTGCTACCACTGGGGTCACATCAATACGTGTGTATTGCAATATGTGTCCACAATACAGCCACTAGTGCAGAGTTCAAGTGATGAAAGCTTCATTCTTATACACACAGCTGGAGTTTCATGGTTTCTGCACAGTTCACTGTTACGGCTCATAGACTGTTACATTGTTGTGATATTCTTATCAGCAGTGCTGTCGTTATTGGAATTTGTCACTTTATTTACCACATTTTGATCAGTAATTCCCACCTGTACATAATAATATTTATTCATCAAAGAATTCATTCAATTCAATTAAATTCAAAAACCTTTATTTGTCCCCAGCGTGACCCTGACAACCATTTTTGCACATAAAGGTTTGAGATCTTCAGTCATTGTGTTTTTCTCTTTAGAATGCTGAGGGCTGCTGGCTTCGCTTCCTCTTCCCCTGCAGAGAGAAAGGTCAAGTTAAAGATGCTACATGCGGTATGCACACGCTGTCATGGACACAATGGACAGACTGGACATACGTAGTTGTCTCTGGCGGTCCACCCGGGATAAAGCTGCATGTGGAGCAGTCTCTCTTGATGGGCCAGGTCATAGTATTTGGACTGCTCCGCGTGTGACAGAGCGTGCCACTGAGAGGGACGGAGACGGATTATTGGACAAGTCACAACAAACAGTAGTTTCCACTTGTCCCTAACAGGAAATCAGTTGCCTGTTGATGACATCGTCTCTCACCATGCGTCCCAAGATGCGGTTGATGGCGGCGCTCTTTCGCTCTCGTCCCTCCTGCAGCACCGCGTGTCTCACCTCCTTCATGTAGAGCATGAAGGCGTTGAGAGGCTTCTTCACTGCCTGTCTGCTGCTCCGGGTGAGAGACGGACAGAACAGGGACAAGGAGTCAGAGAGAGTGAGTCAGAGTTACTGTCGTACAGATGGTAACAGCAGTCGTGTTTGTCATAATACTGCCGTACTATATGACCATATACCTGGTCCGCTCAATAACTCACCTGGCAGTGCTGTTGCCGTGGTAACGGTGGTGCGTCACTGAGTGGATCTGGGCCTGTTGTTCAGCAGATGCACTGATTGGCAGATTGTACAGGGAGGATGGTGGGACATGTCTGCTGCTGTAGAGCAGGAGGGGGGTGAGAGGATGGACAGACGACTGCAGGGGGTCAGAGGAAAAGTCCAGTTTACACATTTACACCCAGGCTTTATCTGGACCTGAGCTATTATCAAAAACAGAAATGATTTTTGTTTACACGTGGATGTGACTCAGGGAATCTGATTTCAAATGAATGTTGTTCATGATGTTTCATAACAGCTGATGCAGGAAGTGATGGAGACATTCTCAGAGACTGTCACGTCACTCATCAGAACATGGGGTGTTTGTTTTTATTATTATTACATGGATTTATTATTTCCTGAGGCGGTTTCTTCTCCTTTGTCTTTATTTTTTAGAGGTTCTGAAAATATCCTCTATCGTTTCCCATATCCTCTGCGAGATGTTGTGTTTCAGAAACATGGTCCTCAGCTGGCTGTAACACAAACAGACAGCAGCTCGTGGCTTTTTTTTTTTCCTTGTACTGTGTGGAAAGGAAATCGTAACACTCACGTCACACCACAGTTTGACCAACATACCAGATGCTAACTGAGAACCTGAGGGTGGTGAAGCCTCCACAGTCTCTGGCTCAAGTTAACACTGATGGTGATAGAAGTTTACACACACTCACACACACACTCACAGCAGCAGTGGTCAGAGGTTGTGTTGTGTTGTTTTGCCCCCCTCTGGTCAGATAAGGGTACTGCTGCAGTGGTGGACACCAGTCAAACAGCCAAGGTCTACCTGCAGGACAAATATCAACAGGAAAGAACAAATAAGAAAATTACATAAAAGCAAAAAATGTATAGATACATTTCTATATGTACCTTTATATAATATGTGTAAATAATATAAATGTGTTCATCAGCTGAAGATGATGTGTTTAGTTTTATTAAGTTGTGAATCTCACCACAGCTCGGTGCAGCAGGTTTTGGACTTAGGCCACTTTGTCCCATCTCCTGGAGGAAGATCATTAATAATTCATTTACACTCACTGTGGTTGCAGATTGAAACCACAGGTCATATTTTTAACAAAATTTAATGTCATTAAAAAAAGCATTTGTTATATATAAAGCAATTTCTGTTCACACAGTGCCACTGACACTGCTGTGAAGAATGAACAGACAATTTAAGGAAGACAAAAGAGGGACAAAAAACAACATTTAAAACGTTTAAACTTAATTACAATAACAATTTACAACAATGCAATATTTGTACCTTTATAGAGTAATATGGTTTATAATGAAAAAGATATACAAATCCATCTCTTAATAATAATGTTTCTTAAAAATACAAGGCATTCGTTGGCTTCCAAACAATATACAAAAAATAACAAATGTACATAAATAAAAACTACGACCCATTAAAATATTATATTAATATGTATATATATATTTAAGACAAACAAAATATAGCGTGATAGTTTTCAATAATAACTACTTACTCGTGGGTTGGACTCGTGTGCCATCCTGAGAAAAAGATTTGTTTTTAAACGAACTACTGAACTGAGTTGAGAAAAATTGATTTGTGGTTAATGAAGAGTAAAAAGATGAGAGGAGCGATCAGTCATATCATCTGACTGCAGACTGCAGACTGGCTGAATGAAGATGTATTCATCACGTGTGTGGACCCCCTTCACACACACACACACACACACACACACACACACACACACACATGAAACATTCAGCTGCTGCTTCTCTGGTCAGAGACAGTATGAAGCTCCAGATGACCTTTGCTCTCTCTGACGTCCATATGTCCTCAGGCTTCCTGTCAGACCACACTGACACCGGAGGAGATACAGAGCAGCATCAGGTCCATGGGAGCTGGAAGATCAGCCCTCTACATCAGCCCTGAAGGTGCATAGTTCTACCACATCTCTTTCTGAACCTGTCACCTCACGATACGGTTAATCATAAGGCTAACACCCGTTCTATGATAGTTTTGTTAAAAATGTAGCTTTCTATTATTTTGTGTAAAATCTCTTGTAGACTGGGGAGGATGAGGAGAAGGAGCTTCTTACCGGGACTTGATGATTCCACTGACGAAGCTGCATCCATGGCTGCCGTGGAGATTAAACCTGACCAAGATGGAAATGCTTCTCGGTGATTTTAAAACATAGCAGATTTCAAGAGAAGCAGTTCAGACGTTCCTTTGTATTACGTAGGATTTGAAAGACAATGCAACACAATGCAACACAGTGTAACATTGTGCACATTTTTACTGTCTGGTCTGCAGAGTGGATGTTCAGCCCAGCGGCTCTGCGTCACAACACAACATGGAGACGGATGATGAGGATGCGGCTGAGAGCGGAGTGCCCACTGGTGGTGACAGACAGAATAATCACCCCTGTGGTATCTGCTCCAAGACCTTCCACTCTAACTGGACTTCAAGGGTTCACATGAAAACACACACCGACGGTCGCCCTTTCATCTGCAGCGTATGTGTGTGTGTGTGTGTGTGCGATGTGTGCAGACGGAGTGGCATCAAACCACAAACACTCTTTACTCTGTTCAGAGACTCACTTTAAATCAAAGCAGAAATCTTACATACAAAGAATTTACGTGTTCAAACACGCATTTAGTGCAAATCAAACATGTCCATGGTGGTGATGTTCTGTTGGTTCAGACACGCTGAGGCTTTGTGCTCGACAGAACCTTTACAGTGGTTATATTTGAGGCCCGTTTGGACATTGACACATCGTTTGTCTTCGTAGGAACATGAGTCTCGTTGTGTTCCGTTGTGTTTCACTCCACTGTGCCTCATGATGTGTTCAGGGCAGCGGGGGACTAAAAACATTTGATTGAATTATCTTGTTTATGATTGCTCTGTGTTGTCCATGTGAACCTGAATGCAGCATATGGTGCCTTTAAGTGCATGTTTTCCTGGGCAGGTGTTGTTCTGCTTTCATAGACTGCAGCTGTAGTTGTGTGAGTCAGGGCGGAGTCAGGGCGGAGTCAGGGCAGCTCCAGCATGTGGTGTTGGGCCAGTATTCGTTGGGTTCGCGTGTGCACCAGTGTCAGAGCGTGGATGATGACGCGCAGGACGGGCGCGGCGTCCTCCTCATCCTGAACACACACCAGCTGCAGGAAGTAGCGTCTGTCTGGGAGGGCGAGAAAGACCAAGTCGGCGGCCTGACGCAGAACCCAGTGGTGGTGGGGGGCCAGTGCCACCTTGTAGGCGTCCCTGGAGGAAAGAGATAGTGAAGGGGGCGTTTCTTCAACACACTGCGGCCCAGATGTTGTTACCTGCTCAGCTCCCCAGGTGTTTTGTAACGTCCGTCTGTGTCCGGGCCCTCAGCCAAACCCTGCAGCACCAGCTTCAGCCACAGCAGGGAGCGGTGGAGCCTCAGCAGCGTCCGACAGCCCGAGTCTGTGCGACGGGAGAAGCCCACCATGCCCGCCCTTAGCTCTGCCGCCACCATCGAGCGAATCGAACGATAGGCCTCAAGAAACAAAGTTTAAAAAAATCCACTTCAAACTACATCTCAGGTCAGAGCATGATTTTCAACGCTCGCTGTTTCTCACCCCATCTCTCCATCCAGAGGACGCTGGAGCCCCGGCGAGGTCGACAGATCCCCGTTTCCCATGAGCCTCTGTGCTGTGTTTGACTGACAGCTCTCGAATCAGTTTGACCTTTTTGCTCACCTTCTGAGAGAAGAAGCTCACCATCGTCCCGAGAGACTCCATGAAGCTTTGAGGGCGAGAGACGACAGGAGGACATTTTATCTCACGTCAACCAATGGTTCCGCACGGTGACGCGTCATGACTCGCCACGCCCACAACATTTCTGGTCTCGACATCAGGGTTCACAGAAGAAGACTGAACATCTGAGGTGTCTCTACCTGAGCAGCTGATCCCAGCTCTGCAGGTACGGCTCCAGCAGGATGTCGTCGTCGCCACCGTCCGACAGACTGGTCTTTAAATGCAGCAGCAGACGCCGCGCCTGAAACGATTGGCCGGGACAGTCGTGTATGAGGGGCGGAGGTTGTCCATCGTACTTCACACTGTGTTCAGGGCCCAGTGACGGCTCAGGCTTCAGCAGGAAAAATAAACAACAGCGTGCGTGTGTTTATTGACACTGTCACTGATGGACTGTGGTTTATACTGGTGTGTGTTTTAGTTACTGCGTCTGTGTTATTTAATCTGTTGCATTTTATTTGTTTGTTCATGTGGGACCTACTGTTTGCTGTTGAAGACTCAAACATGGCTGCCATGAGGCGCCACAGTCTCTGACTCCACCCTGAGCTGAAAAATCAAACGAGCCATTTGTTTTATATATTTTATATGACACACAGTTATGAAAAAATAAAATAACACGAGTTAATTCGTTTTATTGATGATACAACACGAGGTATTGATTTATTGTATAATGACCTCATTGGGCTCTGACATATTTGAAATTCTTTCCACGCTGTGTAAAGTACACTCTGAGCCAACATGGCCGACGAGTTTCAGAGACACTCACGTAGCCACAGGGAGCTGATGAAGAGACACAGAGCCAACATGGCCGACAGCAGCAGGGAGCGAAGCACCGTGGTCCGTCTCAGGAAAATCATGGTGACCAAAAGCAGCAAACACACACACACACACACACACACACACACACAATGACTCCTCACTCAGTCTCTGAGCAAACACACACACTGTCGACAAGCCATCTTCACACACACACACTCACACACACAGGTACAGGATGAATAAACACATATCCCTGGTTGACCTTTGCTCATGACCTTTGTCCTGCAGGAAACTCGTCTCAGCCGTACACAGTAACTTCCTGGTTTCTCTGCGGTTCGTGAAAATAATGACGCACAATCACAAACAACACTTTATACAATCTGAACAAAGTCCTCAGGTCGTGACGTCAGAGGGTAAACGCTGACTGATGACGGACTGACAGCTGGACACTGGAGACAGAGACGTCCTCACGTCACGCGTCATGACGTCACACTCCACTGCCCGCAGGGGGCGCTGGTGTGACAGCAGCCGCTGTCAGTTCAGAGAAGAAGCGGAACATGATGGAGTCGCGTGCCGGGCTGTGGTGGTCGCACTTCCTCCTCCTCTGCGGCTTCACGCTCCAGATCCTCCACTCCGTCACGGGTCAGTCTGTCCGCAACCGGCACGCGCCACAGCTGCGGTGTCTATACACGAGTTTAGAAACTCTCTCTCTCTCTCTCACACACACACACACACACACACGGTGCGCGGCACTTTCGGTTTTAACTTTTGGTGACGTCACTTCCCGAGTGACCGCGCAGTTTTCTGTTCAGACGCTTTCTCAGATGATCAGCTGAGATTAAACAGTCATGAAGATAATTATTAGACTTTAATTTAAAAACTCTTGTGTTTTGTTGTAATCCACATATAAAACACCATTATCCATCTATTTCTATGCAAAACTTTTTTTTAAATTATTTTATTATTATTCTGGACTTGTATATATGTGTGTGTGTGTGTGTAT
>JAFBJQ010000738.1:179237-224237 GCA_016785345.1 Trinectes maculatus
TTTTACTATAGTATGTATCTTCCTCTTCCTGTTTGCAGGTGACCGCCGGCTCAGCTCACCTGTGCAGGTGGCTGCGGTTGCCGGTGACGATGTGGTCCTGCCCTGTCGCCTCAGCCCTGTCCACATAGCCGCTGTCTGGACGATGGAGTGGGTGCAGGTGGAGCGTGACCTGATGGTGTACGCGTTCCGTGAGAACAGGGAGCTGGTGAAAGACAAGGCAAGAGAGTACAGAGGGAGGACGACCTTAATGGCCAACGGCTCTCTGGTGCTGCACAATGTCACATGGCGAGACAACGGCACCTATAAGTATGTGATCGCATTCCTAATCTTCTTCCCACATCCCATCACCAGCAACATCCTGCTGCTCGGAATACTGACTGATCAGAGTCCCTGTTTGTCGTCCTGGTTCAGGTGCGTCATTGACGGGAGCCCGTCCAGCGAGGAAAGCGCCGTTGTCATTCTCACCGTTGGTAAGATGGCAACCATGTGTTTACGTTTTTACTGCTTCAGCAGCAATGAAACCATAGCTGTTATAATTATGTATAATGTGTCATCATGTTGAGCCACGCAGAAGAAACGTTCTCGACGTGTTTGTCTGCAGCTACTGTCTCTGACATCAACGTGACTGTGCAGCGGACGCCGTCCAATCAGCTGTTTGTCCACTGCGTGTCCAGGGGCTGGAGCCCAAAGCCACAGATGTCCATGCTGGACGCTGCGGGCCACGCCCTCCCTGCTCAGCTGGAGTTGTCAGAGGGACCAGATGGTCTCTACTCAGTCACGGCTCACCTCGAGGTGCCAGCAGGTAAACGACAAAACTCTCCAGCTCCGGTGTGACGGTCGACGTCGGCGTGGCTAACATCTGCACGTGTTTTACAGGAAATGTGACTGTGATCTGTCGGGTGGAGATTCCTGAGCTACACCTGCTGGAGGAGCAAAGAGTTGCAGTGTCTGGTGAGTTTTCATAGTTCGGCCGCAGACGAGTGGATGACGACTGGATTTGTGTTGTGTTGTGTTGTGTTGTGTTGTGTTGTGTTGTGTTGTGTTGTGTTGGCTGATGGCTGATGTTTATCACAGGTATAAGTGCGTCAGGCTCTAACTGTCATCTGTCTGTTTGGTGTTTGCAGATCAGCTTCATTCTCTGGAGTCCAGCAACAACAGCTTTTGGATTGTTATGGCTCTGTTTGCTGGTCTTGGCTTGGTCATCCTGGTCCTAGTTTTTCAACTGCCCTCATCCAAGGATCTGCGAATTCTGTGTCTGATAGGTCCGTCTCTCCTGTGTTTTACAGCAACAGTAGCAAGGCTCGATCAATAACACTGAGTATCGATCAGAAATCGCAGGTTTCACCGATTTTAAAAAAGTCTCTCAATTAAAACAAACATTTGATGAGAGACATTTTTTGACGTCAGGTCACTGTGGCGATGACCTGCGGCCTTTTGTCGAGGGTCATTACCATGAAGGTTTAGCTCTTCTCTGACGATTCGTCTCCTTCACGTGTGTTTGTGTCTCGTTTGTTTGTTTGTTTGTTTGATTGACTGCTGCTGTCCTGAGGTTTCACCGGCTCTGATTGGTTACAGATCCTATAAAGAGATGTTTTCAGGGCCCATGGCGACCTGCCCCTCCCAACGACGTGGATCCTGAGGGTCAGTCTCAGCCGTTGGGTGAGTCAGAGCCTGCAGGCTGCGTTTGATTCTGTTTTGTTCAGACCTGTTACTTTACTGACATGTTTGGTTCCCGGTGGCGTTTCAGTGATCCATGGTGATGCGTCGATGGCGCTTGTCAATAAAGACATCTACAAAGGTAAGAGCTGTTCTCCTTGTTCCTTCTCAACTTGTCGTCTGTCAGTGATTGGACCGACGGTGTCTGTCCTCTGTCTCTTTCAGAGTACGGGGACGTCCTCGCTGTGAAAACCACAGGGGTCTGTGAAACTGTAGCGAAAGAAAATGAGGCGTACGACAGCGATGGTGAGTTCACTGACTGATTCTCTGTGGCTGTGTCTGAAATAGATCCCTAACCAATATATAGTGCACTCAATGTATCCCACAATTCACCGCGAAATGTAGTGAACATCGGCGATCAGCGATGGTCACTAACCGGACCAAGATATCCCATCATGCATTGCCAGAAATTCTCTGGGCTGCGCGGAAGTGAAAATGGCGGACGGACGGGAGGGAAATATACATAAATATTATAAAATATAACAAAATACGAAAATAAAAAGTACAGGAAAGTAATCAAAAGCCTCTAATTTAATAAAAATGCAGTGGTAAACAAACAAGTATTTTGTGAGACGACAATAATGTGGTACGTTTTAATTGTGCGACAGCGATGACGTAATTACCGGCGCCGAGAGTAGTGTCCGAAAGATTTATCTGTTGAGCTCACTACATAGTGCACTACATTTAGTTCCCTATGTAGGGAGTAGGGAGTAGGGGTTAGGGAGTAGGGGTTAGGGGGCGAGTGAGTGATTTCGGACACAGCCTTTAAGACCAGGAAGCTGGAAGCGGGGCGCTGCAGCACCCCCTAGTGCTGAGGGGAAGTTATATTTTTTTAATATTTGATTTGATTTGAAACACTGTATTTTCTCTGCGTAACTGTAAAACATATGAAGTTTAAATGCATGGTAGCTGTTGGCTGTGGTCAGTCATGTGGTCAGTCATGTGGTCAGTCATGTGGTCAGTCATGTGACTGTGTTGCAGGTCAGCTGCTGGTTGGACCCAAGGCCTCCTGGGAACTGGCGAGAAGAGACCAGAGCAGAATGAGGAACTACAGGGACGACATCATCAGTGTGGGGGACTCGTACGTACCTCAGATCAGAGAATGTCTTCAAGTCATGTCTCACAGTGAAGCTCGGCTTCAGGAGCCACTGTTGTGTTGTCATTTTGCGTCGTTGTAGTTGTTTTGTATGTTGGTGACTGTAGCTGAGTCTCGGCTATTTGGACCTGTGATTAACGTCTGCGTGCACTTGTTGTCCTTTGCTGCAGACTTCATGTCCACCCTGCCCTGATCGCTGCCATCATCTCCAGACAGTCTGAGGCTGGATTAAAGCTGAACACCAGGGGCTTTGGTCAAACTGATCCAAACTGCTACGGTCTCATGCAGGTGTGTGTGTTTTTATTGGTTTTGAAAACAGTGTGTAGCATTTTGTATTGCTGTGTTTAATGGTGTGTCCATTTGGTACAGATCAATAAGAACTACCACGCCGTGAAAGGAAGCTCCCACAGCAGGGACCACGTGGACCAGGGAGTCACCTTCCTCATCCAGCTCATCAAGACCATGAGGAGGACAAAGCAGGATTGGACCAAAGAGGAGCAGCTGACAGGTACAAACGTTTCTACAGTTACATCCAACATGACTGTAAATAAACAAACACACAACATGACAATGATGCCATGAGCCCCGCCCCCTCCATGTTAGCACATGGGACATGGACCAAATGTCTCAATGGACATGGACCAAATGTCTGCAGCGGCTGAAGATGAGTCTCACTGTGTTTCAGGTGCACTGGCGAGTTACATTGCAGGCGAGGACAAGGTCATCCTCGTGGAGAAGCCGGAAGACGTGGACACCGTCACGCCGTACGGTGACTTCGCCAACGACGTGGTTGCTAGGGCTCAGTGGTTTGCCAAATACGGCTTTTGAAGTTACAAACACATTCTTCTTATTCAAATATTCTTAGTCAAATATATAAATGTGTGTTTAGAATTCAGTATTAACATACTTTTTAAATGTAATCTCCGTTCATGAAGCTTGACAGTAATACTCTGTCTTTTTCAAAGTGTCACTTTTGACATGTATACATGTGATGTATACACAGAATGAAGCATTCTATTTGTTTTTATTATTCGTATTATTATCTATGGCCAGAATACTTTCACTGTTACCAAGTTTATTGCACTACAAGTACATTTACTCTCCAAACCAGTATTTGTCCTGAAATGGAATGTGACCACACCCCCCCATGTGGGGGGCTGTAGATTTAGAACACTGAAATGATTTGAATTATTATGTGATAAAATATGAATCCACATTTTCACAAGAAACAAGAAAATGTTAAATGTGTGTGCAGAGCAGTTCATCCACATGACAAAGTGTTGTTTACGTTTTGTAAAGTGTGTCAATGACAAATAAAGTGTCTTCACATCCTGTGTTACAACCTGACACTTCCTGTACGACTGGCTCCAGGTTGAACGTGTTGTTGTGTTGCCATGTCAGACTTTTTATTTTAAACAGCGCAGCTCTGAATGGTCACCTGACACACTGGGCACGTGTGTGTTTTTATACACAACCAGCTGCATCACACACACCACATCTACACAACATCAGCTGATTATATTCCACTCTATTTACATTGATTCAAAATGAATCACACACACACACACACACACACACCTGGTTGACCTTTGCTCTGACACTAAATCCTCACAGCTTTAACCTGAAGGTGTAGCTCGCCCCCCCTCCCCCCTCCCCGCTCCCCGCCCCCCTGTCGCGAGAGCCTAGCACGTCTCTGCTGTTATTTACCCCCCTCCCCCTCCACCCCCCTCCCTCTCTACTCCCCCTCCCCCCTCGTTTCTTCCCATGGTGTTTTTTTTTTCTTTTCTCGTCTTTTTCCCTGCAGGCTCCTCCCCCTCCTTAGCCCCCCACCCCCTCACCCCCACCCCTTGCGACTCGTGCCAAGCCCAGGTGATTATCCATTACCCCCCGCCCCCCCTCGCGGTGCTCCCCCTCCCTCCTCCCCCCTCCCCCCTCCCTCTCCGTCTCCTTCCCGCCAGCCATGATCCGTGGCGGCTTTAATTCCCAGACGGTCTTCTCCTCCTTCCTCCTCTTCTCCTCCTTCCTCCTCCTCATCTCCTCCCCCCTCTCCTCCTCCTCCTCCTCCTCCTCCTCCTCCTCGCGGGCCCGGTAAGTAGCGCGAGCAGCACGCGCCGTCCATCTTGTCGGTGTCCTGCTGTGTGTGTGTGTGTGTGTGTGTGTGTGTGTGTGTGTGTGTGTGTGTGGCTGCATGCTGCTGTATTTATCGCTTCTTATCGGATCTGGCTTTTTTTTATCGACCCCTCCCCCCTCCTTCCTTCCCTCACGCTGTGCCGGGGGGGAGGGGGAGGGGGGGTGTTAATGTGTCGCGTGGGAGCGTCTGTCTCCCCTCGCGACCACCGTGACCTTCTGTCGGAGCTCGCGCTGACCAGACGAGTAATTAGTTACACCTGGAGGGGGGGGTCACACTTTCTCACAATGGCCACGCACGCGCTCAGCGCGCGTACACACACACACATACACACACACACACACACAGAATGTGCTGTCATTCTCTTTGTGAACTACACACATCACACTCATTAACACATCTGTCTGTTTGCTGTGCACGCGCGCGCGCGGGCACACTGATACAAGGCTGTGAACGTTTGACACTGAGATTTGTCCACGCGCACGCGCGCGTGCTTGCGCGCTATTTTTTTTCAGCGCAAATGCGCAGGTGCAAACAGTTGATGACGTTTGTGTGTTTGTGTGTTTGTGTGTTTGTGTTGACGAGATGATCGACGCAACAACAACAGCAGCAAACGTCCCACAGGTCAAAGGTCAAGTTATTTCCACCTCCAGGCAGAAAACTGTGACTTTTGTCTGCATGACTGTGAACTGACACACACACACACAAATACATCACCTTCATGATCCTTCTCTGTTCACTCACAGACCGGAACTAACTGCTCACCGGCTCCCCCTGTCGGCAAACGTGTCTGTCCGTGTGCACACATGTGCGTGAGGTCATGTCAGGAGTGACGAGTGGCGTGTGTGTGGAAAGTGAGCTCTCCTCGATGCTCCAGAGAAGCTCCGCCCCCTCCCACCATCACCCGAGCCACCATGTGTACAGCGGACAGGGACAGGTGAGTCATCAGCGAGTCCCATTGGAGGTCATGTGACAGGTCAGCTGGCGTTCCCCTCAGGTGGGCGTGGTTGATTGTGTTGTTGTGACGGTTGTGTGTGTGTGTGTGTGTGTGTGTGTGTGTGCTGCAGGTGTCGGGCCTCACTCCGATGCTGGACTACACCACTGAGATGGACCGCTACCGCTCCTCCATCGCCAGCTTCTACAAAACCAACGTCAACATGAACATGAACGTCACTAACTTCCCGCAGTCCGCCAAGCTGGCTGCTCGCTTGGCGGCCGCTGCCCCCATTTTCCCCCCCACCGCTGCCAGGCTGGGCACCATGGCGACGGCACCTTGGGGCTGCCACGACAATATGAATGTGAACATGAACCACCCGGCGGCCATGTTCTGGAGCCGGCCCAAGCCTGTGTCACCTGCGCCGGCGCATCACCACCATCACCATCCCTCTGCCGTGCAGGGTCACGTGACCTCGTCACAGGCCCAGGGTAACAGCATGCACCATGGCAGCGGGGGGTCGGTGGGGGGCACGGGAGGAGGTGGAGGGAGCAGTGAGGAGGGAGGAGCTGAAAAACATGGACGCACCGCCGCATCACTTCCTGTCACACAGGGACCTGCCCACCATCACCCCATGGCACCGAGCAACAGGAACCTTCTCCCCAACTACAGCGCTGGCGCCGACGGTAGCATTGTGAACAAGCAGGGACACGCCCACCCGGACATGATGGGCCTGTCAGAGGGAGGGAGCTGCAATGGTGGGGGGGTGATGGGTGGCAGCTTCCTGGGGGGACTGGGATTACCCCCGGGGGTCATTGTCATGGCAATGGGGTCAGCAGGAGGTGGGATCTCAGAGGCTGGTAGCGCCTTCCAGATGACGGGCGGCCAGCGGGCGCCAACAGACTGCACGCAACACGCCAAGTCCCCTCCCTGCCCGTCCTCCAGCTCACCCTCCTCATCAGCGGTGACTACGGGAGGCGTGGCCTTATCCTCATCCTCCTCCTCCTCGGGAGTGGCGGCCAAGAGGAAGAGGAAGCGGTGTGGCGTGTGCGGGCCCTGCAGGCGGCTGATCAACTGCGGCGTCTGCTCGTCGTGCCGCAACAGGAAGACGGGTCACCAGATCTGCAAGTTCAGGAAGTGCGAGGAGCTGAAGAAGAAACCAGGGGGAGGAGGGGGGGCGCTGGAGGTAAGAATGCATCAGTGCCCCTACACACACACACACACACACACACACACACACACACACATTAACTCACTCACTCACAGTTGGGAACAGACATATTGTGTGTGTGTCTGTGTGTGTGTCTGCGTGTGTGTCTGCGTGTGTGTGTGCGTGTGTGTGTGTCCTGGCACCTCATTCAGATCTCAGCCAGTGAAGTGTTTCTCACCAGCACAGTGTGTGTGTGTGTGTGTGTGTGTGTGTGTGTGTGTCTGTGTGTGTGTGTCTGTGTGTGTGTGCGCGCGCTGGCAACTTGCCAGACATCAGCAGGGACCAAGTTTCTGGTTTTCACCACCCATCGTCTGTACATCTCACACACACACACACACACGCACACACCCACACACCAACTCTCCACTGATTCACAGTGATAAAGTGAGCTGAGGAGAGAGAGGGAAATATTTATTTATTACACTGTGTGTGTGTGTGTGTGTGTGTGTGTGTGTGTGTGTGTAAGACAGTGAATTAACGACCCTAATCTTCTTCAATTACGCACTAATTGGACCAGTGAAGGTTTACAGTAAGGGACAGCTGTGTGTGTGTGTGTGTGTGTGTGTGTGTACGTTGTACATTGAGTACTACTCTTTTTCAAATGTTTGTAAAATCTTAACACCAGTTTTCTCTCTGACTGTTTTTGTGTATTTCCTCTCAGCGGCCTCCGTCCGTCCCAGCGGGCGAGGCCTTTCGCTGGTTCTTCTAGCCTCCGTCCCTCCTCCAACACGGTCACAGCTGGAGCCTGAGCAGGAAGTCACAGTCACATCTGGACATATCAGATGAAACGTGGAGAACATCAGCAGAAGACTCCTGAATTCCTGAAAACAAACGAGATGCTTTGCAGTGGGACAACAGTTTCAGATTGTGTGGATCAAAATATACAGACGACAAATCCCTCCCCTGCCGGACCCGGGACCAGCCAGGCAGGCGGAGGAGGAGGGGACCGTTTGGTCACAGGCAGGAGGAAGTGACCAATCAGAATGAAGTTTGAGAGCTATTAAATATGTCAGCACAGGTTGGTCCAGGCTGAAGCTAACAGTCCAGAGAGGCACTGATTTCACTGTTGGGTGAAGATTTGGGTGTTTGCACATGTTGGCATCACAGAAGATCTGAAGGTCCAGTATGTTGGAGTCAGGAGGCTCTGGTGGCAGAAATGTGACATGATCATGAGATGGAAAGAATGTGAAGGTGGGAGATCATCATCTGATGTCATGGAGGTAAACTTTATCATGTGTGAACAAATCGTCTCCTCCTCCTCACAAACCAAAACCCCTCCGTAGCCAAACCATGAAGATTCAGGCCTCGGCCACAGACGTGAGTAGTTTGACCAAAACCAGACGACAGGTGAACCTCAGACCTTCACCACAGAGGACACACAAGCTGACCTCGGCATGACGTGGTCCCAGACTGTTGGAAGGACTGTAGGTTGGACGCAGTAGGCGTATGATTACCACATCACTGTTATCTGTCTATTCTGTCTACCTCCTCCTCCTCAGAAGGTACCGTGATGGAGTTTTACTGTGCTGTGTTTATGCTGGTGCAACATGTTGTGTTTCTTAACTCTCCAGATGGTCCAGAGATGATCTGCTTCTCGGAGGATCTGGTACTGAGATCATTGTTTTTTATTTACTCGTTCATGTCACAGCCTATTGGAGAAGGTAAATGTTTATCTCCCCTGTATGGAAAGTTCTCAGGGCGCCACATCGCTTCCACTCGCTTTTATATGGACGAACTCAAAGAAATCACATTGTTGTAATTTTGTATTTGTATCAACGGTGGCAGTGGAAGGTCGATGGTTTCTATCATAAAACAGTGTTTGACTATCAAAGATTAAATTGGCATCTCTGATCCCAAACATTCAGATGCCTAAAGTCCAAATCCCCCCAGAGCCGGAAGAGAGTTCAGAACCAGAACCAGAACCAGAACCAGAACCAGAACCAGTCTGATCTCCTGTCTCAGTGCAGATTCGACAACACGTTGACCATCAGGAAACAACAGAAGAATCCATCTGCAGAACCGGCGGATCTTCTGAGTCGAACACCGGGAACTGATTCCAGGCAAAGCTCCATGTCACATGACAAACGATTCATTTCAAACGGACATTTGAAAATGTAAAATTTGAAAAGTCTCCATTTTGCAGCAGATTTATTTCTCCCTCATTGACCATCTCGAGTCTTCTCGGTCTGATTTAGGGTTCAGTGTGGAGTTAGTTGTGGGTCAGAGGACTTTGTTGCTCTAATTCTGGAATGATTGTTTTTTCTTGTAAGAGTCTGTCATGTAACTGTCAGTGGTTCTTTGTTTACGTCAAACTCTTCACAGCCTCTGGGTTCTGCTTTGCCTCGGCCTGTCGTGTTTCCAGGAGGCGCAGGTCAAATGGAGGGGCAGGCAACATAACATCGATTCAACACAGAAACATAAATTGGGCTTAACGCAGCGTTTACTCCCCCTAGTGATCAGACTGTTGTTTGAGCCTCGGCCCTTGTTGTAAATAGTTTTCACTGGAATGGAGACCACTGGTCCCACTGAAAACTGCTGAGGTCAGCGGTTGTTCAGTTTTTTCATTAGTTCTTGACTTGAGTTGGCTGAGGAGCATCGTGTTATAATAATAATGACATCACAGTAACGAGCGCTCGCCTCCGACAGGCACGCTGGAAATATTTTTATTGTATTTCCTTTACATTCATTGCTTTATTTTATTTGTTCCCACCCGCCTCTTCACAGGAACTGAAATCAAACATCCCCTTTTTTCTGAGGGTGGGGGGAGGCGATGAGGGAGGAAGGATGCTGGTTCTGTGTCTGTCCTCCCCCTCATGCTCTGTCTCTGTCACGTCCTCGTGTGCTGATTTCTAATAAAGCATTTCAAAGAGTCGTTCTGAGACACAGGAATGTGGATGTCAGGTGATTGCGTCATACAAACGCGCACGCATGTGTGTGTCTGAGTGTGTGTGTCTGAGTGTGTGTGTGTGAGAGAGAGAGGGCATCAAAATGAACATGTTATTATGTGTTTTTGTGAAAATTTTCTGCCACAAGATGGAAGCTGTGCAGGTGTGTGAGTGTGTGTGTGTGTGTGTGTGTGTGTGTGTGTCCTCATCTCAGTAATGGTGTTGCTATCAGAGAGAGACAGAGTGGCTGGTCGTCCCTGACGACAGTGCGGCGTGTTGCTTGGCAACAGCTCTAACAATGGCCCACCACCAGTGTTTGAGAATGTGGGCGTGGCCTAAAGGGGGGGGCGGCTTTACTCTCAGCAGAATATTCATTAGGACACAAACAGATGTGATGTGAACGACAACAGACCAATCGATGCAGATGAAAACAAACAGAATCGCTGATGATGCAGTTTCAGTTTTTTAGTTTCATTTCATTTCTCCTGAAAATGAGCTCATTATTAATCAGTCCGTCACAATTAGTCAGTCAGTCATCGGCCATCGCCTGACGAATCTGCTGACTCAGCAATTCACCAGGTCCACTCAGTGTGTTTATTCTCATCATGTGTTTTAAACTAATGTCTATAGTGATACTTGAGGAAGACTTGTATCTCTTGTTAGCTGCCATTTTATTAGGTACCCCTGTGTGGGGTGTGGAGACATAAGATAAGAAGGGTCTGTGTCATTGTTTACTAAAGACTGTTTCTGTTTGTCCACAACAAAACACAACACCAGAGTTGTCTTTGGTGTAGGGGGTGGTTGGTGGTGGTGGGGGGGTGTTCTGACATCAGACAGGTGATGTGTCAGGTTGGGGAATGTTCTCTAAACCTGTTGTCATGTTCATGAAACCACTTTCCTTTCCTTTTGTTCATGGAACACGGGGACGAATGAGGAATTTCGATTTCGGATGTTGCTCATTGAATCAGTTTTGGCTTTTTATGTCGTTGTTTCAGACCTTCTGCCTCGTCTTCTCTCCATCCCTTCCTTCTGGAACTTGCAGCTGATCACAGTGTGTGTGTGTGTGTGTGTGCGTGTGTGTGTTTAACAGCCATTTAATGGGACCCTGATAGTCTTCATTAGAGTTGGAGACCCTCTCTCACGTCCCTGAGACTCATCATTCCTCACTTCTCCTCCTGTGTGGCGAGAGAGAGAGAGCGGATGGGTTTAAAAGGGGGACGAGAGAAAAAGAGAAGATGACGATGAGGATGATGATGAGCAGCAGGAGAAGAACAGTCACAACCAAGTAAAGGCTTTAGTTTAGCTCCATCTTGTGGTGGGAAACTCTCACTTCACCTGACAAACTGAATGTTCAACTGCGAACGCTGATGATCCTCGAGATGAGTTCTAATCTGAACGAGTCCTTGATGTCAGTTATGTCCTTGCTTATGGGCACGGGAGTATCTGCAGGTCAGAGGTCAGACTAGTGACTGATCGTTTGAGGTAACTGATGTGGTCTGATAGAGACTCATTGTGTTGCTTCATGTGGACAGGACAACACGGGCGACTCATGTTGTGACCTCACCTTTATTCATGTTTCACACATATTCAGTCATTTACATCAGGAGTGGGATCAGAGTGTATCCGTCTCTTAGCTGACATGATCGCTGTGTTAGCACATGGAGATGCTGCCCTTTTCTCGCTTTTCATTAAAATGACACAATCATGTAACTTTCTTTGACTTAAACTCACTTTTTTTTTGACATTTTATACAACATGTGGCAAAGCTGTGATTGACAGGTGGGGGTGTGGGGTTAACATGACCCCACAGATTGAGGAGAATACAGCTGTAATTGTCCTTTAATGTTTGTTTCAACCTGCTTTCATGTGAGTTTTGAATCAATTTATCGACAATTAGAATTATAAATTATAATTATAAATGTATTTTCATCATCACTGTAATTATTGTTGCTGTCGTAAGGTTTGTTTTGGTAAAATGTCCTCTAGTTTAGTTACCAACACTAAATCTTTAGCTTCACTCTACAAATATCTGGTGACACAACAGAGACCGTGAATAAAAAATTGCTTAAAAAATTAAAAATGAACACTGTGTCCCAGCCCCAAAGAGACAAACTACAAATCATATTTAAAAATATACAACAATTTCTTCTTCATCCCTTGGTACAAACTTTGACCACTAGGATGAACTCTGACAAACTGAAATCTGTTCTGCATTTTAAAAACCAATTAATCTTAAATCAATAAGATGGTCACAGAGGTTAAAACCAACCAACAGAGCAGTGTGTGTGTGTGTGTGTGTGTGTGGGTGAGCGTTCATCAACAGGCGTCAGTGGAGGCGTTCGAGTTCTGCTGGTTGTCAGCTGATGAGAACGCGGTGCCACGTTCTCTGTGAGAGCTTTTCACATGTTTCTGTTTTGAGTGGCTGTCAGCAGGGAACTGTGGGTCGTGGAGATGATTGGACTCAGAGTTTGTTGAGTGGGGGGGTTGAACAGAAGGTCTGGACGGAGAACCTGGCTTGCTCTGCGATCTGCTGCAGGTGGAGGAGCGTAAGGCTGTGTGGTTGAGGTGTTCATTGGTCATAGTAGTGATAATGTGAGAAGAATGTAAGTTCACAGATGGCAAAGGACAGTGGAAATCTATATGTGGCTTGTGACCGTGAGGTGATCCATCCTCATGGCCGTCTATTAATGACGCCTGCGTGTCGGCCTGTCCTACGGCCGCACTGGAAGTGGGCCGGTCAATGCTAAATTTGGCACTTGTGGGATGCAGGTTAATGGGAGACGGCGTGCTGCTGGGAGCTGCTGTCGGCACTGAGATGACCCCAGCGCTTCCTGACTGGTTTTCTATGTCGTTGGAGATGAGGGGGTCAACGTCTGAGGAGGGACTCTCAGTCCTGGAATTAACAGATGGGAGGGGCGACGCGTCGGGAGAACCGAGTCCTGAGAAAACAACACTACCTGCCAGCGCAGCCCGGGCCTCCTCAGTGCAGGAAAGACGGAGGTCAGATGGAGGTCCCCGACAGAAGTTTGGGCTGCGACTCTTCTTCCCATGTCCTCTGGAGGTAGAGTCAGTGTGAGCTGCTTTCTCTCTGGACCAGCCGGGTCGAGCTGACTGTAACTCAGCCGCAGACACAGAACTGACTGCATGGAGGTGAAGGAGTGGAGCTGTAAGACCAGGGGAGGGCGTGTCCGCGGTGCTGAGACAGCTGGAATGTAACTTGAAAGAATGAAGAGACGTCTGCGAGTCCAGCTGTGGCAAGCACTCACTGCTCTTTCTTCTGCTCTCGGACCCGGGGCGTGACGGGGATTTCACAGGTGTGAGACTTGTGGAATGGACACGAGTGGTTAACGCTCCGACACTCGACGGAGCAGCTGAATGGGAGTCAACAGGTGCTACATAACAACAGGAAGTGTGTGTGTCATTGACCCCTCTGACTGGCAACAAGCTGTTGACCTGAGTGTTCAGAGTTGAAATGGGGGGAAGGGCCTGGTTACCTGTGGGCGGCTCAGGGCCCAGGCAGGCGTCAACATGAGAGACGGGTTGATCGGAGTTGAGGTCAGCAGCAGTTTTTATACTGACCGGGTGAATGTGGACAGAGAAGAGGGGTGAGTGGCAGTCAGCAGGCGAGCTGGGCGACAGATGTGGACTCTCAGCATCGTTGTGTCTTATTGGTGTTGTTGTTTTTCTGTTGGACCGTTGAACAGGACCGGCCTGTTCCTCTCTGCACTCCCCCTGCAAGGGAGGAGGAAGTGGGAGGCTGGAGGACCAACATTTCAGTAAGTCCAAGGCCTGATCTTGGTCTCTGTCATCATCATCCTGCCTCTCCTCGAGAAAGTCTGCATTTGCGGGTTTTGGATCGGTCGACCAGCCGTCCTGGTTGGAATGACCTTGACGGGCCTCACACAGATGACTGAAATGCTTCTTTCTGGTGTCAGGTGAGCAGCTGGGATCAGACGTCTTTGATGGGTCACACTTAGGTGGAGGAATTCCCCTCAGATCATCAAGTACGGTTGCTAGCAGACAGCTGTCAGAGGTTATGACCTCAGGGTTTCTCCAGTGAAGATCAGTTGTTGTCGGGGTAGCATCATTATCTCCTGTTTGCTGAGGACCACTGTTCTCACTCGTTGCTTCTCTTGCATTAAAAGCGCTGGTTGACCTTTTGTCAACCTGGATGCCTGAAGCCAGTTCTCTGGCCTCATCACATTCCACCAGGGACCTGCTCTCATCCACTTTTTCCACATTGACATCGCTATCACTCCCATTTATTTGACCAACAGCGATGGAACCTGCAGTCTCAGACTGGCCCAGTGGCTCCGTCTCTGATCCCTCAGATCCTCGGTCTAGGATGTCGACAGGAAGCTCGCCAATCTCCGCGTCCAGGGCCCCGCTCACACCAGCAGAATGCACCAAGGGGAGGGGGGGGAGCTCAGAGAAGTCTATGGTCTGCTGGCTGCTCAGCGGACTGCTGCTGCTGCTGCTGCTGCTGATGTTGATGTTTTGGTTGTTGGCATCATCGTGGCTGTTGTCGCTGTCGAGTGTGATGATGACCAGCGAGCTGAGGCAGATGGACAGACACATAAAAATACTCGTGACACATGGAACAGTGTTGACTCTGAAAGAGAGATGTTGTTGAGACCAGCTCAACCATCCCCGTTATTCTGATGTTCACGTGAACTGTGATGCCACAGCGATAACACATGCTGCCACAAAATGTTACATTCTCCAGTGATAAAAGGTGATAAAAGGTGTTGAGCTGACTCATCACTCAAACCTGTCTCCCTTCAATACCACATGTTCTTTCATTAAATATTTATTTATCACCCACACAGCTGTGACACGTCTCACCTGCTGTGTTGTGTCTTGCGGTGGCGTTTCTTGCGGCGTTTGCGGGCAGGTGGTTTGGGCGTGTCCGAGGTGACTAGGCCCTCGTAGATGATCTCCACGCTGGGACTCCGATCTTCTCTGCACCTTCTCCTCCTGCTGCTGCTGCTGCTGCTGCTGCTGCTGCACCACAGACAGGAAACAGTCAAACTGTGCCACATGATGAGGTTTGTTTGAACAGGTACTGTAACACCTGAGTGGTTATTTAGCTTAAACAGAACTGGGTCTAATCTGTTCTAATCTGACCTCCTGACCTTCAGGCACCGGTTGAACAAACCACCTCAGAGCTGATGATGATTCTGTCTCTCACCTCTCTCCACAGTGACCACCGCTCTCCCTTTTCTGTCTCTCCCTCCTCCTGCCGCCATCCCTCCCCCTCCTGCTCCTCCTCTCGCTCTCCTTCCTCTTCTGTCTGTGGTGGCTGCTGCTCGGCCTCCAGGTGGGATCCCTGTCAGTGCTGTCCAGGTGGCGGCTCTTGTACTTCCTCTTTCCACCAGGTTTTTCTCTGTGGTGGCTGTCGCAGTGGGTGAGTGAAGGTGTTGGTGGAGTCTGCGGTGGTGGTGAGGAGAGGTGTGGGGAGAGGCAGAGGGGTGGAGAGGAGTGGGATAGCGAGGAGTCTGAGGAGGGGAGAGGAGAACAGAGATACTCCCAGCTGGAGTTAAGCGGGCTGAGTGGCGGCGGTGACCCGGACGCGATGCTGGAGTGACATGGGGAGCGGGAGCGGCGGCACATCATGGCAGGATAAATGGAGCGGTTCGGGTTGGACAAAGTGCCGCTCCTCTCCCGCCCCCCCCTCCTGTTCTTCCTCCTCCTCTTGTCTCTCACTGTCTCTGTGCCAGACTGCTTCCTCTCTGTCCAGCCGTCCTGCCGCCGCTCGCTCAGGCCGAGCGTGCACACTGACGCCTGGCTTTTACCTGAGCTGTCCGACCATGAGCGTGCACGTGAGCGACACCCTCCCCCCTCAGCAGCTCTCTCCTCTGGCTTGTCATCCTGCTCTTCGTGGGCGGCTGCAGATGTGGAGGGAGGGACTGTGGGTGGGTGAGGGAGAGGAGGGGAGGTGGAGGGGAGGACAGGAAGCTTCTCGGTCGCCGCCTCCTCTTTTCCCTTGTCGTCTCCCTCTGTGTCAGAGGAGAGCTGGACCAGCTCAGGAGTCCGCTCCGCTATCGGCTTCTTGTATCCAACGATCAGACACTCGTCCTCGCCCTCCTCCTCCAGCCTCTGTCCCTCCCCATGATTGGCTGCCTCCTGTGGGGCGGGGCTAAATGAGAGGGAGCATGATGGTTCAGCACTGGAGTATGAAGGCCCTGGTGTTTCATCATCCCAGGCTGACAGACTGAGGCAGCTTCCTGTTTGGATGACATCATCATGAGTGCCCTCTGGCAGACTCTCTGACCTCACTCCCGCCCGACTCGCCTCTTCCTCGCCCTCCGAAATCGCGATGACTGAGCTGGTGTCAGAGGGACTGCTAATCCCGTCCAGCTCCAGCGTGGTGGTCGGCGGCTCGTACACCGCCTGCAGGTCATAGTTTTCCAGACTGAGCGGTGAGCGGGCGAAGCTGACTAGCTCGTGCAGGAAGTGGTCTGTGCGAGCGAGCAAAAATGGTCGCAGCTCGTCTTCTACGGTAGGTAAGTCCTCAAGCCCGTGGTGGGTGAGCTGTGCCAGGATGATGCGCTGGACAATGTCGACCAGCGTGCCGTGAGCGCCATAAAGCACGGTGAGCTCCCTTCGCAGCCAGGGACGAAGTCTGTTTAAGTGGGCGGGGTTGCGACGGAAGCACTCTGCTGTGATGTCACACTGCTGCGTCTGGTTACCATTAATCCCGGCGATGCCGTGAACTCGTACACCACAGCGGTAGAGAGCGCGACGAAAGGCGACTGTCTCTCTCTCCCTCAGTCGCTGCACATTCCCACCTTCTCTCTGCAGGCGCTGCCTCACAGCGAGACGGGTCATCAGTCGCCTCGACGCCCCATCACTGTGTATCCCGCCCCCCCCGAGGGCCGTCAGTCCTTCAAATATCACTCCACGCTCTGCCATATCAGCCCCTCCCCTCATCCTCTGCTGCCCCACATCCCCTTCCCCACTATCCTCCGCCACCATCGGCGAGACAGCGGGATGATGAGGAAGAGGAGGGATACGAAGAGGAGGAGAATCTAGATACCACTCCCACACACCTGTCCTCCTGTTTCCTCCTTCTCTACCCCCCCTCTCTCTCCTCCGCCTCCTTGTGGTCATCTCACCACTGTCCGCTGTCCTGTGCCTCCTTAGCATCAACCTCATCTGGTGATCGCTCCGAGCTGCTGATGCCATCGCCGCCACCATCGCCACTGTGGCGGCGACGCTGCTGTTGGCGGGCGCTGGCCGCAGCGTGTACTCCTTAAAGTCGTCCTCGGCTCTGACTGAATGCAGGATGGAGGTGAACGGCTGCTTGCAGAGGGGGCACTCTGCTTTGTTGTGGGACCACTCCTGGATGCAGGGGAAGCAGAAGCGGTGCAGGCAGCGGTCCAGGTACGCCAGGTTGTTGAAGCGGTCCAGGCAGATGGGGCACTTGGAATCGGGCGACGTTTCCTCGGCAGCCACCACCGCCCTCACTGAGGTGGAGGAGGTGGGCGGAGAGGAGGTGGGCGGAGAGGAGGTGGCAGCAGCTGCGGTTGTAGTATTACTGGTGTTTTTCCTTCTGCTGCTGCGGCTGCTGCTCTCTTGACTCCTCTGCTCTCTCTCTGCTGGCTGACCGCCACGCGTCGCGGCCACACCATCGGGACGCCGCACCCGCAGTTTCATCCGTGTTGGAGCCATCACCTGGGCACAGAGAAGAGATGTTACCATGGATTCAGGATCATGTGACCAATCTCTTCTTCCTCCTTTGCATGTGTGGCAGGGTGCCCTCTGTTTTTAGCCTGTAGCCATGTTTGTCCCTTTCACAGAAAGTGAATCAGATTATTTAACAAGAAGAAGAAGAAGCAGCTGAAGTTCTGGATTTCAGTCCTGAGAAACTCCAGCTGGTTGTTCTCCATTAGACTCCATATGTTTCCCCAGGAAAGCGTATTCACCTGGCAGTTTGGTTTAGCTAATATGCTAACAGTGCTAAGTTACTGTGTCTACTTAAACACAAACCTCGGCTAAATGCTGGTGACATTTTTAGCTGCCTGTACCTTAGCATGCTAACATAAAGGAGCAGTGCAGTAGCCTTTAGCAACCCCACAGGCTCATGTGTTCCTCTCTCGGCTCTGTTTACATATAAATATTTATCAGTTCTCTACCTGACGATTGTAATCACCGCACTTCAACACTGCTTATTCAAAATCTGATCACAACAAACACAGAAACAAGCCTGTTAGCCTGTTAGCATGCTAACGCTCTTAGCTCTCCGTACCAGAGAAGAAGTCGGCTCCCCGGGTCTCTCCGACAGCTTCTCATCCGGGTGTTTCCTCCTCCTCCCGGCAGAGTTCCGCAACGTGAGCGGCATCCGCTGCCAGCGACGGAGTCGGTCCACCGGGCTCCGTGGGCCGGGTCCGTTCAGAGGGAAACTCCGGTCAGAGACGGAGACATTTGTTTCTCGTTTCAGCCAAGGCTACAGAGAGCTACCAGGCTAAAGGGACCGCGGTGTATGGTGGGAAATGCGCTGTTTTTTTTTTTTCTTCTGAACCAAAGCTCGTAAATGAAGATGATGACTCACTCGCAATTTGTTTCAAAAGTGATTTTTATGAGTTCACAAAATAACTTCTATTTAGTCTTTTGTGAGTTGTATTTATTATTTTACATATTCAATTGAATATTATATTTTTTTCTCTACAGAGCAACTGTCTCAGAGAGTAATTCTAACCGTACCTCACAAATCAGGGGTATTATTGTGTTTTTATTGATAGAATTACATAAATATATATCACACATCTCCACCGATTATTATTATTATTATCATTATCATTATCATTATCATTATCATTATCATTATTATTATTATTATTATTATTATTATTATTATTATTATTATTATTATTATCACCTGCGGTCAACACTCCGAAGCAAGAGATGGCGGTACTGCGCCCGCTGCCTGCAGCTTTTAAACTGAAGAAGAAGAAGAATAGGAAGTTGGCTGTGTGTGAACCCTGGACAAATCGGGACAAACCAGGATAAACCGGGACGGATGGAGACGTTAAGTCGCCGGGTGCTGGACCGGATCTCCTCCCTGGTACTTTAATGACTGGTTTCAGTTTAACGGTGGTTTTTTGTCCGGCTCGGGATGCTAACGGCTAATTTCTGATAGCATCCAGCCGCTTGTCATTCGAGCCCAGTGGTGCTAACCTGATCGATTAATCAGCTGTTAGATGAAGCTCAAAGTCTCGTGCCAGTCACTTTTATCATCTCGTTTCCCATCATTTCATTGGAATGAATGTTTCTTTTCAGAAACCTGTCAATCATCTGAATATGGATCTTAATTCAGTTGTTTGTTTGTTTGTAGTCTGATTACATTTGAATGTGGTTGATGAATTGACTTTGACCTCTGACCCTTGTGCAGGTCCTGCTGGTGGTCGTGGTTCTGTCCTGGTCCTATGTGATCTACTCCAGCAGGATTGCAGCTCAGTGGCTGCTGGACGAGAAGAAGACCGTCCACTGACACACACCTGACACACACCTGACACACACCTGACACACACCTGACACAGGTCTGTGTTTGTCATGTTGCCATTTAACTGAGATTTTAAAACGGTGGCGTCTCGAGGAGGGGAAATAACTTGAGTCTTTACTTTTAATTGAATGTGAAATGAAAAATATCATCTTATGTTGTTCACTGTTCTCTCACAGGTAATAAACCAAACGGTCTCCTTGGATCGGGTCCGACCTGCTGGAAACTGGTTCTGAATAGTGCTGCTCTGGTGATTGGTTGATTGATTGTTGATGGATAATCAAACTGTCCTGCTGGCATGAAGCCACAGCCAGCTGTTAGCTTATCTGAGCATTAAACTCTGGGTATGTTGGGACACAGCTGGTCTGATTCTGTTGTGTCTGTAGTTTTACATCCTAGCTGGACTAACTGTTGTCTGGCAGGAGCTGCAGAGTGAATGTTTTATGTATTGTATGTCATGTCATGTAATGTAATGTATTATTATAATTATAACAGAGCAGGGAGCTCTCTTATAATAATAAATCAAATGATATTTGATATTTGTGGTATTTAACAATGGTTTTATCCTAAGTTGTTAAAAAGCCCCAGTTCATTGTTTGGATTAAAATGTTTCCATGGAACGTGTAGGACTAATGTCCAGTGTGTTTAATGCAAACACGTGGGCTCATTATGTCTGATGTATTCAGTAAGTAAGAGCTCTGAAACACACACACACACACTCACATGTCTGTTTCATAATGGTGTGTTTGATGTGTGTGTCCTCACATATGTAAATACAAACAGAATGAGAGATGAGAGCGAGCCCGGGCTTGAATGAGAGAGAGAGAGAGAAGAGAGGCTCTTTAGGTGAGTACTCATTTAATTAACAAAACACTTCAAACACACTCGCTCTCTGCCATCTGTAATTAAAAACCTGGTTATCATTCTGGGTCTGAGTCAGTGTCGGTTCCGACATCCAAACCACCTGCTCATCAACAGATAATCAATAATATAACCCCGAGTCCTGCAGATGCTTGTTATGTTGTCAAAGTTTCATTCGATGTCTGACATCATGACATCACGTTGTCCTGGCAACGTGACTTGACTCTCGACCTGGTGTAAATGCGTTGATCTGGTTCTATCCTCAGATATCTGATGGTCGGATGTGTTGTGTGTGTGTGTGTGTGTGTGTGTGTGTTAAGAGGAGTGACAGTGAGCTGCCTTTTGCAGCTGTGGTTGCATTCAGTCCTCATGTTGATGAGCTCACACACACACACACACACCCACACACACAAACTGCATTTTCTGTTTATCTCATGTACAAATGTGTTGTGCTAAAAAGTGGAATACATGATGTGATCTTGGTTAAGCACAGTGACGTCAGTGTGTGAATTTCACTCCTTTAATCTGCTGAACTTGAATCACAGTGTGTATTTTACATTGGAAAAAACACAATCTGTATTTCTGTGGTTTGTGTTTTCGTGCCTCTTCGGTCAGAGGAGTCCAAACAAACCAGAACCTCAGAGCAACACAATGTTGTTGATGTTGACAGAGATAAATTCCACTTGTCATCGTTTTCCTCCTGTCTCTCGGGTGTCCTTGTCCCTCTGTCCATCTGTTGTCCTGGCAGGAAAACAACCCCCCACACACCCCATCACAGTTTTTATGTCCACCTGCTCAACAGTGTGACATGAATATAAATACACAACACATCTGTGACATTTGTCTGATGATTCCACAGGAGCTCCTTTACACTTTTTATTCGAGATGTAAAGGTCAGAGGATTTTAAGATGGATAATTATTCCAGATGAATCAGTTTATGAATCCGTTTCAGTGATGAGTTTTATTGTTTTTTCAGTATATATCCACATAACAACAATAATATTCACTTTAAAAACAACGTATGTGAACACTTGTGTACAACATGGTTAAATAAAGACACATAAAGAGCCATGTTGCCGACACACTCTTCAGCCTCTGTAGGGATCTGGCAGCAGAGTGTCATTAATAAACCCCGGCACAGACGAATACAGCTCCTGGTCTTTCTCCACTGGGATGCATGGGGACATCTTGGTGTCCTGGCTGCCGTCCCGGGAGACCAGAGACGTCTTCTTCCCCTCCAGCCAGTACGTGACCATGTCACCTTTCCCCTGTCAGTGACAACACACACGGTGAGTGTGACCCTGCAGCGTGGCTGACAGGACTGAACCATGGTGGGAGAGGCGGGGGCGGGGTTTACCTTCACCTGCAGCGTCCCTCTGCATTCCAGGACGTAGCCGCCAATCTCCTCCAGCAGGTAAAAGGTGCTGGTGCTGCACTGGATTTTCAGAGCTGCAAGAAAGGGAGTCAGTGTCACTGATTTGTTGTCATGACGATGACGTTTGATATTTATGACGCCTGCATTTCCTGACACATCATGTGACCGTGTTGATGACAGATCATGTGACCGTGAATCAGCCTGCTGGCAGTGAACCTGAACGTGAGCGTAACGTCGACATGTTACCCAGGCTTGTCGACTCCATCCTGGACGCTGTGTTCACGGTGTCTCCAAACAAACAGTAACGAGGCATCTTCGTCCCGACGACTCCTGCAACCAGAGGGCCTGAAGAGCCGGCAGCGGGTGTCAACAGACGACAACAGTTGTGTATGTAGTTGTGTTATGGTTGTCTGAGGATGTGTACCAGAGTGGATCCCAGCTCGTATCTGCAGCTGCATGTTGGTTTTGTGGGGGATCCTGAAGGTGTGACAGACACCGACCAGGTCCAGAGCCATGCTGGCTATCTCTGAGGCGTGGAGGATCCCGTTCTCCATGGGCACGCCCGACACCACCATGTCTACACACACACACACACACACACACACACATATTACACGTGTATTGATTCATGTGTTGTATGGGGGGAGGAGGGGTCACTCACAGGCGTCTCCGATGGTTTCCACCTTGTAGACGTCATAGTTGTCGATGATGTCGTCGAATGTGGTGTAGAGTTTGTTGAGGAAATCCACGACCTGGTACGGGGTGCTGCTGCTGGACAGCTGGGTGAAGCCCACGATGTCACTGCACACAGGAAGACCACAGTGTATCTGCTGTGCTTCAGCTATTTACTGCACAACACACAGCGTCCCAGTTTGGTCGAACGTTTTTGCAGTGTCGGCAGATAAATCTCAGGTCAATGATGTCAAACACATCAGACCTGTCATCTTGGTCTTTTGTCGAAACCAGGATATAAAAACATCTCATCATCTTTGGAGACTCACGTTTGTAAAACAGGCCGATGGCAGCCACACATCCAAACGGTCTTAACTCTTTACCTGAAGAAGACGGTGGCACTGACGTAACTCTGAGCCTGTGATGGTTTTCCCTGACGCAGATCATCAGCCACCTGCCTCGGAAGCATACCTGCAAATGTTAACGTCATTTAACTGGGGACGTCCAAAACCGGACGTCCAAAGAAGACTTTTAATCCCATCAGAGCTCAAACGTGTGTGTGTGTGTGTGTGTGTGTGTGTGTGTGTGTGTGTGTGTGTGTGTGTGTGTGTGAGTCGTACTGTACAGCAGCCGGTCAGTCTTCTGCTTCTCATGCATCAGGTCCTGAGTTCGCTCGGCCACCAACACCTCCAGATGTTTACTGTACTTCTCCATCTGAGACAGAGGAGGAGCACAGTGCACAGCTATGATACAATCTGTGACACAGACGGTGCAGTGACAGATGGGATGTGACGTCTCATGCAGCTCGTTACCAGGTTCATCATCATGTCCACTGGACTGACTTTGACAGGGTTGACTCGATGAACATACTTTTTGATCTGTTCGAACGTGGGTCGGTGGGCGTGGTTATGAGTGCGACATCGTCGGATCAGCTGTCGGCACACACACAAGACAGATGACATCAGTGAAGGTCGAGGTGACTGAAACTTTTTTATTACGAGTTTTAGTTAAGAAATTGGCAAAATAGCTTTTATGCAAGAGCAGGAAGAATTCATGGGGGAAAACAGAAACCTGAACATGCTCGCTAACAATTTAACACATGAGAGGTTTCTTTTTTTGTTTATTCTCAAACCGATAGTTGGAATTCATGGTGGAAACTTCAGACACTATTGCTCATCCTAAATCAACGCAGTAAACGTAAACAAAAAAAGTTAAAAAATAAAAGTCAGACAGCAAAAATGGATAAAAGGCGACAACAATAAAACCACTCACCTCCGCATATTCAGCAGGACATGGACAGGTGTTATCAGCTTTACTGGAGATGAGTTCAGGTAGAGGAGGACACCAGGCACACTCCAGGTTAGACTCGTCTGCCTGGAAAGCATATGATTGATTGCTTGATTGATTGATTGATTGATTGATTTTGACACTAATATGAAAGTGTCACTTACGGGGACGGGGTCACTACGGGTGGCAATCTCCAGCAGGATGATGGAATAACTGGAAATAAAGATAGAGAAGATCCTAAGCGTATTTTTTGTGTACTTGCGGGTGTATTTGTGTTCATCACATTGTGGGGCCTCACAATGAAGGAACAGGTGCCAGGTCCCCACAAGGGTGGCCAATATACTTTCAGGTATTAAATATATATATATAATTTGGTTCTGGTGTGGGTTTGAGTAAACCAGAGTGAGTGATACCTAAACACGTCTCCAGCCAGTGTTGGCTCCATGTTAGAGTTTACAAACTCGGGTGGCATGTACACATCCATGAGTCTCTGGTGATAGGTAGAGGGAGGCTCCGCCCCATCGTCCTTGCGATATGTCCTCAGTCCATAATCTGAGAGAAGGTACCACACGTCAATCAGAAACAGAAGACAGGCCTCTGTGCAGAGATACTGTGAATGAGAACCACAATCCGGATCCTCATGTTACCTGTGATTTTACAGACCCAGCGGTCATCTAAGACGCAGTTGGTCGACTTGAGATGACCGTGACAGATCCGGTGTTGGTGGAGATACGACATCCCTCTGGCCACATCTGTGGCGAAGGAAAACCTGGCAGATGAACACGGTTAGTCCCAATGCTCAACAGTCCACATCGAATTATTGTCTTTGTGTTTCAGCTGTTTTACCTGAATCCCCAGTTGAGCGGAATCTCCTCATTCAGGAGGACGTCGTTCAGACTTCCTTTGGGGCAGTACTCTGTCACTATGGCAACGTTTGGAACCTCAACACACCCACCGATGAACTTACAGAGGTTTGGGTGGTCAAGTTCCCTGACGAGACAGAGACAGAGACACAGAACTCAGGCTCGGGACAGGACCCTTTTAAAAGGGAAAGGGCGGCGAATGCGTCTCCGTGTGTGATACCTGACTTGTTTGACTTCCTGTCTGATGGTTCTGGACAGACAGAAAGACTTTGTTTGAATCCGCTTTATGGCCACCGTCCTGCCGTCACTGGAAAACAAAATGATCTTGAGTCTGCTTTTTTGATTGCGAGATCATTTGATTCTAGACTTTGATGATCAGATTGTCTCATACTGAAAAGACACACAAAAACATGAAGCCTATGTTGTGGGCAAATCCTCTTGTCTCTCTATGGTTTTACATTTGCAGTACGAGTGAGTCAGAGAAACAGGTGGCCTACTATATCCCGGTACAGGTGAAGGGTGTCTTTCGGGCCCCTGGTTGTCCGGTACAGGAGCTGAGAGCAGTTACACAGCTGGTGTTGCTGTCGCTGTTCCCCACTGGAACACTCATGATGCTGCCCATGGTCATGTGAGCCTCCTGATCTGTGGTGAGACAGTGAGAGGGAGGGACTGATGATGTCACAGATGATGTCACAGATGATGTCACAGATGATGTAATGCTCAGCCTGATCGAGTAGATGGTTCCAGCACCTTGTTTTATCATTGTGAAGTCGATGATCCAGCTCTCGTCCCACAGCAGCTTCTGTTTCTGGTACCTGAGCCACTGAGCACAGAGACAGGTGTTGACTCACCTGGTGTTGACTCACCTGGTGTTGAGCATTTGCTCTGTTTGTGTTTTGAACGTATGTGGTGTTTTCTCACCACGGCCGTCAGGATGAAGCAGAGGCAGAGCGCACTGAGCGGCAGGCTGATGGCCAGCTTCGTGGCAGGGGTCATGGGACATTCACCACAGTCAGCTGGACAGGTAGAACAAAGCTCCGCCTCCTCACAGACGCCATCGCCACACACTGAGAGGAGGGAAGCAGCTGGTCAAACCCAACACAACCACCTGTGATCATCGACTGTACATATCTAACAATCACACCGTGACATGATGTTTGTCCTCATGTGATGATGTAGGGAGGAAACAAATATGCAGATATTACCCACCGACAGCAGGCAGCACCGTGCTCTTGGCCTCTAGCGCCACCTGCATGTTGCCGACTCGTATGTGAGCAATGAGCGATGTCAAACCAGCGTGGATCAAAACCACCTGCGGGACAGAGCAGTGGGTTGAGAAGGTCCTGGATGCTGTAGTTACATAATCTGTATTCTAATTGGCTGATGAATGTTGTCCTATGAATTGGCATCTAGAGTGATTATAATGTCTTCGGTCTGTAGGGGGCAGACTGAAGACAGAAATATCTGTTGTCTTCAAATAACAGTGTTAAGTTAAGTTCTGTTTTACTTGGACATTCAGCCAATCAGTGTTAGAGCTGTGTGTGTGTGTGTGTGTGTGTGTGTGTGTGTGTGTGTGTGTGTGTGTGCAGCAACAGTTCTTCGAACTCGTTTCTTTTGTGTGTCATTTATGCCATTTTCCAGGAGCAGCTCCTGATCCATTTCCCGTCACAGTACTACACAATGGGAGAGTCTTTTAATTACACCGGTTGCCTGGCAACCGACAGAGAAGTGCCACAGGACGTTACTGTTAGTTAGACCTTTTTTTTTAAAAGATTAAAGAGACTACTATGTGTTAATAGATGTTATTGAGCTCCACATGCGTCACTGGATTCCGGAGCCAGAGAGACGGATATTTACTTTATTTTATCTTTTTTTTTTTTTTTTTGGGGTGAATTGTAAAGTGTCGGTACCTGCAGATAATATGGACTCACCTTGGCTGTCCAGTTGGTCTGGGTCATCTTGCCAGACGTTGAGATGGTGTGCGTGAAGATTTTTCCGTCGTCTGGAATCCAGGGGCCACAGATGCTCTCTGATGTCTGAGACGTTGTATAATGTTTTTTTTTTTTGATTTCACGAACATCATTTACGCCACATTAAAAAAAACACTGCAAAGTATCAAAAACAAGGAAGTAAAAGACAGAAATCAAAGTATCAGCGAGTACCATGTATCCCAGTGGACAGGAGTGGATGTTAGCGTGGTGGATACAGCAGTTTTCTCCATCAGCATCTTTCCAGTTGGTTGGACAGTCGTGATGTTCACAGAACCTCCGGGCTGCTTCTGCATCTGCTATGGAACTGGACATGTAAACACAGCAGAGCAGGATGAAACAGTCTGAATTCAGTCTGCGCCCAGTGTTCACTCACAGCTCTGGAGATAACAGGAAAGTTCACCTTTGTGAGAAGATGTGGTTTTCAACGGCCCAGTGGTAGAAAGAGTCCTGAGCCGTTACCGAGTACGTGACGCTAAACACTTGTCCACTCTTCACTGTCTCAGGAGGACGCACCACCCAGGCCATCTCCAGACCTGAGACACAAACTGTCTTTTTTTTTTTTTTTATAAATGTGTTTATTGATTTTTTACATAAACATGCTTACAAAAGACAAGACCAGACAATACCACGGCTACAACCACAATAAAAGACAAACCAATAGACAAACAAACAAACAAACCCTGACAAGCTGGGACAAACAAAAACCAAAACTAATCAATTCCGGGTAAAAGTGACAAATCGGTTATGCAATCTGGAGTGCAATACAATGGAAGCGTTCACTCACAGCTCTGGAGATAACAGGGAAGTTCACCTGTGTGAGAAGATGTGGTTTTCAACGGCCCAGTGGTAGAAAGAGTCCTGAGCCGTTACCGAGTACGTGACGCTAAACACTTGTCCGCTCTTCACTGTCTCAGGAGGACGGAGCACCCAGGCCATCTCCAGACCTGAGACACAAACCGTCTTTATTCCAGTCCAACATTCAGCTCCACAGAAACATCTAAGATCTAAACCCATCTTCTGTTTTCAACGTTGTGTTCAGTAGAAAACCTTCTCTCACCTCCACAGTCGATCATGTTGTTGTCATTCGGTTTGTCGAGAGGCCAGCAGTCGTACTCACTGTTGTCCAGGTCGTGCCAACAGAATGTCAGAGGCGTCAAGCAGACGGAAACCTGGACAGGGGTGAGACAGACAGGCAAACGTCTCCAACGTAAAGACACACAAAATGACATTAGTCTGACATCATTCTCTGCTGACTCTGCTTTTTTCTCTTAAGTGGAAAAAGTTGTAAAAAAAAACAAAGTGTAAACGAGCAGAAATTATTTTCTACAAATTCAAAAGCAGCATGAGAATCTGCGCTCAGTGTGTTTACACACAAATGATACATGTTACATTTCATCTTTACGGTTAACCTCCAGTAAATCCTGTCGAGTCAGCAGATGTTTGGTCGATGCCTCACCCAGAGCAGAAACCAGTGTTTCTTCTTCATGTTGCTGCCGAAAGACGGACACGGAGACATCTGCAGCATCTCAGGACTCCTCCTGAGACTGAGTCCTGAGACTGAGTCCTGAGACTGAGTCCTAAGACCGGAGCAGCGAGCGGAGCTGGAGGAGGGATGAGGAGGAGGTGGAGAGAGGTGGAGCAGACTGGAGAGAAGAGGAGAGAGAGGCACCCTGCTGCTTTTAACGTGGAGCTAATAGGGATGTTCACTGCCCTCTGGTGGTGAATATTATTACTTCAATACAACCACCAACAACTGTAAGTAAACATAAACAACATGACAGCAACATGACAACATCTGCATCGCCCCCTGGTGTCTGGCAGCTGTATAGATTAGATTAGATTAGATTAGATTAGATTAGATTAGATTAGATTAGATTAGATAGAACTTTATTGATCCCTTAGAGAAGAATTAAATTTAAAATTCAAATAAGCTCCGCCCCCTCTGTGTGAGCAGATGGAACATGAACCAAATTAAAAATCAAAAGACGACAGATGAATGTTTCCACAGATGATTTGTGTCATGTTTCTGATCAACTCTGTGAGAGGGTTGTATCCATTGACAGACAGACAGACAGACAGACAGACAGACAGACAGACAGACAGAGACACAGACAGACAGACAGACAGACAGAGACACAGACAGACAGACAGACAGACAGAGACACAGACAGACAGAGACACAGACAGACAGACAGACAGACAGACAGACAGACAGACAGACAGACAGACAGAGACTAATGAGTTTGATGTGATTCCAGTCAACATGAAATCACATGTTGACTGTCTCTGTCCCCCTCCCTCTCTCTCACTCTCCCTCTCACTCCCTCCACCCCTCTCTCTCTCTCTCTCTCTCTCTGTCTCTCTCTCTGTCTCTCTCTCTCTCTTTCTGTCTCTCTCTGTCTCTCTCTCTGTCTGTCTCTCTCTCTCTCTCCTTCATGTCACCAGACATGAAATGTTGGCTTCAGAGTAATGAACAGTTTCTCTCTGTCCTGTTGTGAACTGCAGCCCGGCGTCTGTCTCCATCTGCTGTCACGCGTTTACTGGATCTGAACGCCGCGGCTCTGACATGACGCCTCAGTAGTCTGCGGTACTGGATCTGGATCCGGATCCGGACCCTGAGGGGGGAAGATGCTGACCTGGATCGGTCTGCTTCTGCTCTGGTCCTGGTTGTGTGCGCGGAGCCGGGCTCAGCTCCTGGATCACGAGAGGTCAGGAAATGATCACGTCTTCATTTTAACATGTGTGAATAATAATGACGACAATAACAACAATAACAATAACAATAACAATAACAATAATGATCGTGTGTGAGTCTTTGACATAAAACCATGTTGTAAGTTTGAAATGTTTTTTATCATGAATCTGCCTTGTTTCCGTTCATTGCCTGTTTCGTTGATGAGTTTGTCGGGACGTGTCCAGAGGGGGGGGGGGGGGGGGGGGGGGGGAAAAAGCTGATTTTTTAGGGGGGGGGGGGGGGGGGGGGGGGGGGCATGGGAAACATCTGATTTTGTAAACTGAACTGAGAATTGAGGCTGTGAGTAGAAGCACAGCGTGAAGAGGATCTGTGTCTGGCAGAAGGTGCAGAAGGAGACAAAGTATGTGGGGGGAGTGGAAACAGACCCTGTTGTCCTGAGACATGAAGTCGTGTTGAGACAGGCAGGTGGAGACAGCAGAGACACGCTTCAGCAGGTCTGAACACTCGCTGCTGCCGCCGCCGCTGAAGACATCGGTTTGATCTGAGTTCATCAGATTAATCTGCTTTGTCCACTCGCTGCTTGTTGGTCACATGATGGCGTTAACGTTGTGTGGCTGTGTGTTTCAGCTGGCTGGACTGGCCATCACTGTCCGATGGGCTCTGTCGCTATGGGAACAGCCTGGAGTGTTGCTGGGGGTGGAGACAGACGGATGGAGGACGCTGTCAGCGTAAGGACGTTTCATCACGTCACTCTGAACAGGTTGCTTAGATCCTGCTGTTTTGATTTGATAGAAGAAGAAGAAGAGTGAAATCAAACATCAGTCGTCTTCATGCTCCTGAAACATCTGTCATCATCACTGTTCTGCCTGTTACGTCACCTAAACACAGTGATAACGAAGCCTCATACCACTGAAACTGTTTATTAAAGATATGAACACGTTACAGTCAGTACTGTTGTAGTAACTGCGTGTGTGTGTGTGTGTGTGTGTGTGTGTGTGTGTGTGTGTGTGTGTGTGTAGCTTACTGTCAGCAGGGCTGTAAACATGGAGAGTGTGTTGGAGCAGACAGATGTAAATGTCACCCTGGATACAGTGGGAAGGCCTGTAACCAAGGTAACCATGTGTGTATTTGATACCTGGGACTGAAGGAGAGAGACACATTCTTGTCATGCTTGTTTGACCTGTGAGAGCCTGTTTTACATGTAGACCCCCACCAAGTAAAACACACTCACACATACACACAGAGACCAGTTTCCAAGCATAGACCCCCCCCCCCCCCCCCCCCCCCCCCACCCCACCCCACCCCCCCTACCCCACACACACACACAGGCAAACTCCACCCAACTAAAGACACACTGTCAAACTACTGATTAGAGGCTGCACCATGACTCATATCCTGACTATAAACCCACATCTGGATTTCACCTCAGGCTTCACACACACACAGACACAAAAACACACACACACACAGACGCTGAAGGTCAGAGGTTAATCCACCTGGTGTCAAGAAGAGTGAAAACACAGATGATCTCTGACCCCTGACCTTGCTTCTGCTCTGCTTTATGCTGTTGTCTCGTGTCGTGTTGGGTCGTGTTGTGTTGTGTTGTGTTGTGTTGTGTTGTGTTGTGTTGTGTTGTGTTGTGTTGTGTTGTGTTGTGTTGTGTTGTGTTGTGTCGTGTTGTGTGTCAGATCTGAATGAGTGTGGCCTGAAGCCTCGGCCCTGTAAACATCGCTGTATGAACACAGTGGGCAGCTACAAGTGTTACTGTGCGGACGGATACACAATGCAGCCAGACGGCACCTGCAGGAGTGAGTTCACACACACACACACACACACACACACACACACACGCACACACACTTTCACTTCTTTTTTGTCAAGTAAACGTTTTTATTGAGAAGAAAATAACGATTCACATCTACAGACGCTCGAACCTGTTACCATGCCAACTGTCAGTATGGCTGTGAGGTATCCAAGGGGGTGGTTCGGTGCACCTGTCCGTCACCAGGGTTACGACTGGGGCCAGACAAACGCAGCTGCGTCGGTCAGACTCCAAACTAACATGGTTTTGTTTCAAAGCATCACGGTTGTTATGGTAACGCCTTGTACCCTCTAGCCTCTGACACAGGGACGACTGACTCTCTCTCTCTCTCTGCAGACATTGATGAGTGTAGATTGGGCGGCGGTGTGTGTCCTCGTCACAGGAAGTGTGTGAACACATTTGGCAGCTTTGTGTGTAGATGTCACCTTGGCTTCAAACTCACGTACGTCAACGGACGTTACATCTGCATCGGTGTGTTTTTCTGTGTCGGGTCTATAACGTCGGCTGTTTCAGTGAAACGGACGACCGTAACATCGTAATGTCTTTCTCTGTGACCAGATAAAGACACTCGTCCGTTCTGCTCTCTCAACCCGTCCTCTCCAAAGTGCAGGTGTGAAGATGGCAGCTGTACAGGTAACTCCACCTGAGATTATCAGCAGTAACAGTAGCAGATGTCACGTTGATAAGATGTTCTCAAATACGATGCCTCATCATTTCTTCCACTGAGCAGCGTTTTGTTTGTTTGTTTACTCAAAAACGACTAAATCACTTTTCATCCAGTGGATTTATTCTCTGATCCCAGGATTAAATCCACCGCCACAGGGAGAAGAAAAACGTTTGTGTCTGTTTTCTCACAGCTGTTCCCAAAGTCACTGTGGTGGCTCAGAGGCCAAGAACTACAAGAACTACAACTCCCATGATCCCTGTCAGTACTGCTCCTCCTCCCCCAAGAACCACAGCTCCTCTTATCACCACGGCAACCATCACCAGAGCAGCAGTTACACATAAAACACCTATCACTACTACAACGACTACACTTAATACTACTACTACACTTCCTACAACTACACCTACAACTACTACATTTACTACATCTACCACCACTACACCTGCATCTACTACACCTACCACTTCTACATCTACTACACTTACTACTACGACACCTCCTACTCCTACACCTACCACTACTACACTTACTACTACGACACCTCCTACTCCTACACCTACCACTACTACACTTACTACTACTACTACACCAACATCTACTACACCTACCACTTCTACACTTACTACTACTACACCTAATCCTACTACAACTATCACTGCTATACTTACCACTGTTACACCTGGGACTACGAGTGCTACACCCACTACAGCTGCAATTGCTACTACTACACCACAAACTATTACTACGACAGTGGAAGCTGCAGCCACCACTGTTGTCCTGAACACCACGGTGCTACCTACCACCATCTCCATGGTAACGACCACATTCAACAACCGTGTCAACAAGGATGTGACACACAAACAGAGAGGAGACGTGCACAGTGAGAGCTGACACACAGAAACGCAATAATAACAATAATTACACATCATGTTGACATTAGAGATGCAATAATAATGGAATATAGAAGCAGAAGAAAGTAATTGTGCGTGTGTGTGTGTGTGCACGTGTGTGTGTGTTGTAGTCCCTCGACATCCCACCCACAACCAGGTGTGGGATTTTGACATTGAGGTGGGGAACACAGCTGAAGATACCAGAGATGACCCTGGTATGTGTGCGTTTGTTTTGCTTATTGTCTGAAGATGACCAAGTTTGACTTTGACTCTCGTACCTTAGCCTTAGCCTTCTTATTGTTTATCACTATTGATTGTGTCAATACCTGCATGTGTGTGTGTGTGTGTGTGTGTATATGTGCGTGTTGCAGATGCGGGTGTGCTCCACTGTACCTTCGACCACGGAGTGTGTGATTGGTTGTCAGACAAAGAGGGAGATCTACACTGGGAAACATTCCACAGCCCTGCAGGTGACAAACAAACTGATGCAAATTCTTTTTTTCTTTTTTTTAATGTGGGTTTTCATATTAGCATAATGCTAATGCTGGGCTCAAAAAGCAAAGTCATAAATAACAGAAGTGATGGTTGATTGATTTGTCTCAGGAGGATGCTACCTGTCTGTCCCAGAGCTGAAGCCAGGACAAACAAGCACGCGCGGTGCCCGGTTGGCTGTCCATATCGTCCCACCCTGGAGCCATGGCAACCTGTGTTTTTCCTTCTCTCATTGGTTGACGGGGCACCGCGTGGGCGCACTGCAGCTCTTCATCAGAAAGCGTGGACGAGACCAGAGGTCCCTGAACCTCACTGTCACAAAAACACTGACATCTTTGAATGGAATCACCTGAATGTGAAGTTGTGTCTGATTGGCTGTTGCAGGTATAGTCCCGCCCTCTGGGGAAGGACGGGTGGACACGGCTGGAGACACACACAGCTCACCTTGATGACACACCCCTTGGACAGGGTGAGACACACACATACGAGTAATAATAGAGATAGCACTTGAGTCCTTCTTGTGATGACACGTGTGTGTGTGTGTGTGTGTGTGTGTGTGTGTGCGTGTGTGTGTGTGTGTGCGTGCGCTCAGGTCTTGTTAAAGGCCGAGCGGAAGCAGGGACGGCGAGGACAGATTGCTGTGGATGATGTCACACTGAGGCGGGGGACATGTTGATGACATCACTATGACACAGGCACAGAGGACACTGAATCAGCTGGAGATAGTCTGGTTTAAAGGAGCAGTGCTGCAGTTTTTCTCTTGCACTGCTTTATCACTGACATAAAAACAACAAGTGTTTGTGTTATTTTTTGTTGCCTGGTGGAGTTTGTGTGAACAGTTGTTGTTTTTCTGACGGTGGCTGTGTGCGAGCAGCTTCAGTGTTTGTGTTGTTTATTTGTATTCTCTGAGCTGGAAACATGAACTGGGTAAACAACTCTCAGTAAACAAACTGGATTCATGAACATCTGAGTCTCCTCAGCTGTAAACACTGTGTCAGAAATTATAACGCACACACACAGATACATTTTCACAACTTGAACTTCTAATTACACACTGTATTTACACACTGTTGTAGCTGACTGCTGCTGATCTGACCAGAGGAGGCGCTAAAGACATACACGCAGATACACACGTAGATACAAATGTCCAGTATGTATGTGTGTGTGTATTTATGTGTATACATGCATCGATGCACATATAGATATGTGTATGTGTGCATGCATGTGTGTATGTGTGCATGCCTGTGTGTATGTGTATATGTATGTGTGTATGGCTATAATACACTATCAACACAAATCTTTTTGAATAAAAAAAAAGTCTTGTTGCTACCAGCTGCAGCCTCCTGCAGTGCGCGCTGTGATTGGCCCCAAGCCTGTCACCTTTGGCCAATCAGAAGCCAGAGTGTCCGCCATGAGACTCCATCATCCGTGTCTTTCTTCATCGCCACTGCGACTCGTAATCAACACGACAACAACAACAACACGTTTCTGCTCTGACGCATGTTGTAATCGTGTGTGTCCGACTCATATTCAGATGTGAACTCCGCGAGTTGATGAATAAATGAGACGGAAACCGAGTAGTTTGTTTTCAGCCTCATGAACCGTAATGGCGGCTCTGTCGAGTCCGCGGAAACAAACACAAGTCGAACATCCGGTTTGACAAAGATAAGATGACAGTAAACAATTTGTGTGTGTGTGTGCGTGTGTGTGTGTGTGTGTGTGTGTGTTTATTGTATTACTTGTAGTAAAACATTCGCTGTATATCATTATAATAAGACAAACTTTGTCTAGAAAAATGTTAAAAAATAAATAGCAAAATCTCATTCATTTCTTCAGTATGTTCCTGTCAGAGATATTAAAGCCAGTGTTCATTATATCTATAACTACTTCAGGAACACACACACACACACACACACACACAAACGCAAACAGACAGAAACGTGTCGGGTCAATATGGGCTTTTATTTTGAAGTCAATACGAGCGACAAGGCGGAAGTGTGTCGCGTGCTGTCGCGGGGTGTTGACGCGCAGCTGATGGCGGAGGCAGCGGAGGAGGAGGCGGGGAGTCGGAGAGAGGAGCACCGCGCACAGCAGCAGCCAGGCCCGCGGAGCGAGGCGGAGCGGAGCGGGTGTAGGGGTGGTCCGGTGTGTGTGTCCGTCATGAGCCGGGGGATTTATCCGGTTAACCGGTGCAGCGGGACGGTTCATCTACAGCTACAGGCAGGGCAACACACTGACACACACACACACACACACACACACACTCAGACAGTGTGACACAACACACACACACACACATACATACACACGTCTTATATCATGTGTGTGCGTGTATACATGTATTTATATGTGTGTGTGTGTGTGTGCTGCGTTCACGTCATGTTTACCATGTTGTAAAAACAGTTATTCCGTGGCAGATGCCCCAGTGTGTGTGTGCGTGTGTGTGTGTGCGTGTGTGTGTGTGTTTGTGCAGCACTGCCGCATGCAGGCAGAACTTGGCCTCGTACAAACTCAGAACAAACCACTCGTTGTGTGTGTGAGTCTAACTCTGCAGCAGTGTGTTAGTGTGTGTTGTGTGTTTGTACCTGTATGTCTATCCTTGTGGGGACTGGTCCAGGTTGTGAAAATCATCAGAATGATGAAACAGTGAAGAACAACACACACACACACACACACTGTTGTTACTTTAATCAATTATTGAAGCCTGTATGCACAAATCATTATTTACCTTGACAAAATACTTAAATGAGTTATTGATCATAATCTCAGCAATGTTGTCAGAACCGTGTATAATACAAATACCACAACTACTTGGTACTACTATTACTACTACTAATGATAATATTATAGTACTATTCGAATACTATAATATAATAGAAGAAGTAGTTGTTGAGAAGCCTTATAGTTTGTGTTAATTGACATATCATTAGCACTGAGGATTTTTTTTCAATAAAGAACTAACAATGAAATAATAGAATTTCCTCAGAAATCTTTTTGTTGCTGATAATGTGAGGATGAGTAATTAAATCAGTCAACGCGACGATGCTGACAATATTCATACCCTTTAACGACAGACAACAAACACGAACGTGAACTTTGAACTCAGTATGTCACTGATGGTCCTCTCTTGGTATAAAAGTACAGATGTGTGTTGGTGAATGTGTGTGTCTGGGACAGAGAGGGAGCTTTGTGTAGGCTTGTGGTTTGAATATTAATCAGGCCTGTAGTAGTGGACATGTCCACTGTGACGTCCTACAACACTATTCATCAATAAACTATTGTTCTGTCTCTTTTTCTTTGTGCTGTTCAGGCCCTCACTTTGGCTGTAATCCTCTTCTGCTCCACCTCCTGGTACTCCACAACAGCTGCAGTACAAGTAGTATCTTGAGTCGGCAGTCAGTACTGAGACCTTTGTTTTACTCTTTTGTTGAAATCTTGTAAAACCAGACCCTAAATTGCATACAGATGTATTTTGGTGGTTTCATGGTTTTGTTGTGATAGGAAACGTGGCTCAGAGATTGTGCGGCTAACAGCTGCTTCACTGTAAACAGCTGCGGCACAAACACAACATGCAGCTCAAATGCCCTGAAATGTGGATTAGCTTTGATTGGACGTCACAGTCAGGCAGCTAAAAGGTAGCACGGCGTATAATTTACAAGTACAATTCAGCTAGGACGCAATTTAGCCACAAAAATGTAGCTCGACTGACCAAGATCACTTGTTCAGCAGCTAACTGCCAGTTAGCAGCAAGTGGTGGAAAGGTAGCTGTGGCGTCGGGCTAAGTGTGGGCTAAGCAGGGGTGTGATGGAGTACCACTCCGGTGGCAGCCTGCCCCTGCTGGGGAGACCGCGGTACTGCCCTGGGGCCAACACCAATGGAGGATACCTGTGTGAGACGGGACACTGTTGTGGAGAGACTGGTTGTTGCACCTACTACTACGAACTATGGTGTAAGTTGCTTTTTACTTTCCTGTGGACTGGTTGTACCCGTGTTTCACATTCCTGTGATTACCAGAAAACAACAGCACTAACACACATCGACGGCTGTAGGGTGGCATCCTTTAGTATTTGATCCGCTCCTCCACCAACTTGAAACTAAACATGAATCAAACCCTTTCAGATGCAAGATAAATGTTTTACTACAGACAGTGGCAGTGTCTTTGTACGGAAGCGTATTGCTGCCACACTACGAAAAAAAAAATAGGCTCAGTATCAAGTAATTACGTGAAAAGTTTATTGTTATAACAATATCTTTTTCACGTTTTAACAATATATGTATCACGTTATAACGTGAAATTATCACGTTATTTCATGATACCCTTTCAGATGCAAGATAAATGTTTTACTACAGACAGTGTCAGTGTCTTTGTCTGTATGACGCCTCTCGTGTTCAGGGTTCTGGATGCTGTGGACCATCCTCATCCTGTTCAGCTGCTGCTGTGCATACCGACATCGTCGAGCCAAACTCCGAGTCCAACAACAGCAAAGGCAGAGAGAGATCAGCCTGCTGGCCTACCATGGAGCCAACTCCTACCCCACCTCCATGCTGGACCTCAGTAAGAACATCTCTCATCCATTCATTCAACCGTCTGTCACCACTGTCTGTCTGTAAAAAAAAGAACAACGTGGATTTTACGACAACAGGAAACGACCTCAGAGTTGTGAGGTCGTTACTGGAAACCAGTAGAAACAATGACGCTCTATTTGAAAACGTTATCCCGCCACCGAGTTTACCGTGTGTCCATGAGGTCTGTGCTTTCAATTTGTCCAGGAATCATTTCATAACTCATCTTCCTATTTTCTTCTCTCTCGGGGGGAAAAAGACCGGGATTGAATGCTTTGCTCTCCTGTTTCAGGTTTCCTGGCCTCTCTGAAGTTGCCGTCCTACGAGGAGGTGGCAGCTCAGCCCTCCACCCCTCCTCCACCATACAGCTCTGTCTTTACCACCCCGCGCTACCCACAGCCCCCCTGTACCGTCGACCCCCACCTGCTCACACAGCATGGCCCTTTGCTGCACCGGCCGCTCAGCGATGGGCCCTCCTCCATCAGCTCCGACAACAGGTAACTGGTGCCAGGCCCAACGCAGTCACTCGCAAATACTGCTCTCTCGTACTAGTACTAGTACTATGAGTAACATTGCAGTAATAACACTGCTCTGATACTATGGGGAAAGTGAAAAAAAGTTCTTGTACTACTGTGCCTGCTGCTGCTGCCACTTTTACTGGGACCACCACCTGTTTGTTTCATAAACGTACACAGCTGAATTCTGCGTATCTGTCCTATAGCTCCAGCTGTTCCTGTGACTCCTGCTGCCCCTCCTCTCCATGCAGCTCTACCATATCTGCACCTGTCACCTATGAGACTGACACAAGCCACGCCTCCACTCCCAGTGAGGCTACACCTCTCACCTTTGACGTCACCATGGAAAACATCTCTGCTACAGCATCCTGTTTGGAGGTAAATGAGACATGTTTTGCTTCTGAGAGGACGGCAGCAACAGTGACCAGTGACATCAATGAAGCAGATGCTGCCAGAGCTCAGGAACCTGTCACTAAGGACTCGTCGGTTCCCAACCAGACTGTTACTGTGGCTGTTGTTACCAGGGCTGCTTCACCTCAGCCTTCTCTCTCTCCTGGTTTGGAGGTGGCCCCTCCACTTGGAACTACATATCCTACAAAGCAACAGCTTGATCAAACGCCCTGCAACACAACAGTCAGCACCTGTAGCTCAAGTATTCTCCATAGTCCAAGAGTTGCTGACACAGCACTTCCCTCCATCCAAAAAATAAACACTGAGGTCCCAGCTGAGAGCCTGGAAACAACTGCTGTCCTGAAAACGACATCATTGTCAAGCCCTCCAATTCCAACAGATGGCGCTGCAGACAGACCTGAAATCAGTCTAACTGTAGAAACCCTTAATTTAAGAACTTTTAATTCAACCATTGTTCCTGGTTTCCCAAACCTAGAATTGTCCCCAGATGTTGGAAGACCTTTGGCCTTAATAACAGACTCTGCTGGTCCACCAGTCCTGGACTTGTTTCCTAGCCTTGTGCCAATCCCAACACATTTAAATCTTTCCCATGCTTCTACCCCAGTACCTCCAGACCTTACCCAAGTCTCAGTCCCAGTACGACCAGACCTTACTCAAGCTTCAAGCCCGGTGCCTGCAAACCATGGTGGAGATGCAGTTCCTGCAATCTTTACCCAATCTCCAGAGCCAGTACTTCCAAATTATACCCCACAAACTACACCTACCCTTGTTCTAGATTCCACTGTAAACCCTACCCTAAGTCGAGCACATTCAAACTGCAACCTAAGCGTAGCCACAACACCAGCTTCCTCCATATTAGCCCATTGCCAGAATGCAGAGATGTTACCTGGTGCAAGTCTGACCCTGGTTCCAACCAGCCCAGTGTCAGACCTGCCCCCAAACACATCTGGTCTGGATTTGATTGCAGTGCCACCTGAATCTGGTCCTTGTCTGTTTCTGTCTCAGTTGTCAGATTCTGATATTGTTGGCTCATTACCATCAGATCTTCAGGATGGTTGTAGCTCTGGATCTGGACTATGCTCTGGTGCTGGGTCTAGATCAGGTTCGCCGTCTGCTCCGGCACCAGTGCTCGCCTTCCCAACACCTGCGTCCTCCTCTTCCTGCCCAGCCATAACCATAGAGTCTGAAGCTTCATTTGTTACTACACAGTCACCCCCTCCTCCATTTCTCCCCTCCCCTGCAGCTTCAGCCTCCACCTCCATCTCCACCTCCATTCCAGCCCCAGCTTTACTATTGGATCCCCTTACTACTGTGCACCAATCTGCCAAAGGTGGAGCTTCTTCTGGCCATGCATCCTCACTCTCCCCCTCGCCTCGTGCCACTCAGTCCCCTCCAAAACAAACTCTCTTCTCCCCCTGTGTGGACGTGATTGAACCAGGACCTCCGAACTGGGAGGACGGAGAGGGCGAGCAGGAGGCGGACATGGATGATTACGAAGATGACGACATGGGAGCTGATGAGAGCCAGTATAGACATCGGCGGCTGACAGGTGACTCTGGAATTGAGGTGTGCAGGTGTCGCGTGAAGAAGGAGGATGATGAAGAGGAGGAAGAGGAAGAGGAGGGAGAAGGGAAACGGGGTGGAGGAGGGCAGAGAGAGAAGAAAGGAGGTGGAAATGCTGATCTCCATGATAGTGTGGATTGTCCTTCCAGAGGTCAGTTAACCACTCGGGAAGAACTGACACTGTGTAGCTCCACCTCCACCACCACACCAACATCAGAGGACAGTGGTGAAGTTGTCATTGTCATGGAGACGGTGTGAATCAACCCATTTATCATCCAACCTTGGGTCGAGCTTAAAAACGTTTTTTGCATCGGAAAATTCCGCAGGAAAACCTCTGCAGTTCAGGACTGTTGTCAGCAGTTTGTTAAAAAAATAGAAGCCCTGCTCTCAGTTCTTATCCCAACTGTAAAACTGGAGTTGTGCGTCCATGAAGAATGCTATCATCCCGACCACAGTCATCTGAAGCAGCCTGTGATTTGTTCTGTTGTTCACATCAAGCTCCAAGTCTGGATTAAAACTGGATCCCCCTTATCGAACCTTAACATGTCACAGCATGACGGATTTGTTATGAATTAAGTTGAAGTATGATTTTGCGCCATATTCTGATGGAATGGCACTTTTCAGGCACGTTTTGGTGCTGAGATGCTCAATAATTTTCCTTTTTTTTAACATGTGCAGGCATATTCACATTGTGAAAGGTTTTGTTGAATGTCAACTCCAAAAAGCGCCTGAAAAGTGCCACTGCGTCACAATATGGCTCTTAAATAATAACATGTAACATGCAGAGAGTGCTGCACTGAACCCCTGATCCCCACACAGCGAGTTCTGCAGTTTAACATGGACGCTGAGATGTTGACTAACGAGTTGCAAAGTGCAGAATCATTCACACCCCTGCATTCGTGAATATGCTATAAGGACCATGAACATGGTTGCGTTCTGCCTCCTGCAGAGATGGAAGACATTCTGTATGGTCAGGTCTGTCTGTCTCCATGATGACGAAGGTTTTCAGAAGTTTCAGGGACAAATTGGCTGTTTGGGAAATGAAGAGGCAGATGTCTGAGGATGAATCACTGTGACTGACAGAGGGAAGATTGATTCATTCTTACAGAGGGAAGAAGCTGAAGTTGAAGTCTGTCAGGAGAGCAGAATTGTGTGGGTAGTGTTTAAAATGGGAGAGACAGCTCCTCAGATCCAATGTGTTCATGTCAACATGATCACTTATGGAAGTTTTCATCCCGGAGGGGTCAGTAGTTTCCTGTGCGTCGGCCTCTCAGCGAAGAAAAGCTTCTGTTTTTTATCAATAGAAATAAACAATGGCTGCTGTCAGACAGAAACAAAGCAGCAAACAGAACAGAGGCAGCAGCACGTCATCGTTCCCGTCTTTGTTTCGCTGAAGTCGAGGTCAGATGCTACAGAGCGACTGTCGCAGTCAGAACACAGGCCACTTTCATTCCACAGCTCTGCTGTGTGAGGAGCCATTTGTGAATCTGAATCCGCATCATCTTCAAGGCAACTCCTGTTAACCAATCAGGAAGCAGAGTCATTAAGATTCATTTGAGGCTATTGTTGTAACATGTTAATGTTTCATACACTGTCAGCTTCATAGGTGTGTCAATATGAAAGAGTTAACGGGTAGAGTATATTTTGTCGATGACATAGTGCTGTTAAATTTGTATTGTACACGTGGTTGTATTTCTGACCACCTTAGAATCTGATTTAGTGAAGAGCAATATTTTTTACCAGCAGGAGTCTGTGTGTAAATAAACCGCCCCGGAGAAACAGCTGTTTCAGGACGGCTTGATGTTTTGGTGACTGTTGTCCGTTAGCTGGTGGAAATACGTGGAATTTAAATCCCATCGTCTGTAATTTCACGATGGTCTTTCAACAACATCAAAATGATGGCTTCAATTACAAAATCTCATTTAATTGCCACCTCGCCTGCAGCGTTATTCCAGTCGGAATGTTGAGACAATATCATTTCGGAGACAAGTGATTGTTCTCAGACGTCCGTGTAACCTGCTGTGGTCCACCAGCCTTCTCCGATGGAAAGACCTTCAGTCTGGTTGAACGAATCCTGAACACCTGTGTCCATGCTGCATTAACACACTGTCGCACAAGGACAATAGGGTTGACTTTGTACCCATGATGGACAAAGCCAGGTTGAGCGAAGGGCAGGATGGAGCAGAGGGTCATTTCAATCTGATTGACAGCTCCGTGTGTTGTGGATGTTTGGGATCTGATGAGCAGGAATCTAGTTGGGACCTGATCTGGACACTGGGGTGAAGTTCCTGCCTGTGGATCTTTGTTGGTTGAGTCTGAGGGGTCAGCCTCTCGATGGAGCTCCAGGGCGACGCCAAGCCGTTGATGTTGTGGTTGATATTGTGGTTGGTTGTGTTTTTTTGTTTACCTGAACTAATAAGGTTATATATCGCCATGGTTACAGAGTGCCATTTCTACTTCACCACTGTTACTACTTAGCATTAGCTGTTCTCGCTTTGTGTGGGTGTTGGTTTTTGACAGGAATGACTGAGGACATGTCTGACACTCTGTGTGGAGGTCAGGATTCCAAAGGCTCTAGAGCTCTTTACTCAGCCTCATGATGGGAGTGCAGCTGGGTTTGATGCCACGTCTGTAGATCTAATCCACATGAGTGCACCGGGACCAGGATGACGAGTGGAAAGCCGAGCTGGTCTCCCTCTACATGAGGCTGATGTTTGATTGAGCTTTTTGGAAACTCTGTCTCTTCTCTTTTTGTAGTTTTCTAGTTTTTCAGCACACGTCAATGGATGAAGACATTTGAAGACACTTACTGGGTTCACACCAATAGGCCAGACCCTGCAAATCATGTGACGACACCAAGTGTTGCATGTTCTTGTACCTTCAGAAACATATTTGACATCCAGAACCTTCTCATTCCTCACCGGTATCCACCCACATTAGAATCCTTATGATCCCTGCTGACACGAGAACTTCAACCAGGACTACAACAGATTTGGTCCAGCAAGATCAAATCAGTCATCACAGCTAAACAAGAGCACAAAGAGCATTCATCTGTTTCAGAAAAAGTGAATCCAATTGAGATTTTAAAAATCCTCCCGCATTGACCCTTAAAATGTGAACCCAGGCAAAGTTTTAGACACTTTATTATTATTATTATTATTATTATTATTATTATTATTATTATTATTATTATTATTATGATTACTATTGTTTTGTCTATGATCATTATTGTTGAGCATTGTGGCAGTTGGTAGCAGGTCCACCTGTGGTGTTTGATGAAGTTATTTAATTGACTAAACTTTTTTTCTGATCCCTCGTTCTCTCTCTCTTTCTGGACGACTGATGTGACTTCTTCTCCTTTCTGCTTCCTTTTGCATGAGGTTCTTGTCTGAGGAGGTGAAGGCAGCAGAGAGGAGTTAAAGGGGTTGTAAAGATAACAATGCTGATTATTAGTATTATCTCACGAATAGTGAGTGTGTATGTGTGTGTGTGGATGTACGTGTGTGTGTGTGTGTGTGACCTAACTAAACCAGCCTGTTCTAACATTGTGTGAACATATACTGAATAAAACTGTCAAAGCCACCTCGTCTGTCTTTGTTCACACGGAACACACAGAAATGTGTGTGCTAATTGTGTTATTTCATACAAAATGGTTGTAAAAAAAGATTTAATTGCTCTGCTATAAAGGGTCAAAGGTCATCTCAGCCTTTCTTCAGCTCAGCTCAGTCAGTTTTACAACTTTATTTAAAGCCATTCAGAATAAAACTGAACTTTTTCACAGGAAAAGGGAGAATGAAAACATGACGACACACAAAACAACAAAACCCTTATTTTCTCTTCCTTCTTCTTTTACTTTGCTGGCTCCGCCCACCCTGCTCTCGGAGTGACAATCACCTTATAAGGCAATGGCTGCAAGACCACACCCAGCCGCCCCTGCAGGTTGGGTGGGGAAGCCCCCTTTGGCAGCCTGAAGCTCATTCGCTGGAGCAGAGACGACAGGAAGAGAAAGAGCTCCAGCCTGGCCAGTGATTCGCCAACACAAACCCGAGGCCCCGCCCCAAAGGGCAGGAAGTAGGAGGGCGTGACCCTCTGTCCCTGGTCATCGAGGAAACGATCTAGAAAGAGGTCAAAGGTCGTGCGTTCAGTCGCTCATATAGCAGCTGCTACAGTCGAGTGTCGATGTGTGTTGTGTGTTTGACCTGGGTTGAAAAGATCCGGTTTGTCCCAGTGGCGAGGGTCGTGGTGAATGGACCACATGTTGACCAGAACACGAGTCCCCCGGCGGACGGCGTGACCTCCGATACTGCAGCAGAGAGAGGAGGCCCCCAGAGGGCGTCGTTCGTGTGGCTCCAATTTGTTTTTCCAATATTTCATCGTTTTTTTTTTTTAGTTCAAATAAATGAACAAACAATTATGAACGTGTCATTTCCTGTTGCCTAATGAAAAGAAGTTTAATGCTCTTCACGTGGAGGGGAGGGTGGAGGAGTGAGTGTTGTGTTGTGTTATGGGACGGTGCGTGGGTGGGGGTCTACCTGCTGTGGGTCATGGCTGTGTGGGGGATCAGTATGGGGCTGACCGGTCTGATCCTCATGCCCTCGTTGATGACACAGTCCAGGTATGGCAGACGGACACGGTCCCCCATGGTCACCGCTCGCTCCCTGCCGACCTGCTCGTCCAGCTCCTTCTGCACACGCTCCTGCACCTGGAGAAGATTCATATTCAGAGAGATCACAGTCATGAAGCGTCCTCCCAGTCTGAGTACGGGTGGTGGTGGTGTTGTTACCTCTGGGTGGTGCAGCAGATAGGCCAGAATCCACAGCAGGGTCGTGGAAGTCGTCTCCACTCCGGCTCCAAAAGCCTC